>JAQPPZ010001176.1:0-600000 GCA_028583015.1 Wollemia nobilis | reverse complement strand
TAAATTAGCATTTATTTGGAATCCCTTACTTGCACACTCACAAAAATAAATATCTTGATTTTATCTAGCATGATTACTAATCTCTCTTATATCAAAGTCCACAAAATTCAATTAAATAAAGTTTGAGCATAGAGAATTGATCTTGTTATTTACTTAAACCAAGCACATATTTTCACAATAAAATGATTATATTTGTAATTTCCATGTTTTGCTACATAGTAGATGTGATTTCTTGAGCGAAAAGTTTCCCCTGCTATCCTATCATGCACATGGTCTAGAATATTTGAGAATTGGCAAAAGGACAAGCTCACCCCTACCCAAAATAAAAATCCCTTGCTCTACAGCTAATCCGAGCAAGTATCCCTAGCAAAGAAAAAGAAAAGAAAAGTTCAAAAAAAAAATGTTATTTTATATCATTACAGCAGTATTTCAAGCACTATCTCAAAAAATCAAGCAAAACAAATACAAAAAGAAAAAGAAGCAAAGTTCAAAAGAAAAGCAAAAGAAAGCAGAAAGCAAGAAAGCAATAAAATCCCTTTCCCTACCCTTTGAAAAGAAAAGAAGGGTTGATGAGCTTGAATCCCTAGAATTCTCAATTATTCAAAAATCGTGAGGTAAGCCCCATAACAGGTGGTTTGTGCCCAACCTGCTTGGCCTTGGGTAACTCCTAGCGTGGTGATATGTCTGTCACATTAGCGACCTTATTTTGTACATACCTATGTCTTCTTATGGATTAGCTAGCTCTTGATAATCCGACCTACATAGTAATCTAGTATGGTTATATGCATCTACATCATGGTTAATGAACACTTATTTGGTTTCTTCAAATCACTTGTATCATATTATCTTGCTCAAAACTGGTAAATGCACAAAGCAATTGCACACACATTTGTATTTGAGAGATTTTGTGTATCATTATGATAAATCAAGATCAAAAATGAATTCACATATGCACATGGGATTCCTTATAAATCTAACTTTTGTCTTCAAAATACTTTGAAATATTATTTTGCAACTTGTTTGGAATAATTCAAGTACAGTTGTTTACCATAAAGACAACTATATAATAGAAAATCAAAAATTTCTTTCAAAACTATACAATCAAAACATATATATATATATATATAACTTTTGTCGACTTTCGCGACGATGGTATAGTTCCAAAACCAAAATTGGAATTTTATGCCTAGTGCAAGTCCTCATCTTCATATTTTTTGTTTATTAAAAAATCAACCATGCAAAAAAAATCTCTTTTTTTATTTTCGCGATGATGGTATAAGTCTATACCTACATATTCTATGCCTAGCACAAATCATTGTAGCAATTTTTATTCCCCATTTATTTAAAAATAATGAAAACCATATGACTTAATTTATTATGTTACACAAATTATGCTTTTAAGCATGCACATTTTCATTATTTCATGTCATTATGTCAACCTTCAATTTTGCAATGATGGTATAATTCCTAATGAATTATCCAAAAAATTTATCACACTTAGGAATTTATGCCTAGCAAAATCATTTTAACATTATTTCATGCATACTATTTTCATGGAAATCTAAAAAACAAACCATCATCATCATCATTTGCACTATTACACCAAAGTCTTAAGACAGTCTCTTAAGCACTCTTTTACTTTTAATAATATTTCTATACTGGGATTAGCTTGACGATCGAGTGAGCAGCGACTCCATGAAATGGTCTATAATAGCGATAATGTCCTTTGAAATTATTGTTAGAAGTCTCTTTTTTATTTTTTTACCACACCACATTACAAACAACCCATTTGTTACATCAGATTATTTCATTTACAATATTACAGCATGACATCAAAATTATAAATTTTCAAAACGACATAATTTCATGAATCCTCAATCCAATTATCAAATTAATCAATCAAACATAAAAGAATCATAAACATACACATGACACAAGTCATATGATCAAAACTATCTCATCTCATATATATATATATATATATATATATATATATATCAACAATATATATACATCATAAAAATTGGATCGGTATGCCACAATCTGTACCTCAACATACTCAATCCTCTATCAAAAATAATAAACCTACATATCAATCTATACAGTGTAATGTAGTCCTCTAGCCTCGAGAGCCCATGGAGCTCTCAGCCTCATCTCCTCCCCCGCCCTGAGGTGGACGAGGTGGCCCCATCGCAGTCTGAGTAGTACTATGAGTCCTAGTCCTTGATCGAGATGAAGTCCTCGAGGACCCAATCCTGATAGGGTCAGCAATGCCGACTGGCAGCTGTACCCTCTAGCCCTCTGGAACCATCTGGAAGTAGATGCCCTGGTAGAACGTGGTCTAAGCAATCGATCGTGCCAGCTCCTGTGTGCTCACTCCTCCACCCCGTGCCCTGAGGCGTGCAATCTCGTCTCTAAGCTGTGTAACCTTAGCTTGGTGGTGTGCAGCCTCATCCTGCAATGTCTGCACCTGTGCCCAAAGATTATCTCTCTCCACTCAGAGAGTAGCTGTCTCGCTACTCTACCCTGTGTCAACACCCTTGCCCTTATCGGGCAATGGTGGCCTCTCTCTCTGTGGAGAATGGTGGTCTCGCCTCCCTCCTCTCCCTCTGTCGTGGCCTCTCCTATGCATGCAGCCTCCTCACCTCTCTCCTATCGTGACCCTGGGCTACCTCCATAGCCGCCTGGAACTGCCTCCCTATCTGATGCACAACTGTGTGTATCAGACCTTGAGCCCTCGTCATCCGAGGAGGACGAATGCCTGTGTACCAGGCATCATAGCCATCAGCTACCCCTGTGTCGTCCCCATCCACTGGCTTAATGGGGGCATCGTCTAAGTCCTAACTCTAGAAGCGCTACATATCTAGAGCCCTGCTCACTGTAGTGTTATCCCGGATAGTCCAAGAAAACTCATAATCCCTAAGAGATGGGATCCCATGCTACAAACCAAACTATCGCAAAACTCGATCATAGCGATGGAGCTCCACCTCTCCCCTCTCCATTCGTAGCCAGCACACTCGCCTAATGCGAGCTAGCTCTTGTCCATGCTTAGCCCACCCTGGATGCTCCCTCTAAGGCCTCCAGGTGATCTGGTCTAGGACTAGGTCATCTAATAGTCTCCAGGACATCGAAAGTTCGATCCGTCGCTGTGACCCTCTCTGGAGCCACCAGTAGAAAACTCGGGGCCTCTCCCCGTTAATCCCTGTTATAGGAAGCCCTATCGACTTTCACACTGTAATGTGCTCCCAACACCAAACTTGTAGGAGCGATGTCATCACTAGACATTGGCCGCCCTTGTACATGACCCCATATAGGATCCTATACAACCGACATAGAACATAGCTGCCCCAAGAAAATCTGTATCCATGGTCCTGCATGTCGTAGATCACATCTGCTAGCATCCACGGCACCCTGCACCCGCTCTAGTGGCATAGCAAAAGTCCACCAACCACTCCAGCTAGAACCCGTGTGAGTCTAGATGCCCCAGGCATCTGACACAGTGCTTGGATGTTAACTCTGCCCTTCTCCAGGGTGAAGCTCGGGTCACCACACAATCACCCCATAGCATGGCCTTGATTGGCCATAGGAGTGATCAACCGTCCTTGTATGGGGATTCTCATAATCCTGCATACATCCTCTAGAGTGGGAGTCATCTCCCCTGTAGGTAGCCAAAAACATGAAGAACCCGGATACCATCTCTCTGCTAGGGCTGTCAATAGCCCCATATCTATAGACACTTGTGGCATCTCTGCCACATGCTATAAGCCAGCCTGTGCCAGCTGATCCCGCTCTACCTGTGTAAGAGCGGCCAAGTCATCTCTCAAACCTCCATACTTCCATTCCCTACTTTTTAGCAAACCTCTTTGCAACATAAACAACAAAACAACAAACAATCATTAATAACACATTCAAGTATTTAAAAATGCAAGTAAAATAAGTTCAATTTTATGCAATTGATGATATCGTCCACTATTGGACGATATCGTCCCAAATTTGACTAAATCGTCCCCCTTTCGCCGATTTTGCCCTTAGATGAAATTGGCAAAATTGAGACGATTTCGTCCCGATGACGTCGACGGCCCAAAAACGGTCGCAATGCTCAAAAATTGATTAAAATTTACCTAAAAAACATGTAAATTCAAATTAAAACATTCTAAACTAAGTCTAGACTCTTACCCGTAGCCTGCGTCGGACCTTTGTTGATCTGTGCGTCGTCTCCACCATTTTTGCTTCCAGAGCTCTAAAACCAGTAAAAATGCACAAGAAATGAATTAGGGTTTTACCCTATTTTTCTTAATTTTATTCAAAAATAATTCAAAATTAATTTTGCTTTTTCGCGTTTTTACCTCAACCGTTCGATTTGGGTAAAAACACGGAGGGGGCACCATAATAAGCTGTCGTACGATTCGACCAAGAATCATCGCCTAAAATATGGGAATAATTTTTTCTTTCTCGTAGATCGAGAACTCATCTTTAACACATTTTCTTCAAAAAATTCGCTAAAGAGGGGGCAAAATGTAGCACCCTAAAATTGGTGCAATGAAATTCTAGTAATTACATTCATCCTAGTAAATAATTTAAATTCAAATTTTAACCTCCCAAACCGTCTGTTAACCGTCGGGTAATCTATTTCCCCCTTTTTCGTGCCATTTTTAGAGGTTGTTTTGACCATTTGATGATATCGTCGCCAATCAGACAATATCGCCCTAGATCTGACGATTTCGTCTGGACTAGGACGTCCAAATGATCTTGTCGCAAAACTTATTTTGCATAATTAGCTTCTGTTCCAACGGGTCTCTAATCCGGGTAGAAGCATGTCTGCACCGTTAGAAACCCTCCCCCATTGGAGATCTCCCAAATAGGGATGATCTCCAACCTCCTAACTACTCCCCTAAGCCTATTTAATCCTTAGGACCTTCCCTTCCCAACCCCTGGCTGAATTTCCCTGTAACTTGATTTTGTGTGCATTAGAATACCTAGAGCATCATTTTGCATTTGTTATTTTGAAGTTTTCTTGTAGGGACCTCATTGATTTTTAGCCGGAGCAAGCTTAGATCGTTGCAGACGATCTCGTTCAAATCTCGGACGATCCTGTCACAATTCGAGACGATTTCATTACTTTCAGACGATTTCGACTGTAATCTACATTGGGGGCAATCAGAGCCCAGAGTTTGCGCTTTCTCTTATACCTTTTGTTATTTTATTCTGCATTTTAGTTAGTTTTATCCTTATTTCTTACTATGTTCCATTTGGAGTTCACCCACATAGCTTAAGTTGCATGATAAGATTATAATTTGTCATCAGAATATCATAATTTGTTTGAATTTATATTCATAACTATTGTTTAGTATTCATATTGTTATTTTGTGTTGTTTCCCTCTGTCATCATAGTCGCATTCTCTGTATTTTGCATCTGTTTTTCTGTTTGCAGGTCTCTGACGAATTCGTCAGATCTCAGATGATCTTGTATGATCTCAGACGATCTTGTCAAATCAGAGGCGATCCTGACTGCTTCAAACATCAAAATCTCCATCAGACATCCGGATCAGGTATTTTGCTTTTAATATTCTGTAATTTCTCCTTTTCTGTCTTAATTCTGCTTTCTGTATTCATTAAATCTGCATTTTCATATTGATTAATTTAGATTCATTTGGCCAAACCTAGGATATGAATGCTTAAGGCTAAAAACGAACACATAAAAACACATTCCAAACCTAGGCATGGAAACTGCCATTAAATGTTTCCTGGTGAACCCACCATCCATCGAAAAATCATCAAAATACACATCCCTTGATAGGCGGGACCTTCGCAAGTCCTCTTAGTCCGAGGTACCGCGACATCCTTTTCCCATCCTCCTTCTGGGCATGGATCCTATAGGCTGAAGGTAAGGGTACGAAAATTTTGAAGTGATACACATACCCCAAAACATCAAGGATGATGCTCAAGTAGTGTCCAACATATTTTCTAGAGAGGTATTACGATTAAATTGTTTTCCTAAGGTGGTCATTTTAGATAGGGATTCCAAGTTCACTTCTAAATTCTAGAAGCTCCTACATCATGCAATAGGCATGAAACTGAATATGATCTCATCATACCACCCTAAAATAGATGGTCAAACTAAACAATTAAACCAAGTACTAGAGGACATGCTTCGTGTGTATTGCATGGATCATAAGTCTCATTGGGAAGGCTACTTGCATCTTGTGGAATTTGCCTACAATAATGAACATCACTCTCTAGGAATGGTATCTTTCGATGCCTTGTATGGGAAAAGGTATAAAATACCATTATCTTGGGAAAATATAGAATATCGAGTTGTGATTGGGCCAAATATGGTTAGAGAAATGGAATATCAGTTAAAGGTAATTAGGTAAAGACTTAAAGAAGCTAATGATAGGCAGAAAAATTATGTTGATATTAAGAGGACTTAAAGAGAGCACTCAGTTGAAGACAAAGTGTTTCTAAGGGTTAAATCAATGAAGAGTGCTATCAAATCCATGAAGTTGGATCCTCGGTTTTTAGGGACCTTTGAGATCACTAAAATAGCAGTTTGGTTGCATACCGACTTGCCTTACCACCTAACCTATCAAAAATCCATGACACCTTCCACATATCCTTGCTTAGGAAATATGTTGTTGACCTTGAACATGTGTGGGATGTTTCTAAATTATAGATTACAAATCTAGAGGCTATTGTATTGATGATGATAAATATCCGTGAGTTTCGTTCTAAGTCTATGAGGAATCGGATTCTTGAGCAATGTAAGGTTCAGTGGGACCGAATTTTTGAAAGAAATAGCACTTGGAAAAAAGTGGATGATATGAAAAAAAAAATTCCCTTCTCGTTTTAAAATATATAATGTAATAATTTCATTTTGTAAAATTGGAAAACACCTAGGACGATGTTTAGTCCAAGGGGGGTAGGATGTCATGACCCTCCCTAGAAGAATTTTTAGCACAAATGAACAATGTATTAATATATGATGCTTTAATACCTAAGTTGAGCAATTGAACCATCTATGCAATTTTTACTTGATTTTGAAGATAATTGAACTCTTGACATATTGCCAAGATGTGTAGGATCAGGTACACTCGTAGGTGGAAGAAGCATAATCATCCACCAAAAGAAGGGGTACTTGAGGATTGTGGAAGTGATGATTAAGGCAACTCAAGGGTAACATTTATGTATACCTTCATATAGGTATGCATTTGGTTAGGGATAATCGTCAAATCTAGCCACCTTGAGCCCGAGATTGATAGCCTAGTAGCTATCGTAAATTATTGAGGTTGAGACAGGTGACTAGGATAATGGAAATATTCTCTCTTTATCTATTGCGTATGTTGATTATCATTTACTTCATCACTATCTGCATTTGTGGTCTGGGAAATAAAAAGCATGCATAATTTAATTATCTTGAAAGTCTTTGTGATGCTTGAATTTGTTTGGCATGATGTTATGCTCATATAAAAAGGAATCCTTGAATGTTTTGAGAATTTATATAAGTAGTTTATTTTAAATAATAAAGGAATTTCATTTCAAAATAATCAAATTCCATGTTAATCCAACAAAAGATATTTTCCATTCGAATGTACTGCAAGTGATGTTTGAGTTGGTGGAAGGAGCGCCTGCCAAAGTTGGAGGGATGGGTTCCATTTATGATGGAGCTTATCTAAAAAAATTGAATAATATTATCTTCGTCGATCGTCACATGGGAGTAGCAAAATAAGTTATGATGGTTGGTGGGACGTAGAGGACTAGGGTAGAGTTGTGCAGTTGGATGAGGGAGATGACGATGGGTTGAGGAAAAATAAGGTAAGGCAAAGAATAGAAATAGTGGAGAGGAGAAATACTAGAAAACACCAAGCTAGGACAACACCACTAAATCGACCTCAAAGAAAATGGCCAATATACCAAGTTGGGTTATAAACGTTGTTCCCTTTGAAATGATAATGTTTATTCATTCTTGCTTCATGGTTTCTGTTGGTTTACCTCTGCAAGTTCATTGGTTGTATAAAAATGAGATTTTATCTTATGTTAAAACCCTCCTCTATGTTTGTGTATGAGTTTCCCTTGTAATACTGCCATCATGGAATTTTTGCTTATGTTATCATGGTGTATATTGTGGGTTCTTTTACTTTAAGCTACTGTTAGCATACTGACCACGGACAACTCCCAAATTTTATTGGGAATCGAGTGTGTCCACTTGTTGCAAATCGTGTAAAACCATGTTGGCTTTGTTACCTTGTAAGTCGAGTATTGTCAAACCAAAGTCACATATAAATTATCCTCGCGCTATTATTTGGCAATTCATAGTTTTGTTTCTATATTAAGAAATATTTATAAGTGTTGGGTGGGCATTTTCCCTCCCATCTGTCTTCCATCTCCTCAAGGCCTATGGATTGAAGAGGCCATCGTCACTCTCTGTTAGGAACCTACTATTGAAATAAAGCTCACACACACGAAATACTAAAATATAATGGAAATACATGCAATAACATAACAATACTATGCAGAAAGTAATTGCATAATTGAAACAATCTCACAAATAACTCAAAATTACAGGCCTCTTCGAGGGGTAACCTCCTTAAATATTTCATTAACTTGTAAAAATATGATTCGTACATGGTTTCATAGCTTTTTAAAGAAAGACTTCATGCAAACCCTAACCCTAGGCTCAATAGTTGGCTTACATGCAAAATGCCACTCGAATTAGAATGTTCTACCAAATTTTGGTTACAATATTGATAACGGTTACATCAAATCGCCCCATTTTCTTAGGAGCATAACATGCCATGTACATTACAAAATAACATTATATATGGGATCCCCCATGTTGGAAGTGGGTCATTACATAATAATGAGAATTACAAAATAATGTTAGGATGGGATCCTAACATGTCCTTCCCCTTCAAAAAGATTTGTCATCAAAGTTGAAGATGAGGAAACTGGTGCTAGACCTGATGGAGAAGTTCCCATATAGTATCTTCTGATTGGATTCCACGCCACTAAACAAGGACCTCAGTAATTGTGTGATTGTAAATAGTGCGAGTTTGATGATCCAATAGTTGTTTGGGTTAAGCATGATAGAACCTTCTTCATCTAACTTTGGGAGTGTAGATTGAACCTGTACATAATTTCCCACCATCTTTTTGAGAGTAGAAACATGAAAAATAGGATGGAGCTTGGATGTAGGTGGAAGGGCCAATTTGTAGGTTGTGGCACCAATTCACTATAACACTTGATAGGGCCCATAGTACTTTACGGTAAGTTTTTGGCATCTACGAAGCTGGAGGGACAACTATTTGTATGGTTGCAAACGAAGGAAAACCATATCACCCAACTCAAAACTACGCTCAGAATGGTGTTGATAAACCTATTAGCACATCCAATTCTGGGATGCTAAGGATAATTTTGTCTATAATAGAGTGCAGAATTATATGCTAAATTTTTGAGTTAATCTAAGATTCGTGTGAAGAGATATCCCTGTTTTAATAAAATTTCAATACCTTTTTTTTTGGGCTCTAGGTCACAAGTGGGAAAAATAAATTAGTTGTCTCGAATCTCTCAAATGATCACTCTGTCACTGTCCTATCACCTGTACTATAGTTATAGATACTGAAAGTTTTGTTTCTGACCTGACCACCTATATTTTCTACCTATTACAGTTGATTGTTACTATTTCGACTGTTACTATCACTGATCAAACTGTTACTGCCACTAACCTAACTGTTACTATTACTAACCTAAATGATACTAGAATATTGTAGACTAATAAAGACACTTGCAAAATTTTTCCTAACTACTAGTGCATACAAGGTGTGTTCTTCTGTGATAGGGAAGTCCTTCTCCGTATGCTCACTTTTTGGGATTGTGAATGTAGGTTTAGCAAAATAGGAAGATGTGTGTTTTTACAGGTGGAAGTGTTTAACAGAACCAGGGTATGCTAAGTAAAGGAGTATGTAACACCCATAGGCCCTCTATTATACCGTAGTGACGAACAATAGTGCTCAGACCAATATTTCATGCCACTACCCAAGGAGGATTCCACACATACCCTTGAGCACACTATGTCTCTCTAACAGTACAGGAGGATAATTTTCTAAGATGCTATGTCCTATGGACTATGGATGATACAAGGCCGAAAATCTTCCTACTGGATAAATTTTTTTTAACCCTAAAATCGTCTCCTGATACACCCAAAGATGTGTAGGAGCTCAATTATATGCACAAGTGCTATCTAAGGCCTGGGTATTGGAGCTTGATTGCCCCTCACTTCACTAGACGCTTTATGGGCTATCTAGCTTAGCCAATAATGACAGCTTCTTCACGATATTTTAAAACCCCTGACACAGGGTTTCTAACCTACACAACTACTAAAACAAAACTATATTTTTTTGGATTTTTCTTTAATAAAGGAATAGAAATAAAAACACACAAAAAATTATACCTAACAGGCGTAATTGATGGCAAGAATCATCGCAGTTGCGGCAAAACTTGGCCCTGGAAAGTGCTCTGATACCACTTGTTAGGAACCTACTATTGAAATAAAAATCACACATGAAATACTAAAATATAATGGAAATACATGCAATAACATAACAATACTATGCATAAAGTAATTGCATAATTGAAACAATCTCACAAATAACTCATAATCGCAGGTCTTTTCGAGGCAACCTCCTTCAATATTTCATTAACTTGCAAAAATTTGATTCATACATGGCTTCATAGCTTTTTAAAGAAATACTTCATGCAAACCCTAACCCTAGGCTCAAGAGTTGGCTTACATACAAAATGCCACTCGAGCTAGAATCTTCTACCAAATGTCGGTTACAATATTGATAACGGTTACATCAAATGGCCCCACTTGCTTAGGAGCATAACATGCCACATACATTACAAAATAACATTATATATGGGTCCCCCACGTTGGAAGTGGGTCATTACATAATAATGAGAATTACAAAATAACATTAGGATGGGATCCTAACACTCTCAAGCAAGGAGATCCCCTTGTGTGGGTGTTCGTAGCCACTAGTAACCCTTCTCTCATTCTACCATAGCTTAGATCGCGAAGGTGTGGGGTTATTTTGGACCATAGATATCATTTGCCTCTATTGCAAGTTACATGGATGAGCGCACATAGTGTGTTTGATGCTATGCTTGTTAGTGTTCCATTTGATTGCTTTTGGAAACATTAATTTATGTTATAAGAGTCTTCTTTAGTTACTTAGCTTTAAATAAGTACTAAGAGAAATTTAAGATGATTATTAAAATGTAAAAAGGTTTATTTATGGATTAAAGTAGTTGAATTTGATTTATTAAATAAATAAGAAATTAGTTTGTTTTGTAAATTAAGGGTATGGGTCTTTAATTTATAAAATGAAGGAAAATGTTTATTTATAGATTAAAGTAGTTGACTTTGATTTATTAAATAAATAAAAAATTAGTTTGTTTTGTAAATTAAGGGTATGGGTCTTTAATTTATGAAATGAAGGAAAAGGTTTATTTATAGATTAAAGTAGTTGACTTTGATTTATTAAATAAATAAGAATTAGTTTGTTTTGTAAATTAAGGGTATGGGTCTTTAATTTATGAAATGAAGGAAAAGGTTTATTTATAGATTAAAGTAGTTGACTTTGATTTATTAAATAAATAAAAAATTAGTTTGTTTTGTAAATTAAGGGTATGGGTCTTTAATTTATGAAATGAAGGAAAAGGTTTATTTATAGATTAAAGTAGTTGACTTTGATTTATTAAATAAATAGAAATTAGTTTGTTTTGTAAATTAAGGGTATGGGACTTTAATTTATGAAATGAAGGAAAAGGTTTATTTATAGATTAAAGTAGTTGACTTTGATTTATTAAATAAATATGAAATTAGTTTGTTTTGTAAATTAAGGGTATGGGACTTTAATTTATAAAATGAAGGAAAAGGGTTTATTTATAGATTAAAGTAGTTGACTTTGATTTATTAAATAAATATAGAATTAGTTTGTTTTGTAAATTAAGGGTATGGGTCTTTAATTTATAAAATGAAGGAAAGGTTTATTTATAGATTAAAGTAGTTGACTTTGATTTATTAAATAAATATAGATAGTTTGTTTGTAAATTAAGGGTATGGGACTTTAATTTATAGAACAAAGGAGAAATGGTTATTTCTTGATTGAGGGAACCTAGATTGTTTGATGATTAAAGGTATGGGACTTTAATTTGTCAAATATGGGTTGGATGAATTAATTTAAGTAAAACCTATGATCTAGTTGCATTGTTGAAAGACTCTCTATGGGTAATGAGAGGGGAAAATAAAAATAATGATTTTTATGATATCAACTATGCAATAGATGGTTAGATACTTGATTTAATTGTATAGTTATAATTTGGCAATGAAATGAGTAAATGCATTTAGAAGCATGTCTATCATGGAACCATGAGTGCCCTGATCCCCTACTATCCTCAAATGATTGATGGAAGTTGAGGTGGACCAAGGAGGCAGTTGGAACCAATGTATCGATTTGATTCTACTTATAATGATTTACTTATGCTCAAATAGATTAACCATGTGGGGAGATTTCCCTGATGAAATTGATGTAATATATTATTCTTTAAAAGTATGGAGGATTTACCATACTTATTTATATGTAATAATTATTAAATTATTGGAAGATGTACCTTTAAATTATTGCTTGAGTTATATATAGATGTATTTGAATCTCTTTCAATTATTGTTTACTATCTCTTAAATGTAATGCTTTTCCTCTAGTATTTTTTTGTTCTATGAATTATATTTTGTTAGATTTAGTATCTAATTTATTCTTGTTTTCCTTGCTAAAAATTAGAAACTTAAATAATAAGTTCTAGGGTGAACTTAGAGGATGACCTAAGGGATTGAGACCCCTTAGGGTGAACATAGTAGACCTAAGGGATTAAGACCCCTTAGGGAGAATGATAACTAAGTTTAGGAAAGACTACATCTAAGTTAAGATAGCTTATCATGGAGATGATATGGATAGCTTAACTCACAATACGTGTAGCATACCTACATAGACTGGCTTGTGTATGGTATGGTGATGGGCGTATACCTTCGATTGATTGAAGGTGATAAGTTTAGCTCATCAAGAGTGATGAGAAGGATAAACTTATTTGTAGTAACACATAATACACCTACATAGATGGATTTGTGTTAGGGTATTTAGTGAGATGTAGCTCTTCAGGAAAACTTAGGAGATTTCAAACAAATAGACCAATTAGGAATAGGATAGGGGTTTATGAATCCTTCTCCTTAGTAAAAAAATTATTTTCTTTCTGTGTGTTTTCTTGTAGTTGAATTTTGGGTCATTACATTTGGTATCAGAGCTCTAGGTACGAGGGTATAGAGCTTCTTATGTGTGCTAAAGGGATTTGGATGTCTCCAATGAAGGCTTGCTTAAAGTATAAGCTAAATCTGGGATGACCTAGAATGCCCTATTTGCTAGAATCTAATGGGAACTAATCCCAAGGGTGAATGAATGTTAGGATACCTTAGTATGGGCTTTGGTATTAATGATACATCATAAACTTGGAATACTACCCTAGTTAGATTATTGATGCTTTTAGCAAGAGAACTCTGTATTATGGCTTGATTTAGTGATACAGTTTAAGGAGAAGTTGTAACCTAATATTTCCTTGGTTGTAACTAGGTTAAGGATGCCACCTAAGGCCAGAAGAGAGAGGCCTACACCTAGATAAACTTGAAAAAATAATTTCGAAGAAGAGATCTGAGATGAGGATCCAAGGAATTCCAATAGAGAGGTAGAAGACCTCACTACTATGGTTGTTGCTATGCAGGATCAGATGAGACAAGTGTTGGAAATAATTGTAAATCAGAACTCGCAAGCTAGAGGCTTAAAGATTGGCCAAGATGATGGGCTAACTATAGATCAGTTGCAAGCTAGAGCCTTTCTAGAAAAGGAAATAGTTAGGGATCTAAAGAAATTTGTATCTCCAAGTTTGATGGAGAAGGTGAAGGGGATGCAATTGAATCCTAGCTGAGAGAATTAGAAGTTTACTTTATAATAAAAGGCTACTCCCTAGGAACCCAAATGGTTTGGGCCACAATCAACTTAGAAGGGGCTACTCTAGATTGGTGGGAAACCCACTATGAGAAGACTAAGATTGAACCTATTGACATTCCATAGAAATAATTCATAGTTATTGATATTCCATAGAAATAATTCATATTTATCTTCAATAAAAGGTTCCTAATAGAGCATTTCTATGCACTAAAATTTGAAGAATTTACTAAGGGACCAAAATAGTAGAAATATACTATAAGAAGTTGGTACGGTTACTTAAGTATGTGCCTACCTATGATGAGAAGATGAGGGTTCACAAGTTTATTCATGGGTTAGAATCTAGAGTGAAGCATGATGTAAACATGCATGAACCTAAATCATTGTAAAAGGTATATGACTTGGCAAAGAAAGTAGAGTCCCACTTCCAATTTAACTATGCTACCCTATCCGAGCAAGATCGACAAGCACTGAGGAAGAGGAATAGTCAAGGATTCTTGAAATGGGAAGAGGAAGAGGATCGAAAGACCAAGAACCCCTAGAATTTTCCAAAATCTAAAAAAGGAAATAACAAAAATCATAATAAGTTCAAGAAAAACTTCTAGAAGAGGAACAACAACAATCCCAATAATGCTAAACCTCAACCTCAAAAGCCATAAACCTCAACCCTAGTAAGTAAGTTAGGGGAATAAAAATTGAAAAGGAAGCAAGGACCCAAGGATGGGTGTTACCATTGCAGAGGTCCACATTATGCTAATCAGTGTCCACACCAACCAGGACCGAGTTCATCCAATGCTAAAGGAAAGGAACCTGAGCATCGGATCTATGCTACAATCAAGAAATAAAAGTTAGAGGGGCAAGCTACCCCATTGCTTGTAAAAGGTAATATTTTTAATAAGCAAGTAAATATTCTAATAGATAGTGGAGCCACTAATAGTTTTATTTCTTCTAGTATAGCAAGGAATATGTTAAAAATGCTAGGATATTTGGCCCATGGTTGGAAGGTAGAGTATGGTTCTAGATAAACCTACTCAGTAAACTAGTGTTATCCAATGGCAAAAATTACTTTAGATAGTGGAACCACTAAAGGTTGCTTGTATGTAGCTCCACTTCATGCCTTTGATATGATCCTAGGGATGGATTGGTTGCAGGCCCATAAAGCCTTGATCAATTTCCAAGATAGATGGATCGAGTATTCAAAGAAGGGCAAGGGAAGACTAAGAATTCATAGCGAGCAAGGGGCATTCAAACCCTAGATGTTATCGACTATGCAATTAAAGAAAGTCCTCAAGAAAGGAGGGATAGTATATGTTGTAAAACTTAATGAAGTAGGAGATGATCAAAAGAGAGAGGTACTAGGGAAGCACCCAATTTTACAAGATTTTAAGGATGTATTCCTAGAGGATTTACCTGGACTCCCTCCTGTGCAAGAATTTGATTTCATAATTGATCTTATGCTAGGAGCAGAACCTATTCATAGATATTCGTATAGGATGAATCCTATCGAGATGCAAGAACTAAAGGTTCAATTACAAGGGCTATTAGAAAAGGGTTTGATAAAACCAAGTGTGTCACCTTGGGGTGCATCGATTTTATTTATGAAAAATAAGGATGGTTCACTAAGATTGTGTATTGACTACAGGATGCTAAATAAGGCTACAATCAAGAACCACTATCCCCTACCTAGGATCAAATATTTATTTTATCAACTAAGAGATGCCACGGTATTCACTAAGATTGACTTGAGATCAGGGTATCATTAGTTAAGAATACATGAGGAAGATACTCACAAAATGATATTTAAAACTAGGTATGGGCATTATGAGTTTACAGTCCTACCCTTTGGACTAACTAATGCCCTAGTTGCATTCATGAATCTAATGAATAGTGTGTTCAGAAGACACTTGGACCAGTTTGTCCTTGTATTTCTAGATGATATC
This sequence comes from Wollemia nobilis, assembly GCA_028583015.1. NCBI lineage: Eukaryota > Viridiplantae > Streptophyta > Pinopsida > Araucariales > Araucariaceae > Wollemia > Wollemia nobilis. The sequence continues at coordinate 584,009 of JAQPPZ010001176.1, read as the reverse complement.
TTAATATACTCTCGAAACAAAGAAGAGCATGATGAACATCTCAAGATCATGTTGGAGTTGTTAAGGGAAAATCAACTCTATGGAAATCTAGCTAAAAGTGATTTCTATGTTTCAGAGGTATGATATCTTGGACATATCATATCAATAGAAGGAATTGTTGTGGACCCAAAGAAAATTGAGGCCATTTTGAATTGGCCACCCCCTACTAATGTGATTGAAGTATGAAGCTTCATGGGGTTAACGGGCTACTATAGATGTTATATAAAGGATTACTCCAAGATTGTTGTGGTAATAACTAACCTTCAAAAAAGAGAAAGGAATTCAAGTGGTCAAAAAAGTGTGAAGCTACCTTTGCAATGTTGAAATATAAGCTCACCACCACACCAATACTAAAGATTCTTGACCCTCAAGGGGACTTCTCAGTATGCACGGATGCATCATTAGAAGGGTTAGGAGGAGTACTCTCTCAAGAGGAGTCAGTGGTGGCATATACTTCAAGGAAGCTCAAGAAGCATGAAGTTAATTATGCTACACATGATTTAGAGCTAGTTGTAGTGGTGCATGCTCTAAAGGTTTGGTACCACTACTTGGTGGGAAAGCCATTTGAATTAAGAACTGACCATCAAATTCTGAGGTACATATTCACCCAACCTATACTCAATGCGAGGTAGAGGAGATGGGTTGAATTCCTCATTGAGTATGACTTTGAGATTGAGTACATTAAAGGGAAAGAGAATAAGGTTGTTGATGCCTTGAGTAGAAGGAAACACATAGCAACCATAACTAGAAGTCACATGGGTCTGATGGATCAGGTAAGACAGGAGCAATCTCAAGATGAGTATTGCCAAGAAATTTGAGCTAGAATGAATAGAGATCCAGAAAATAACAAGGAATTTGGCATGATAGATGACCTTTTATGCTACAAAGGTAGAGTTATCATACCAAATATAGGTAATCTAAGGAAGCTAGTAATGCAAGAGGCCCATAGATCTCCTTATTCTGCTCATCCTAGAGGATCCAAAATATAGGAAAACATGAAAAGAACCTTCTTCTGGGTAGGAATGAAGAAGGATATCATCAATTTTATCACTCGATGCCTCGAATGTCAAAAATTTAAGGCAGAATGTAAGCATCCTATAGGAAAATTATATCCACATGATATACCTATGCAGAAATGGTAGGTTATATCTATGGATTTTATAGTAGGTTTACCCAAAACCTGGTATCAACATGATGCAATCTTTGTAATAGTCGACATATTGACTAAAGTTGCACATTTCATACCCGAGAACATCAAGGATGATGCTCAGGTAGTGGCTAATAGATTTTCCAGAGAGGTATTCTGATTACATGGATTTCCTGAGGTGATCATTTCATATAGGGATTCCAAGTTCACTTCTGAATTTTGGAAGTCCCTACATCGTGTAGTAGGCATGAAACTGAATATGAGCTCAACATACCACCCTAAAATAGATGGTCAAATTGAATGGGTAAACCAAGTACTAGAGGACATGCTCCACATGTACTGCATGGATCACAAGTCTCATTGGGAAGACTACTTGCATCTTGTGGAATTTTCCTACAATAATGGACATCACTCCTCTCTAGGAATGGCTCCTTTCGATGCCTTGTATGGGTAAAAGTGTAGGATACCATTGTCTTGGGATAACCTAGAAGATCGAGTTGTGATCGGGCTAGATATGGTCCAAGAAATGGAAGATCAGTTGAAGGTAATCAGACAAAGACTTAAAGAAGTTGTCGATAGATAAAAAAGTTATGTTGATCTAAGGAGGACTCCTAGAGAGTACTCAGTTGGAGATAAAGTATTTTTAAGGGTTAAGCCAATGAAGAGTGCTATTAAATCCATAAATTTGGATCCACAATTTGTAGGACCCTTTGAAATCATTGAAAATATCAGTTCAATTGCATACCGACTTGCCTTACCACCTAACCTATCCAAGATCCATGACACCTTCCACATATCCTTGCTTAGGAAATATGTTGTTGACCCTGAACATGTGTGGGATGTTTCTAAATTGTAGATGGTAAATCTAGAGGCTATTGAAGTGATATCAATAAAGATCCTTGAGTTTCATTCTAATTCTATGCAGAATCAGACTCTTGAGCAATGTAAGGTCTAGTGGGACCAATTTTCTGAAAGAAATACCACTTGGAAAAAAGTGGATGATATGCAAAAATATTTTCCCTTCTTGTTTGAAAATATATAATGTAATAATTTTATTTTGTAAAACTAGAAACACTCGGGATGGTGTTTAGTCCAAGGGGGGTAGGATGTCATGACCCTCCCTGGTAGACTTTTTGGCACAAAGAAACAATGTATTATTCTATGATGCTTTAATACCTAAGTTGAGAAATTGAACCAACTATGCGATGTTTAGTTGATTTGAAAGAGCATGATACTATTGACATATTGCCAAGATGTGCAGGATCAGGTACACTCGTAGGTGGAAGAAGCAGAATCATCCACCATAAGTGGGGGTACTTGAGGTTGGGGAAGTGATGATTAAGGTAACTCAAGGGTAACATTGATGGATACCTTCATATAGGTATGCATTCGGTTAGGGATAATCATAAAAAGCTAACCACCTTGAGCCCCATATTGATAGCCTAGTAGCTATCATAAATTCTCGAGGCTGAGATAGGTGACTAGGTTGATGGAAAGATTCCCTCTTTATCTATTGCATATGTTTGATTATCTTTTACTTCATCACTATCTGCATTTGTGGTTTGGGAAATAAAAGCATGCATAATTTAAATTGTCTTGAAACTCCTTGTGATGCTTGAATATGTTTGGTATGATGTTATGCTCAAATAAAAAGAATCCTTGAATGTTTTGAGAATTTATATAGCAAGTCTTTATTTTAAATGATAAAGGAATTTCATTTTAAAATAAAAGTTAGTTTATTTTAAATGATAAAGGAATTTCATTTCAAAATAAAAGTTAGTTTAACTTTAATTGATAAATAAAATCTCAATTTAAAATAATATTTGTTTTATTTTAAAAAAATGATAATTGAGCCTCATTTATGAATAAATATTTGAATTGTTTTGGAGCTTCACTTATAACTATTGATTATATATTAGTAAGAGAATCTCTTTTATAATCCATAGTTAATAAAATATTATTAATATAATAATCAAACTCCATATTGATCCAACAAAAGATATTTGCAATTCGAACGTACTCCAAGTGGACGTTCGAGTTGGTAGGAGGAGCACCTACCAACGTTGGAGGGATGGGTTCCATTTAAAAAAATTGAATAATATTATCTCCATCGGAGTAGCAAAAGAAGTTATGATGAGCGATAGATGACTAGGGGAGATTTGTGCAGTTGGGTGAGGGAGACAATGAAGGGTTGAGGATAAAGAAGAAAGGTAGAGAATATAAATAGAGAAAAGGAGAGCTCTAGAAAGCACCAAGCTAGGACAACACTACCCAATCCACCTCAAAGGAAGTGGACAATAAACCAGGTTGGGTTATAATCATTGTTACCTTTGTATAGATAGTATTTGTTCATTCGTACTTCATGATTTCCATTGGGTTATCACCACCTGTTCATTGGTTGTATGAAGATGAGACTTTATCTTATGTTAAAACCCTCCTCTATGTTTGCTTATGAGCTTCCCCTATAATGCTACCACCATGGCTTTTTAGCTTCATGTTATCTTGGTGTGTTTGTAAATTCCTTCTCTTTAGGTTATTGTTAATATGTTGACCATGGAGGACTCCCAAAGTAGGATGGGAGTCGAGTATGTTCAATTGTAGCAAGTCGCGTATACCATGCTAGCTTTGTTGCCTTGAAAGTCGGGTCTTGTCAAACCAAGTCACTTGTAAGCTATGTTGCATTATTGTTTGTCAATTTATGGTTTTGTTTCCATTAGGGAGTGTTTGTAAGTGTTGAGTGGTGTTTTCCCTCCCAACCGTCCTCCATATCCTCAAGACCTATGAACCTAAGAGGTCATCGTCACTCTCAAGCAAGGACACCCACCTGTTGGACATTCGTAACCATAAGTAACCCTTCCCTCATTCTTCCATAGCTTAGGCCATGAAGGCATGGTTACTTTTGACCATAGAGGTCGTTCGCTTCTATTGTGAGCTACATGGTTGAGCGTGCATAGTGTGTTTGATGTTGAGCTTGTTAGTGTATCCCTTGGTCACTTTTGAAAATATTATTTAAGTTAAGAGTCTTCTTTAGTTTCTTAAAGCTTTAAATAGGTAATAAGAATAATTTAAGAAGGTTATTGAAGAAAAAGGTTTATTTATAGATTAAAGTAGTTGACTTTGATTTGTTAAATAAATAAATAATTAGTTTGTTTTGTAAATTAAGGGTATGGGTCTTTAATTTATGAAATGAAGGAAAAGGTTTATTTTTAGATTAAAGTAGTTGACTTTGATTTGTTAAATAAATAAAAAATTAGTTTGTTTTGTAAATTAAGGGTATGGGTATTTAATTTATGAAATGAAGGAAAAGGTTTATTTTTAGATTAAAGTAGTTGAATTTGATTTGTTAAATAAATATAAGAATTAGTTTGTTTTGTAAATTAAGGGTATGGGTCTTTAATTTATGAAATGAAGGAAAGGGTTTATTTTTAGATTAAAGTAGTTGACTTTGATTTGTTAAATAAATAAAAAATTAGTTTGTTTTGTAAATTAAGGGTATGGGTCTTTAATTTATGAAATGAAGAAAAGGGTTTATTTATAAATTAAAGTAGTTGACTTTGATTTATTAAATAAATAAAGAATTAGTTGGTTTGTAAATTAAGGGTATGGGACTTTAATTTATAGAATAAAGGAGAAAATGGTTATTTCTTGATTGAGGGAACCTAGAATGTTTGATGATTAAAGGTATGGGACTTTAACTTGTCAAATATGGGTTGGATGAATTAATTTGAGTGGAACCTATGATCTAGTTGCATGTGTTGAAAGACTCTCATGGGTGGATGAGAGGGGAAAATAAAAATAATGATTTTATGATATCAACTATGCAATAGATGGTTAGATGCTTGATTTAATTGTATAGTTGCAATTTGGCAAAGAAATGAGTAAATGCATTTAGAAGCATGTCTATCATGGAACCATGAGTGCCTTGATCCCCTACTATCCTCAAATGATCGATGGAAGCTGAGGTGGACCAAGGAGGTAGTTGGAACCGATGTATCGGTTTGATTCTACTTATAATGATTTACTTACGTTCAAATAGAATAGCCATGTGGGGAGATTTCCCTGATGAAATTGATGTAATATATTATTCTTTAAAATGTATGGAGGATTTACCATGCTTATTTATATGTAATAAATGTTAAATTATGGAAGATGTACCTTTAAATTATTTCTTGAATTATCTATATTCTGCATTTGAATTCCATTTCAATTATTGTTTATATCTCTTGAATGTTGTTTCCTTCCTTGTAGTCTTTGTATGTTATGTGAATGATATTTTGTTAGATTTAGTATCTTATTTATCTTGTTTTCCTTGCTAAAACAAAATAAACTTAAAGTATAGAGTTCTAGGGTGAACTTAGAGGATGACCTGAGGGATTGAGACCCCCTTAGGGTGAACATAGTAGACCTAAGGGATTAATACCCCTTAGGGAGAATGATAACTAAGTTTAGGAAAGACTACATCTGAGTTAAGATAGCTCATCATGGAGATGATATGGATAGCTTAACTCGCAATATATGTAGCATACCTACACAAACTGGCTTGTGTATGGTATGGTGATGGGCATATACCTTCGATTGATTGAAGGTGATAAGTTTAGCTCATCAAGAGTGATGAGAAGGATAAACTTATTTGCAGTAACACATAATACACCTACACAGATGGATTTGTGTTAGGGTATTTAGTGAGATGTAGCTCTTCAGGAAACTTAGGGGATTTAAACAATATAGTCCAATTAGGAATAGGATAGGGGTTTATGAATCCTTCTCCTTAGTAAAATAAAAAAATTATTTTCTTTTTGTGTGTTTTCTTGTAGTTGAATTTTGGGTCATTACACATTCAACATAGAAATCTGGTTTATTTTTGTACTCAATCGCTTGGCGCCTCTGATAGGAACCTAAGATGATATCCATGTAGGTAAGAAGTTCACAATCCAAATTTACAGTCACACAAAGGCATGCGTAGGTCATGCGGGACCGAGATTTAGTTTCCAGATCTAAGACGACCAGCTCACCTATGGTTTGAGCAATGCCTTTAAGGATTTTGTTATGCCATAACTGAGTGGGAAGACCGTGAAGTTTGGCCCAAATGGATGCCATGTTTATGCTCTGGGTATCTGGATCAAAATCCTCACCCCATCTTCGAAAAAGACTAAAATTGTTTAAGTACTTGGTTCTTCGGCAAATTGATGTATATTTTATTATAGATGTTATAAAATCGTTTATGTATTCTATATTTATAATTATTTAAGTACTTGTTTTGTTTGTATGTATTATGGTATGGAATTAGTTATATATTTTATTATTTGAAATTATATTGTTGTTTGTGCTATTCAATATGTTTATGCTATAAAATGGGATGCCTATCTTATTAGAGGTGTTATGAAATTTATTCTAATCTATTGTTTGTTAATGTTTTACTTTTATGCATATAAGATAAAATTATATGCATATTTTATTTTTATTTATTGTATTGTTTAAAATTATTGAAGTATTGATTTTTCTTTTGTGTATTGTGGTATAAAATTATTTGTTTATTTAATTATTTAAATATGATTTATTATTTGTTTTACTTGTGTATAGGATATAAATTGAATGTATATCTTATTAGAGATGCTATAGAATTGTTGAAGTATCTTATTGTTTCAAATTGCTTAAGTATTTGTACCTATTTATTTGGTATGCAATTGAAATAGAATATAGGATATACAATAGAATATGCATCTTCTTGTAAGTGTTATGAAATTGTTTGATTATTTGTTTTGCTTGTGGTTATCATGGTATGAATTTTTTTTTATATCATAATATTTGAAATTGTTTTAATATTTATTTTATCTGCATGCTATGATATAAAAACTAATACATATTTTATTATAGATGTCAAGAAGTTGAATGTCTACTATGTTGATTGAAATTATTTAAGTATTTATTTTGCATATGCGTATTGTATTATGGAATCATTTATGTTCTCTTTTACTTGTACATGATATTTATTAGATGTACATCTTATTCTTAGTGTTACTATGTTTGTATTATATTATTTGCAATTACTTAAATATTTGTTTAATTTGTATGTATTATGATATGAAATTGTTTATATATATTATACTAATTGAAATAATTTTAAGTATTTTTTTTGCTTGTATGTATTGCAGTATAAAATTGGTTGTGCATTCAATTGTTTGAAATTATTTAAGTATTTATGATGTCTCTTCTCTATTATGATTTTTTTCTTTGTATTGTGTTGTGTGTATGTGATATAAATTTAGATGTATACCTTATTATACGTGTTAAGAAATTGTGTGCATCCTATTGTCTAAAATTATTTACTGATTTAATTTATGGTGCCTCTTCTCTATTATGACCTTTTTTGTGTATTGTGTTACTTGTGTATATGTGATATAAATTTGGATGTATACCTTATTATACGTGTTAAGAAATTGTGTGCATCCTATTGTCTAAAATTATTTAATGATTTGATATTAATTGTGCATAGAGAGATGGAGGAAATGACTCTGCCTGTGGAGTGTAGGTTTGCATGGCTGTGATAGGCCATGCAAGCTCTGACTTCTTTTTTTTGTTGTTTTTTTATTTTACGGTTGGGGGAAATTTATTGTTGTTGGGGGAGGGGTTTATTTTTAGCATTGCGTAGGGTTTTTTGCTCTTCTTCTATCTCGCAGGGTACTATAATTTTGTTGTGCATGTTCCTTGTGGGGTGAGGCATTCACCGCTGGTGTTGAGCTATGGCTAGAGGCTCGGGTGAGAAGCAGGGTTTGACTTTTCAAGAGGCCCTAATGGGTTTAGGACCGTCTGAATCTGGATATATATTTGGAGATAACTCATCATTCCCTTTTGGTTTGGGGGTTGGTCCTTCTAAAGCTAGAGTTTTCAGCATTTCAAAGGTGAATGAATGTCTTGAGCATGCAGCTGAGAGGCCTATTTTGGTAATTCAACCTGAATCAATTGCAAAATATGTTCAATATTTGGAGAAACATGCTTTGATTTGCAAATTTTTGGGTATTAGGGTTCCTCTTATTGCATTTGAATCTTGGGCTCGCATAGTCTAGAACCCGATTGGTGATATGGAGATCATGCAGGGAGCAAATAATTATTTTATGGTTGTTTTTTCATGCATGGAGGATCGGATTAAGGTCTTTGAGGGTGGACCCTATTTTTACAATCAGGTTGGCTTATTCATTAAGCCTTGGCATATGGGTTTTAATCCTGCAGAGGAGATTCCGTCGAGGGTTCTAGTTTGGGTTCATTTTCCTTGGTTACCTTTAGAGTACTGGCGGACTGATATTCTTCACTCGATTGTGTTATTGTTGGGGAAACCGGTTGGACCTTCTCAACATACTACGGAGAAAAAGGTAGTTTCTTGTGCCTGTGTCTGTGTTGAGATAGATTTAAATAAACCTTTACCATATTCTCTTGAAATTTGTGTTGGATCCTCGTCTTGGATTCAACAGTTGGATTATGAGACTCTTCCTTTTAGATGTCGGATATGTCATGCCTACGAACATATCCAAAGAAAATGCCCCAAAATCTCTGGGAATTCCTCTTCTAAGCCACAGTCTCCTCCTACTTTGTCCTCTAAGGGGAAGACTCCTATGTAGGATATTGTTTCTGGTAAAGGGAAATCTTCAATGCTAGATAGAGGGCCAGTTAAGGGGAATGCTCATATGCTAGTTTGTGGATTAGAAAAGGATAATTTCATTCTTGTTAAGGCCCGTAATAAAGGAAGGGGTTTTAAGAGACCCTTTAATGAAAGGCAATCTGATGGCCTGTATAATAGGTTTGATACTTTGGATGATTTGGAGTAGCATGATGGAGTTTTTGCAGATCCTCTTGATAATGGTTAGTAGCTACCAGTTAATGGAGAAACACTTTCTACTGGTAATTTGCAAAAGAATTCATCTAGTTCTCAGATGGATAATGAGTAGTCAATGAGTAAAGTGATTGTTCTAGTAAGCTATGTGGCTGAACTTACTGAGGGGGATCTAATTTCCGCTCCTTATAAGGAAAATATAGATATTTAGGAGGAGGGTAAAGTGGCGTATGCCCCGCTTTTGGTTGACTTGATGGATACTAGCCATGGTAAAGGTTCTAAAGAGGGTCCTATGTTGGGTTTGCATCAAAAAACTCTTAAAAAAATGGCCCTTGGAAAATATTCTAAGGTGGGAAGGAAAAAATATGGAGAGAAAATTAAGAAAATAGGAGAGGATCTAGTTGAGTATGGTTAAGTGCGGCCTGTTGATTCTCATTTCTCTAAATGATTATGCTTTCATGGAATGTAAGGGGTTTTAATAGCACCCCTCGTAAAAAGGCTATTCGTGATATGATTAAGGTTCATATGTCTGATGTTGTTTTCCTACAGGAATCTAAGTTATCTATGGATAGTTTATTTATTGTTACCTCTAAATTATGGGCTCATGGACAATGTCAAGGAATTGGGGCTCAGGGAAGTTTTGGTGGTATTGTTTGATTATGGAATCCATTGAAGGTTCTTCCGATTTGGTGGGTCTCTATTAGATCTTCTCTTTATTTAGCTATTCTTTATCAGGATTCGGGGAAAGTGGTTATTTTAACTATTGTGTATGCCCCCTCTGACCTTGCTGGAAATATTAATCTCTGGAACCATGTGCGATAGGTTCGTGCTCTAGCTCCTTATTATCCTTGAATTGTTGCAAGAGATTTTAATGTTGTTTCTTATTTGGAGGAAAAATATGGTGGAGTAAGTTTTCTTAGTAAGGCTTCTTTACTTCTTAATGATAATATTGAGTTTCTAAATCTTGTTGATATTAAGTCGGGTAATGGTATGTTCATATGGTCTAATCAGAGATGTGGAATTGAATCTATTTCTGAGAGATTGGATAGATTTCATGTTTCTTCTTATTGGGTTGGTAATAATTGGCTCACCACCTCTGAAATTCTTGATTGAAGAGGTTTTGACCACTGGAAAATCAAACTTGTTGCTATCAAATAGGGTATCATCCGTCATCCAAGTTTAAATTTTAGTTATGTGGCTTCGGGAACCTTCTTTGTATGACTTGGTAAAATGTTGGTGGATTCAAGGGAAACAGTTATATGGAACAACTATGTAATCTTTTGCTAAGAGGCTTCAATTTGTGAAATATTGTCTTAAAAAGTGGAACAGGTAATTTTTTGGTAATATTTTTCATGCTAAAGCTATGGCTCAAGACTGGCTTGATTCTATTACTAGACAAATCAGGGATTAGGGACTTTCTAAACAGACTCTTCAAGAGTAATCAGAGGCTTTGAAGGACTTGGCAAAATGGGAACTTCGTGAGGAAATTTATTGGAAGCAAAAATCTTGTTTGGATTGGTTGTAGGAATGAGATAGGAATACTGCTTTTTTCTTTTACTCGGTTAAATCTAGAAGGTATGTTAATGTTATTTCTTCCATTGTCTCTTCTCGAGGAGTTCATTTAAAAACTACCTATGATATTTTACATGAGGTAGTTACCTTCTTTTTCTCACTTTATACTGAGGATTTTTCTAGGGAAGATGTTGAGGAGAATGTTATTTTGGGATGTATACCTTCAATTATTTTTTTTGAGATAAATGTTAATCTTTTAAGACCTATTTCTCTTGAAGAGCTAGAGCGTATTGTTTTTCATATGAAAAAAGGGAAATCTCCGGGGCCAGATGTTTTTCCTGTTGAATTTTTTCAAGAGTTTTGGAAAATCATCAAATTTGATTTGTTAATGGTTTTGTAGGAGTCCTTGAACAATAAACAGATGCTGAAGGCTTTGAATTCTACCTTTCTAGCTCTTATTCCTAAACGGGAGGGAGCAAATTCTTTTGATATATTTTGACCTATAGCTCTATGTAATTTTGTTTATAAAATCATTACTAAGTTGATTGTTGAGAGGCTAAAACCTTGGTTGGGAATGGTTATTTTTGATGAGCAAGGAGGCTTTGTGGTAGGCCGTCAGATTCTTGATGGTATTTTTATAGTTGTTGAGACCATTCTTTGAATGGGTATGTCTAAGTAAAAAGTTATTTTTATGAAAATTGACATGGCTAAGGCTTATGACAAGGTTCTATGGTCATTTATTTAGAAAATTCTTACAGCCTTTGGGTTTGATCCTATGTGGATTAATTGGGTTATGAGTTGTATTACAACTCCATATTTTTTTGTTCTTATTAATGGAGATCATTCTTCTTTGTTTAATGCTTTGCAAGGTTTTCATCAAGGTGATCCCTTGTCTCTATACTTGTTCATCATTATGGCTAAGGGTTTGGGCAGGTTTTTAAAATCTCACATGAATCAAGGTCTGCTTCATGGTTGGAGGTGGGGTAGTAATTTGCCTACGTATTCTCATTTGCAGTTTATTGATGATACTGCTTTGATGGGTGTTGCTTCTATTAGGGAGGCAACTAATTTTAGAATAATTATAGATATTTACTTGGTTGCTTCTGGGCAGAAGATTAATGAGGCTAAATCTTCCATTTTTTTCTTTAATACTAATCCTCGTATTCAGGCCATAATTGTTCAAATTCTTAGATTTTAGGTTGGATTTCTTCATTTTAAGTACTTGGGTATTCCTATCTATGTTGGTCCTCTACCTAGGAGTGTTTTGTCCAACATTTTGGAGAAATTTTGTACTCAGGTTAGTTATTGGACTTACGAATGTTTGTCTTTTGTTGGCTAGGTTTTGCTCCTAAAATTTGTGGTTCAAGCATTACCTGTGTACAGGTGTTTAATTCAAGTTGCTCCAACAAGTTTTCTTCATGATATTGATTCTCTTTCATGGTTATTTTTGTGGGTTGGTAATTTGGAATCCTCTAAATGGAGTTTAGTGAAATGGGATCCTTTTTGTAGACCTAAAAAAGAGGGTGGTTTGGGTCTTCGCCTGAGTTCTCTTTCTGGGTAAGCTCTGGATGCCAAAATTTATTGGTGTTGGTGTACTAATCATGACAAAACTTGGGGTAAAATTCTTTCTTATAAATATCTTTGTGGGGTGGAAGGTGATGAGCTTCCTCGTTATAGCTTGATTGGGAAAGGTTATTTTATTTGGAACACTCTGAAGAAGGGAGCTCTTATCAAATAGGGGTTGTTTTAGATTTTTTATAAAGGCTCTAAGGTTATTTTTTGGCACAATTCTTGGGATGGTTTTCCTACTCTTTTATCTGAGTATCCTCATATTCTTGTTCTTGCTTAATATTTTTTGTTTGTTGGTTGGTCTAGAGTGATGGATTTTAAAGTTGTTAAGATAATTGGTCATATGGAAATGTTCCAATGGAGAGATCCCAGTGAATGGTCTATTGGAGACTCTATGGAGGATAGAGATGAGTTGTCACACGTTCTAGCTTCTATAGAATGCTCTTATTTGCAAGATGATGATTTTTTGTCTTGGGGTCAAGATAATAGATGGATTTTCTCAATTACCTTTGGATATCAATTGGATTGCCAGCGTTATGATATTAAGGAATTTCCTTGGTGGAATCAAGTTTCGAATACATTTGTGTGGCCTAAGTGCAATTTTTACTTGTGGGTTGTGTAGACACCAAAACAACACCAATATGATTATGTGGCTACAAGCACTAATCGAATTGGCATACATAGCCCCTAGGGCAGCCCCCAGAGGTTAAGAAGTGGTCCTAACCACTCCCAAAGAAGTTTTGGAAGGTCAAAGGTCAATTTTGCACCTTTCAAGAACTTTGATCCTTATTCGTTCCACCCTGGGATGATTAGAATGCTATTCACCCCACCCCGAGATGATTAGCAACAATCGGTCCAAGGTGGGGAGAATAGCAGGTTTGACGAGCAAAAGGTCAAACCTTGACAAATGGCAGCTCAGATCTGCCACTCAACTCCACATTCAATGCATGGGAGTGCGAGTGAGCATTTTTGAGCTCAAATAAGCAGTCATAGAGGCAGTCATGGAGCCCTTAATTAGGGATGAATCTTCTCTCCCCTGGGAAGGCATGATGGCCAAGTGGTGCCCCTGCATGCACATTCAAAGGAGACCATCAGGTCTATAAAATGGTGAGTCTTCTCACCCTAAAAGGAGGAAAAAGTAGGAGCATTTGGAGCAATGGAGTGCTACAAAATTATATCCTCACCCCTCATTGTGCTTTCTACATCCTTGATATCTCTTTTGTAAGGGAGGTTATCGGGTGAATAATAGGAGCGCAATCTGGACCCAAAACCTGAACAATCAGCCACAATACCACACCCAACTTGTCGATACAACCCCCTAGGAGTTTTTGGACCCATCCCAAGTGTAGTGGTGTCAAAATCAAGCCCCAAACAGTGGGTGTCTTGCCCCCGGGCGCCCCCCACACTACTGCAGTCCTAATCGCCCCACCCCAGAGCGATTAGAAATCTACAAAATATTTCTTCATTTTTTATTTTTCATCATTGTTTGTGTGTTTCATATATACTGTTGTTCAATTTTCAATGCATTCTAACTTGTTTTGACTCTTTTTTCATTGTTTTACATTTTTACTAACCTATAGGTAGCGCCTTCGGATATAGGGTAATCTAGGAAAAATCTACCAAATATGACCTTCTAGGTCATCTCAAAATGCCCTATTTTTCCTAACCCCAAGTTTGTAGGTATTTTAGAGCCCTCTGGATAGGACATTTGGGAGGTCACTTTCACACATTTTATAACAGTCCTAATCGTCCCACCCCTGAGCGATTAGAAATCTACAGTAGATTTCTTGACTGTTATTTTTGCAATGTGTTCTTGATGGTTTTTACATGCTTCTATTTAAATTTCATTATGTTCTAATAAGTTTTGATCACTGTTTTAATTATTTTATGTATGCATTAATCGGAGGCCTTGGGGATTGCATGTTTCCCTCCATCTGCATGTGTTATTAATCATTTGTTGTTTCTCTGTATGTAGGATCTCAACATCGGAGGAGTAGAAAGGAACTACAGATGTATCCACACAAGTTTCGATGATGTTTGGCCCACCCATTTCGAATGTGGGCACGTGGAAGATCTCAAAGGGAAGCGTACCATCCGTTGGTGTAACAAAATTGTATCGAACGCTCTTAGCCCCTAAAAATGGGGGAGACGTATTATAACCTGATCTCAAGAAAAACTAATAAAATAGACTACACCTTTGCTTTTTTTTACATCTCATTTCATTTCGTTCGTTTTCACTTTTCATGCACTTTAGTTCTTCGCATCTTCGTAGGACTTAGCGTTTCCTTAATACATCTGCTTTTGTTTGCATCAAACCCGGTAGGCCAGTGCTTCCGTATACATTCTTTTAGTGGTGATAATAGTGGCACCCTATCCCCTAATTTTAGGATCAAGTTTTTGATCAAAATTTTGTATTTTTTCTTGCAGGTGTTAATCCTTCAGGCGCTGGACTGCTGCTCGTGCCACCCTATGATGAATACAGAGCTGGTATTTGTTTCACCTAGGGACAAATAGGCATTCATCCCACCCTATTAAGAATACATATTTTCTATTCATCCCACCCTGGGATGATTAGATCTCTGTGCATTCTTTGAGCAGAAACTCAGGGGCATCCAATTTGGGCAGAGAAGAGGTAGGTTTTCTGAACATCCTCTGTAATTTTTTGTCTCTGTTTCTATGATTTTTTTGCTTTCTTTGCTTGCATAGAGAAGTTTGTTGCATGTTTTATTTCTTTTCACAATTAAAAAGAACCACATACACCACATGACAATATAAACATCAAGGATTTGGTCGTAAAACCCCAACACTTGATCAAGACCAACGGTGGATTTCATCACCACCTTGGCTTGAATTTTGCATACATAACCCTGATCACGACTATTGCTAGACATAAATATTGATGAAATCTAACCAAGTGTAGCTGGGGTGATTCCCAACACATGAGGATAAATCTTCTATGGTAGGTGTCAAAAATAGAGCGATTCCCCTTCCGTGTCGCCTATGTTCCATGTACTGTTCTGCTCTCGCGTACCAATATTTTCCCTCATGTAAGGGTGGGTATATTGAGAGGTTCGATATAATGGCCTGGCAGTGGTATATTGAAGGGGCGACCATTTTGGGAGATGTAAGAGCCCTCATATTGCATGTACAACAAAATTTTTTTTACAAGGCTTTCAAAACAAAAATCAAAACACACTGAACCAGATTTAGGGCACACCTTTAATTTATAAACAAGATAATCATTTCCTTAATTGTGTGGTCCCCTTTGTTTAGTGTAGCATAAAAAAATCATAAATAATATAAAAATGTACATATATTTTAGAGAACCACCACCATGGTGTACACCCATAGCCAAGCCCAATCACGGGAAAAAGCTATAAAAAGTGTACAAGGGGGCACAAGTCACCTCCGTTATAGCCTCAAGGACTTGGTTATACCACCTTGGAGGCCTGACACACAACATAGTCCACATCATACCATGATAGAACAGAACTATAGAGGCACCCCTTCGAGGGGTACTCCCATTCAACATAGACCCTTTCAGGAGGAGTACATACATGGGAAGGCCCCCTTAGACACTCATTATGAGTGGCCACCATGCAAGGAAGTGCTAGAACAACATAGGGTGCATAATGATGGGCCACATGATTATATCATCCATCCTCTACCCTTTATTATTGTCAGAAACAATAGGCCAAACCCAGAGCGCAAGGCTCTTCAGATAGGGCAAGCCAGCTCTTCCTGCCCCTTTCACATATATGAAAGGGAGCATGAGGAAAACCACTATATTTCTCAAGAGCAATACACAGCATGGGAGCAATGTGCCTCTGCACCTGCTAATTATTAGGATCACCTACTGAGGCCAGAGCCTTGGGTGAATATCTCTAACCTCGACAGAGGAAAGTGACCTATAAATATCTCGGATCACCATGACTGAGATAGACATGTAGGGGAAGCATCTATGCCCCCTAGACCTAAGACGGTGGAACAAATCAACTTGGCATTTGCCAAACATACCGCCCGCCAAGCACAAACCACACATCTTGAGCATGATCAACAATAGTTAGAGCACCTATATCATCTTAGTAAAGAGCACATTCAACATCAGACAGATGAGTTTCTCCACAACACTATGCATGAGAGGATTCCAACCCCTCGCACACATAAGACAGAGCTTTATGAGAGGCACAACCCCTTGGTGCAAGACAGGTCTCCATGAACTTATCAAGCGTTGCCTACAAGACTTCCTAGACCTGAGCGGGAGGCCACCCCTAGAGCCAATGATGGGCACCCTCCTTGGGCACCCACCCATGTTTATAGGTCATGCCCAAGAACTCCTCAAGAATCCTATGAGGAATTTAAGCAAGAAGAAGAGCAGGCTAAAACGCCCTACCAATGTAGAGGGGGCACTATCTGGTTGCCCCTCAAGTTCCTCAACAAACCAATGAGGAAGAGATCAAATCCTCCAATGCATACAAAGCATTGCTAGAGTGCTTAGAGTCTATGGAGACCAAGACTTCTGGGCCCCAAAAGCCCACTTTACGCCAACTCCGCAGTCACCCTATGCATCCTTCAGTGTCGGCACCCCCATACCCTGAACACTTCAAAATGCCTCAATCGGTAATCTTTAGAGGGGATGAAGATGCCCAAGAGCACGTGACAAGATTCCTAAGCCAATGCTTTGGCATTTAGGACAACGATGCATTGCTTCTAATAATGTTTATAACCACATTCACAGGCCTTGCCTCAGATTGGTTTACCTAGTTGCTGAAGCATAGTATCAGTAACCTGGACTAGCTAATGGACACGTTCCTCAAATTTTTTGCCTTCAACACCAATAAAAAGGCATCGTTAAGCGACCTAGCTAGCCTCAGACAGTATGAGGAGGATACCATGGTAGCTTATGGAAATTGATGGTGAACGTTGCTTTCAAATCTTCCTTACCTCCTTCCCATGGCTGACCTAACCC
Source organism: Wollemia nobilis (assembly GCA_028583015.1). Classification (NCBI taxonomy): domain Eukaryota; kingdom Viridiplantae; phylum Streptophyta; class Pinopsida; order Araucariales; family Araucariaceae; genus Wollemia; species Wollemia nobilis. The sequence goes on along the minus strand of JAQPPZ010001176.1, from coordinate 566,948 downwards.
AAATGTTCTTGAAAAGTTGTCTAAGGTCGATCTCCATGCTATTGTAGCTGCAACAATATGCCACTCTCGAGGAAGCCCTGGTGCAAGCTAGAAACATTAAGGAGATCAAGATACAGGATGGCAAGATTGCCAAACCATGCAAGAAAGAGTGGCCCAAAAATGCCAAAACTGGGTTCACACAACCAAAACCTGCTGCGATCAATTAGGTTGCCATAAACATACCAAAGCCTACACAGACGACACATCCCCCAAAGGCTAATTATCAAGCAGTTCCTCTTGACAACTATGAAAAGGAAAATCATAGGCAAGAGCAAAATCAATAACGTCACCCTAGGCGACAATTCACACCCTTCACAGAGTCTAAATACTCCTTGTTTGATTGTTTGTCCATGGTAAAATTGATAAACCTACCATAAAGTTGACCCATAGATCCCAACGTGCCAAAACCCAAGGGCTATAGGGAAGACTTGTACTATAGATTTCATTGGTAGAAAGGACATGACCTTTACGCATGTTGGAAGTTCAAAAGCTTAGTGCAAGACCTAATAGAAAATAAAATGCTAACGATGGATAATCCCATAGCACCAAGAAACCAATAGATGGAGGTCTTCAAAGACCCCCTGACTGCCCATGATGCACAGATAAAGACTCTACAAGTCAAAGAGGTGACACAAAATTGCCCCATGTAGGGGTATGTAGGTATGATAAGTATAGTGACACGGAACAAGAGGTACCCAAGCACAGCTGCCCTCGCTGCAGCTACAGGAGAGGTTCCATCAACGTCACAACCTCAACAACACCCTATGCAACCTCCCCCACCTAGACTAGTTGCCATGTTTTGGACTAAAATTACCCAAATTTTAAGGACCACGTCGGCTAGGCTCTCTATCTATGAGCTCCTCCAACAATCACCATCCCATCGAGAGGCTCTAATGGAGATACTCAAAGCCATCAAGCTACAGCCCCATGAAGCAAACTCTTTCAACAACTTTGTGGGACATGTAAAATGATGTACAGAACCAGTCATCACCTTTAGAGAAGACAAACTAAAATTGGTGACTGGTGATATGGCGGATCCACCCCTGCACGTCGTTACGTGGGTCAATGGGATTCCATTTAAGAGGGTGTTGGTGGAAACTGGATCGTCCAACAATATAATAAAAACATTTGAAACACCTCAAGTTGCCAGCATCTCACATCGTGGCCTCCACCTATACTCTTTGAGCATTCAATGACGCGATATGCTCGACGGTTGGCACAATTATCTTGCCCATCCAAGTGGGAAAAAATACTATTCCTACATTGTGCCACATCCTGGAAGGTGATATGGCCTACAATATTTTTTTGGGCCGGCCTTGGATCAGGGATGAAGTGTGTCCCTTCGATAGACCATCAATGTCTAAACTACACATACGAAGGGCAAGTGCATGTAGTCCTGATATACTTAGAGCCCTTCAAGTATTGCAATAAGGTGTATCTGATGCCATAATCAACCCTCCCATCAACACATTTGGACTTTCAATTGAATCCATCCAAATAGGGTCTGATTTTGCATACACCCCCGCTATTAAGTCCCTCAAATCACCAACCGGACCCATATTCATTGTCTAGTCCTTCCCCAATGACACCACCTACAGTGGCCACATCGAAGGACAACAGGAAGAAGCCCTTGGAAGAGATACCACCATTGGTCTCAACCATATTTATCGAAGAGGTGCCTAGCCGAATGGAAGTCGATACGCTTGGTTCACCCAACATGGAGTGGACCCAGGAAGAACTCCCATTCCCTCCCCCTCAACCACCAACGATCACCATTGAGATGGCCAATACGGTCATGGGGGAGTATCTAGTGCAAAACATTGTAGCAACACCCATGCTTGAGTCCATGCAGGACATAGGGAGACCTCACCTCCCCATCGGCACTATTGTCCCTTTGGGCTACCCACCAAATCAGACAAATTTTGCATATGGGGGCCTCGACAATGGCATTGAACCTTACCTACAAGAGGAAGAGGACGAAGAGCCATTTTCTGAGAACATCAACTATTTTTCCAACCCAAACTTCACTTTGAAATACCTTGGCCAATGTAATTGGCATGGATATGGATTGGGTAGATATGAACAAGGAGTGCGCATTCTTTGCCAACCAAGATATCAAATGCCATATGATAAATCAGGAGTAGGGTTCAACCACCCTTTGCCCCTTGAAATCTTGGTAGAGAACATGCAAGGCCTAGGGCTAGGAAACAAGGATGGGTTGGCACAAGATCCATATGCCAATCCTAACACAACATACACATTGGGGGATTATCTCCCATTGTTAACAACAAACCTTGTTGATCTCAGCAACCCCTTCCCTTTGATCGAGAAAGGGGAAATTTCAAGAACTTACCTTCAAGAGGGATATAAACGAGGTTAAGAAGGATATTTTGAAGATGAGTTGGAGTATGGGGTAGAACCTTGGGACCCTTTCGAGTTCGATAGCAATCACTCGCAAGTGACACCCATAGATGACTATCAAGAGAACTTCATGACAATGTTCCCCTTGAATGCTCCAATCGAGCAATTTCCACCTCAAGAGAATCAGGTCCTCCCATAGAGAGCGAAACAACCCCGATGGGACCAAATTAACTTGCTCAAGCAGAGAAAGCCCCACATATCGCAAACAGTTATCGGAGCCAATGAAGGCCTATGGATCTCTGATAGCGATTATGAAGATGAGACTGATATGGCATATCTCAACCATATGTGGCAACAAGAATACCCCATGGACATTGATGATATGTTTGAATTGCTAAACATGGGGCCAAGGCATAGGTGGCACCTAAACCAAGCATAGTTGGACCAAGTACTGCATCCACCACTTCAGGAATACAGAGAGCACCCTTCGCCCAGAGACCCTATAGAGCCATCAGTTCCAAGGGCATACCCTATACTTTTATCTACACATAGGGCCGACCATTTGTGCCAATACCCACAAAGCCATATCCGAGGTATAAATATCACCAAGGAAGTCTGAGTCAACACCCGCATGATAATTGAGACCAAATTCACTTCATCAACATGATCTCCATTGACTTAACCACCCCCATCCACAATCCAGCCGATCCAGCATGACCATTGTATCTAAACCTAGATGCCATAGACTGGAATCATGCTAACTAACCACCATCCTCATCAGAGTACTGACCTTGCAGTGAGATGCTTCATTTCACCCCAAGACCAACTCAGGATATCTTCCATGCTGAAGAGGAACCCGACATTCCAAACACAAATTTAAATTCAGCAAATGATATCCACCTGATCCGAACTCCACACCAGTTGGAGGAAGGATCCCACATGTCAGTCAAAGAGACGACTGACGTAGACATCGGCTTTGATCCAATGAATTCATAAATCATCAAGTTGGGGGTAAGTCTATCCCTTGAAGAGCAAACCTATTACATTACCCTCTCAAAGAGAAGAAGGAGGTTTTTGCATGGTCCTACAAAGAAATGACAAGGATAGACCCATAGCTATTCATGCATAATCTAACGCTTGATCCGACAGTCAAGCCAATCAAGAAAAAACTACATAAGATGCACCCAACAGTGGCCTTAATGGTAAAATATGAATTACAAAAGTTGTTGGATGCACAGTTTGTCATCTGCGTAGATTACCCACCATGGTTGTCCAACATGGTGCCCGTCAAAAATCCTGATGAGAGGATTCGCATATGCACTAATTTTTGAGATCTAAACAAAGTGAGTCCCAAGGACGATTTCCCCTTACCTAGCATTGACGCATTGGTAGACACTATAGCAGGCCACAAAATGCTTTCCCTCATGGATGGTTTCTCGAGATACAACCAGATTCGTATCAATCCCGATGATCAACTAAAAATGACATTCACAACATCTTGGGGGACATTTTGTTATAAGGTCATGCCCTTTAGCCTTAAAAATGTTGCCACCACTTATCAACGCACTATGGTGTACATCTTCCATGATCACATGCATAAAAATTTGGAATATTATATGGATGATTTGTTTGCCAAATCTCTTTTATGTCCAGATAATCTCGATGACTTACACAAGATCCTTGATCGCCTCATCGAACACAAAGTTAGGCTAAACCCCAAGAAGTGCATATTTGGCGTCACATCCAGAAAACTCTTGGGTTTCATAGTCTCAAAACAAGGCATCAAGGTGGATTCAAATAAAGTCAAGGCAATCCTTGAAATGCTTCCCCCAACCACCATCAAGCAACTCAGAAGCTTGTAGGGTAAGGTCGCATTGATCAAGCGCTTCATAGCGCAACTATCTGACAAGTGCTGACGCATGAATAAATTATTACACAAGGGGGTAACATTTCACTGATATGACTAGTGCCAGTTAGCCTTCAACGACATTAAACAATACTTGGCTTCACCGCCAGTATTGGCACCACCTAGACCAAGAGTGTCGTTCTATTTATACATCTCAGCTACTGATGTGGCACTAGGCACCATGCTAGCCCAAAAAAATGAACTACATAAAGAATAGGCTAATTATTATCTTAGCCACACCCTGGTCAGTTATGAACTTAACTATGCATACATCGAGAAGCTATGCTTAGTAGTGGTATTTACCACCAAAAAGCTATGCCATTACATGCTAAGAAATACAATGTATGTTGTGTCTAAGGAGAATCCATTACGGTACATGATGAGTCATACTTATCATAGTAGTCGCATGGCAAAATGGATCATGTTGTTGATAGAGTTTGACATTGAATTCATTGAACAGAGGTCCATCAAAGGTCAAGTCATTGTCGATCAACTAGTAGAGGCTCCTCTTGAAGACGATCAGCCTCTGACTGTAGAGCTACCCGATGATGGGGTCTTCCATGTCTTAGAATCGCCAAATTCTGATGATCCTGAGTCACAGGCCGACATAACCTTATTTTTTGATGGTTCTAAATGTGAGCAAGGGGGTGGCACGAGAATCGTATTTTTCACATCGCAAGGGGCTCCAATGCCTCTATCATTTAAAATTGATTTCCTATGCACCAATAACAATGCTTAATACGAATCCTTGCTCATAGGTCTTTAGACAACCATCACCATGAACATCAAACACTTGAACATATTTGGTGATTCTCTATTAATTTTCAACCAAGTGAAATGGGTATTCCAATGCAAATGCCCATTTTTGCAAGCCTACAAAGCCCTTATGGATAAATTCTTGGAAAAAATTGAATGGTATGACATCGAGGCACTCCCTTGATCATCGAACCATTTTGCGAACACCATGTCCTCCTTGGGGTCCCTAATCCTGCAAGACATTTTTGGTGATATGACAACCATTCAAGTCAAAACATTATCGCAATCCATGATGGAGCGTGCAAGCTTTGACCTAACGCCAGGAATCCACCTGATCCAGATTGAACCATATTAGGATAAGTTCTCTTGAATCCATGATAGTCTAAATCATGCCAACTAGGGGTCCTTGCTCTCCCTGACCCCTCTTAATAGTAACACAACACTATTCTTACAAGTTCTTTCCCGCTCAGATTTTGCTAGGGACGAACTTCAAGAGGGATTAGCAGTTCATACCATCGAGGTTTCTGATCAGTAGGATTGGTGCACACCCATAAGTGACTACCTCAAGCTAGGTAACCTTCCACTTAGATTATCGCACATCGTGAAAATATCATTCAAATAGAAAGTGGCAAAACATGTCTTGCTAGGAGACATTTTGTATCGTCAAAGCTACGAAGGAATTCGCCTCTATTGCTTGGACCAGCAGGAGTCCACTTGGGTGATCACCCAAGCGCACGATGGTACATGCGATGGCCACTTCATCGGTATGACTATCACAAAGTGTATTCTTCGCATGGGCTATTATTGGCCATCTTTGGAGCGAAATTGTTGTGCATATGTAAGGAAGTGCGTGAAATGTCAACACCATGCTAATTTGACACACGTACCTTCTCAGGCCTTGCAGTTGATCCAATCGGCTTGGTTGTTCTCATAGTGGGGCTTAGATCTAATTGGAAAGATCTCCCCTGCATCGTTAGGTTGTCACACGTTTATCATAACGACCACATAGTACTTCACCAAGTGGGTGGAAGCCATTTTGCTTACCTCTACGACTGGGACCCGCATTGCGGAGTTTATTTTACATAACATCATATGTCATTTTGTTATTCCATCCAAGATCATCTCGGATAATGGGATGTCGTTTAAGAACAAATATGTGCATGCTTTAACCACGAAGTACAAAATCTAGCATAGTTCTTTGACACCTTGTTATCCACAGGAAAATGGGCAAGCAGAGGCGTCAAACAAAATGATAGTTGACATCCTTAAAAAGATAGTCGTAGATAGTCATAAGGATTGGCACATCCAAATACCAATTTCCCTATGGGCTTATCGCACTAGCATTCGGATGCCCACTGGGGCCACTCCATTTTTTTGGTGTATGGCTCCAAGGCAGTCATGCCTCTCGAGTTGGAAATCCCTTCTCTACGCATATCAATGCAAGAGTTCATCGATGATGACACTGCGCGGTAGGCCCAGTTAGACCAGATTATGTTACTCGACGAATGACGTGTCAATGCTCTTGAGAATTTACGTATCTATCAAGAGCGAGTTAATAAAGCATACAACATGAAAGTTCACCTGAGGGACTTTCAAGTTGGTGACTTGGTCTTAAAAGAGAACCAACAAAATTCTAACTTGCCGCCCCACCTAAGGGACAAGTTCGTGGCAAATTGGTTAGGTCTTTATGTAATTGATAGTAAAATAGGACCTGGAACATACCAGCTCGCCTCTCTTGAAGGAAGCAAGGAACTAGAACCCTTGAACATCAGTCATTTGAGGCCATTCCACGTTTAAAAGAGCCATGGCCCACCCCAAAAGCCCCAAAGGTATCCATAATCCCTTTGGTCAAATCAAAAGCTCCAAGGATTCCCACAATCGCTTGGTCAAAATGAAAATTCAAAAAATAGCAGATAATCAAAAATAACAAAAAAATTGCATCTCACTTTCATGCATAAGCTTAAAAATCAAAACACAAAAATAAACGCATTAGGCATCACATACATACATTGCATATTTGCTAGGTCATACATGTCAAACGCACCATAGACTGTCATTACTCGACAAGTCCATCATTTTCCACATTCATCCGTTTTGTAAATGATCCAACCAAAATAACGTCATTCGCATTTTCGCCATGTCATAGTCAGTTGTCTTTTAATGTCCTTAGGATTTTTATTATTCAGTTGTCTTTAGATTTCTAGCCAAATGTTGTACAAAGTCAGACCGATTTTTACAAGGTAGAGTTTTACTTGGATCATGCCTTGTTACATAGCATCCCATCACAAGTCTAAAACACATAAAAATTCCCAAGTTGTGTGAAAGAAATATGAAACCTGCATAGCTACCTAGGTTACCATAATCAAAACGGTTATGTTGCTCATCCCCCTATGCGAATGATAGCAAGAATGTTGAGATTTGGCAAAAGGACAAGCATCTTCCCTACTCAATTCCTCATATCCCAAATTATCAAAAGGTTGCAAACATCAAAAAACTACAACAGTCAAAGTACAAACTCCAAAGTTTGCATCAAAACCCTCCAAGTGCACACATCAAAAAGCACAAGGAGTAGTGATCCTCATCACTCAAAATTCAAATCCCTTGCTCAAAAGAAAAAAACAAACAAAAAATAAATAGTGATTTTTATCACTATATATGAGAGCAAGTATCCCAATAAAATTGAAGAAAATAAGGTAGTCGAACTTAAATCTCTGGAACTCTCAGCATTCGAAAGGTCACGAGGTGATCCTCAGTACTGGTTTGGTGGATAGCCTGTTGGTCACTGGTGGCAAAACCTCTCGCATGACGATATATCTATCGCATTAAATTATGCAAAGATCAATGTTTGCATGTGGATGAGCTAGCTTATGGTATCCTAGATTGCATCGCATATTAATCTTACTAAATGCAACAAAGGAGTTAATGGAGCTAATTGGGTGATCCTCAGTATAGGTTTGGTTGACAGCCTATCTGAGACTGGCGGTATCTTGATAAATACCACATAAAATAATTCAATCGCACACACAAGGATGTGAAATAAGTTGGTCAAACTCAAGTCTGATTTGTACCTTGTTTGAAAGTCTTGTAAGATAACTGTACAGTCTTGGCTAGTTAGTTAAAGCATCTGAGTCTCAGTAAAACCATAACTACATTCTAAAATAATTGTTGTACATTTCATTACTTACATCACCATCAGAAAAGACAAACAAAAATTACACAAGAAAAGTCATCTCACAAAGCAATCACATAGTATAGAAAGCTAGTAAATCTTGTACAGTCTATGGTGCCACCACCTATGTATCAACAAATCAATTCATCCATTCCATATGCATACATCCATATAGTCAGCAACATCCGCATTCATTATAACATATGCATACATCAACATAAATAAAGGTGCATAAAAGGAACAATAAACCAAACACGTAAATAAGCCAAAAAATGAGTCATGTATATATATCGAGTCAAAATGCCATCAGGCTACAATAAAATGGTCCTCTGACCTCACAAAAAAATCAAAAACTCAAAATCCCCAAAGCCTAGGGAGTCGGCCACCATGATCACGTAGGATCGATGCAACTGGAACTACCCCCAGTAGTATAGGTCCTATGAGACCTCTGAGGGTGGCTACTACCAACCCTCGCATCATACCCACTAGCGCTACCCTCACCCAACCGCCTGCATCGAGAAGATGCTGACTTCTCAGTCTTGTTGCCTCTCATACGATGTGACGATCCACATCCAGTGAGCTCAGGTAACTATCCACCGAGGTGGATAATCTCTGCCTCCAAATCCACCTGGCATTGACCCCACTCCACATCTTGTCGACGATATGCAACCAATGCATCATCCTGCTACGCCAACTGAGCCTGTAGGAGATCCCTCTCGACTCTGTGCTCCTCATCCCGTCTTCATATTAAATTCTCCAATCATGCTATCTCAACATGATACCGAGCCTCCATATCCCCTAGGACTTCCTGAGGCATGGGAATCTTCAGCACGGCATGCTGCTTTGGCACCCACTGCTCCAGGACGTCCTGTGTATTCGATTGCTTTGAAACCCCTAAATCATCCCTAGCAAAGTCATCCACTTCCAACATATCTACATCATTGAGCAGAGCCCCCCAACCCTCCCCTAGTGCCTCTACACCCCCACCACCTACTGATGTTGCATCCGGACCTCCTAGAGGCCCCTCACCTCACCATTGTAGCATCGTCCACCACTGGTTGTACTCAGAAATCACCTCGATGTTGTCCACATCGGGGACATCAATCATTGCATCCGACTCCTCACCCAATGGCTCAATGATCAACCAGGCTAGAGTCCTCTTGTCGCCTCGACGTCGATAGATCAAGGGCTCACCAAGAAATCCCTGGTGCACCCTAAACTGTCGAGTCACTCGGACGTATAGGAAGTACTCATACTTGGTCCTGTGTCGCCCAATCAACCACCTCCCCCTATGCACCCATCGAATCCACTCTCCAGCCTCAGGCCATGCCAGACAGTCCTGGTATGGCTGTTAGAACACCTCCCCTAGAGTAATATGCGAGAAGGCATCAGTGTAGTGACTAACATCACTTTCCCATCGTCGACTCTGCCCATGCTCCTTCGACATCCATCACAGAGCAGAATACCCAATCTCCCTTTCCACCATCTCTCCTCGAGTGGTCCAAGGCAACCCCTATGGCCGCTCCACAGCTATGTGCTACCACCCCCAGCACTGCAATAGGTAGCTACACCCAATCCCCTTCTGCCTCTAGCAGCGAACCTTGTACAACTCATCATAAAGTTGTGCTAGTAGTGTCTAACCCCACATCATAATCAGTGGTGCTTCCATCAGATACTCCACAAGTCTTAACACTACCTCTAGCAGGTGCCAAGGGAACCTCGCACCTGAGGAGTCAGGAAGCAGCATGTTGGAGATGAGGGTCATAAGCAATGCATGCCTCACCCCCAACACACCCTTATCCAACCACCACCGCACCAGAATCCCATCAATCGGGAAGTCCCCCTCTACCCTCTCCATCACCCTATCCACCCCCATCTCTGTCGCATGCCCAAATCACCGTGTTAGCATCGTCATTCATTGATCACGAGGAGTCATCCAAATGGGCAGCCCGTCTATCGAAATCCATAGAATCTGATACATGTCCTCCAGAGTCACTATAATCCCCCCTATTGGGATATGGAATGTGTTGGTGCAGGGATCCCAAAAATTGATCAGGGCAGTCAGATATGCCCGATCCCCCACCATAGGCTCCAATCGGGTCACTTGCTTGAGCCCAAGGGCATCAAGCCAACCCCAATCTGCCACAGTCAGCGCATCTTGTGCATTATTAAATACCTTCGGCTGATGGTAACGACTCTTCACCACCTAAAAAACAAAAACAACACAAAAACATTAAAACATGACAACAAAAATAAATTGTACAGCAACATTAACAAAATGTACAACAATATATACAATATATATATATATATATATATATATATATATATATATATATATATTTACTAGGGTTTTCATTCTAGTCTAAACAAAAAAACATTCAAAAAAATCAAATAAACAACACAAAAAATACAAATTTTAAACTAGGGTTTTAACCTTAGTCTAAACAAAAAAAAAACATTCACAAAAAATCAAATAAACAACACAAAAAATACAAATTCATCCTAGGGTTTTTAACCTTAAGTATGAACAAAACAAACAAATTAAAACAACAAAATCAACTAGGGTTTTTAACCTTAAGTATGAACAAAAAAAACAAATTAAAACAACAAAATCAACTAGGGTTTTTAACCTTAAATGTGAACAAAAAACAAAATAAAACTACAAAAAATTTAATACTAGGGTTTTTAACCTTACTATTAAAACAAAACAAAATACCACAAGCATTTCTATGTGCATTCTAAAAATTCAATAAAAACAAACAACTAACAAGCAGAAGGAAGGAGCTCCTACTGGTCTCGCCTCGGCTCCGCCACTTGTAGATCTGGTCTGTGCACTCATGGTGGCAACGATAATTTGGTAGAGCTTCGCTATGCAAACTCGAACTCCTCCTCCCCACAGCTCCAAAACACCAAGAAAAAATGTTTCAAATGATCTCAAAATCAAAATTTGGTCTTTTTATAGGCTATTGGGCCTGTAATTGTCCCACCCTAGGATGAGCGCTCTAGTTAGCACTCGTCCCACCCTGGGATGATTACCTAATTGCTATTTGTCCCACCCTGGGACGATTACAGAGCAAAAAATAAAGCAACAAGACAGAATCCAAAAAATGCACCAAAAACAGCAATAAAACTACCGAACAAAGGTGCCTTTGTGCCTAACGTTATTGGCATGCAAAATCGATGTCGGGGTCACAAATTGTCACTATCCTACTCCCTAAGAATGCTACCATATCCTGACCGCTCCATAGGAGGAAGGATTTTTGATAATTTCAACCCCAAACGGCGTCACAAAAAGGGTCCAAAACCACCCAAAAACATAATAAAACTTTCAAACAAAAGCGCCTTTGCGCCTGATATTCTTGGCATGCAAATCCGACGTCGGGGTCACAAATTTTCACTATCCTACTCCCTAATAAGGATATAATAGTCAGACCGCTCCATGGTAGGAAGGATTTTTGACAATTTCAACCCCAAACAGCGTCACAAAAAGGGTCCAAAACCACCCAAAAACACAATAAAACTGCCGAACAAAAGTGCCTTTGCACCTAAAATTCTTGGCATGCATAACCGATGTCAGGATCACAAATTGTCACTATCATACTCCCTAAGAAGGCTACCATAGCTGGACGACTCCATGAGAGGAAGGATTTTCGACAATTTCAACCCCAAACAACATCACAAAAAGGGTCCATACCCACCCACAAACCACAATAAAACTGCCGAACAAAAGTGCCTTTGCGCTTGACATTCTTGGCATGCAAAACTAAAATTGGGGTCACAAATTATCACTATCCTACTCCCTAAGAAGGCTACCATATCCGAACCACTCCACGAGAGGAAGTATTTTCGATAATTTCAACCCCAAACGGCATCACAAAAAGGGTCCAAACCCACCCAAAAACAATAATAAAACTACCGAACAAAAGTGCCTTTGCGCCTGACATTCTTGGAATGCAAAATCAACATTGGGGTCACAAATTATCACTATCCTACTCCCTAAGAAGGCTACCATAGCTGGACCACTCCACGGGAGGATGGATTTTCGATAATTTTAACCCCAAATGGCATCACAAAAAGGGTTAAAACCCACCAAAAATAGGTTCGATTGTTGGGAAACTGCATAAGCGATCAACGAAAAACAACTGAAGGCACCCTTAAAAAATTCATATTGGGTCAAGCGACTCATTGATTTTCTCATGTCGGTCATTCCCTCATTGATTCGTCACTTGAGGGGGTAGTCACACTTAGTCACCAATCAAAAAATACACACCCAATCAAGGAAATGGCATGCATTCAAAGAATCATTGACAAAGACAATCACGCTCCTTCTTGGGGCAGTAAACAAGCAATAATCACAAGTTGATCAAACACTTGGTATTCTAGAATCATGAACTCAAGGTTTCCATAGACAAAAGGTTGCGCCCTTTGCCTATTCTTGACTAAACAATGTCCAAGATCAAGTAACACCTCACTAAAAAAGGTTAACACTTGAGTTAAGCTCATTACCTTGTCAGAAGCAAGGATTCAAGAATGCGTGCCCATTCCATACTTGGGGCATCAAAATTTGGTTAGGTTAATGAGAAACTCTAATCATTAAGTGCTTTGGTTATCTATTTTTGCTCAGCACTGTGCCACACACAGCACATCCCAAAAAGGGGTATTTGTAGACACCAAAATAGCACCAATCTGATTATGTGGCTACAAGCATCGACCTAATTGGCATACATAGCCCCTAGGGCAGCCCCCAGAGGTTAAAAAGTGGTCCTAACCACTCCCAAAGAAATTTTGGAAGGTCAGAGGTCAATTTGGCACCTTTCAAGCACTCTGCTCCTTATTCGTTCCACCCTGGGACAATTAGAATGCTATTCGCCCCACCCGGGACGATTAGCAGCAATCGCTCCAAGGTGGGGCAAATAGTAGGTTTGACAGGAAAAAGGTCAAACCTTGACAAATGGTAGCTCAGATCTGCCACTCAACTCCACCTTTAATGCATGGGAGTGCGAGTGAGCATTTTTGAGCTCAAAGAGGCAGTCATAGAGGCAGTCATGGAGCCCTTAATCAGGGAGGAATCTTCTCTGCCCAGGGAAGGCATGATGGCTAAGTGGCGCCCCTACATGCACATTCAAAGGAGACCCTTAGGTCTATAAACTGGTGAGTCTTCTCACCCTAAAATGAGGACAGAGCAGGAGCATTTGGAGTGCTATCAAATTATATTCTCACCCCTCATTGTGCTTTCTACATCCTTGATCTCTCTTTTGTAAGGGAGGTTATCGGGTGAATACTAGGAGCGCAATCCGAACCTAAAACCCAAACAATCAGCCACAATCCCACACCCAATTTGTCGACACAACCCCCTATGAGGTTTTGGACCCATCCCAAGTGGATTGGTGTCAAAACCAAGCCCCAAACGGTGGGCGGCCTGCCCCCGGGTGCCCTCCACACTGCTGCAGTCCTAATCGCCCCACCCCGGAGCAATTAGAAATCTACAGTAGATTTCTTCACTGTTTATTTTACATCATTTTTTGTGTGTTTCATATATTTTGTTGTTCAATTTTCAATGCATTCTGACTTGTTTTGACTTTGTTTTCATTGTTTTATGCTTTCACTAACCTATAGGGAGCGCATTCATATATAGGGCAATATGGGTAGAATCTAACAAATCCGACCTTCTAGGTCATCTCAAAATGCCCTATTTTTCCTAACCCCAAATTTGCAAGTATTTTGGATCCCTCTAGATAGGACATTTGGGAGGTCACTTTCACACGTTTTATGACAATCCTAATCATCCCACCCCGGAGTGATTAGAAATATACAGAAGATTTCTTGATTGTTATTTTTGCAATGTGTTCTTGATGGTGTTTAGATGCTTCTATTTAAATTTCATTTCGTTCTGATAAGTTTTGATCACTGTTTTAATTATTTCATTTATGCATTAACTGGAGGCCTTAGGGATTGCATGTTTCCCTCCATCCGCATGTGCTATTAATTTTTTACTGTTTCTCTGTACGTAGGATCTCGACACCAGAGTAGCATCAAGGAACTATGGATGTATCCACGCAAGCGGCGGTGATGTTTGGCCCACCCATTTTGAATGTGGACACGTGAAAGATCCCGAAGGGAAGCGTACCATCCATTGGTGTAACAAAATTGTATCGAATGCTCTTAGCCCCTAAAAAGGGGGGAGACGTATTGTAACCTAATCTCAAGAAAAACTAATAAAATATACTACACCTTTGCTTTTATTTTACATCTCGTTTCATTTCGTTCGTTTTCCTTTTTCATGCACTTTAGTTCTTCGCATCTTCGTAGGACTTAGCGTTTCCTTAATACATCTGCTTTTGTTTGCATCGCACCCGATACGCCAGTGCTTCCATAGACATGCTTTTAGGTTACCACTCATAATCGATGCCTCACTTGTGATAACCTTCAGAATAAAGGTTTTCATGGCCCTTCCTTTTGTTTCCTATGTGAGAATAGTGAGGAATCTATTGGTCATGTGCTTCTTCAATATGGTTTTACGCATTAGCTTTTGCATTTGTGGTGGGGTGTGTGCAAACAATATTATGTTCATTCTTCTTCTCTTTTGGATTTTTGGAGGATTTTTGGAAGGCCTCCAGCTAAGGTCTTCTTTTTACAAGTTGCTTGGCATATTGGTCCCTCCTACATCTTCTAGAAAATCTGGCTTGAAAGGAATCAGAGAATTTTTCAAGGGAGAAAGCTCTCTATTTTTCAATTCTGACAAAGAATTTTGAGAATGATCCAGGAAACTGTCTACTAAATGTCATATTAATATTCCTATGAACATAGTGGAGGTCCAAATTATGCATGGTTTGGGTTTGACAGTGTCTAGTCCATGTGCTACTATTTCTTTTAGCATGAGGGGATTCAATAACAGAGTGCAGAGAGATGGCAGATGGCAGTCCCCTCATAGGGGCTTTCTTAAGATTAATATTGATGGGTCTTCAAGAGGTAATCCTAGAAATGATGGTATTGGTAGAGTGGGACGTGATTGCAATGGTGTGGTATGTTTCTTTTTCTCATGTTTTAAAGGAAGGCATACCAATAATTATATGGAAGCCCTTGCTATTATTTATGCATTGGAGCAAGGATATACTTTGGGCTGGCACAGGATAATTTGTGAATCAGATTTATCATTAATTTTTTGAATACTTGTAATCTTACCAATGTTAATTGGAGGTTGGCAGGGGTGGTTAGGCAGATTCTTCGATTTCATTGTCATATGGAGTTCATCGCTTTACTCATATTCCAAGGGAGTGGAATGGTATTGCTGACTGTTTGGCTAAATGGGCCTCTGAATTTCAAAAAGGTTGGAGTATTAGGGAGTGGCATCAGCTTCCTTCTTCGTGCTCTCAAACTCTTACTAGTTTATTGAAATCTGATATGCCTAGATGAGGCAATTTTGTTGTAATATGATTCTTGACTCTTATATGTTTTTCTGATTTCAATAAAAAATTTACCCCTCTTTTTATCAAAAAAAAAATTATTTATTGATTTAATTTTGCTGGTTTATATTGTGGTATGAAATTATTTGTATATTCTATTGTATAAGATTATTTTATTAGTTATTTTATTTGTGATATATAATTGAATGTGTATCATATTATAGGTGTCATTAAATTGATTGTGTATTTTATTATGTGAATTGTTTAAGTATTTGAAATATTTATTCAAAGCAAAACCATAATGGTAATACAATAAATTGTGTTATTGCAAGAAATCATATATCACCTACGAAGAAGTGGACTTTAGTTTTTACAAATTTAAAGTATGAACTATTTCATTTTTTTTTTAATTGTAAATATAAATAAAAACATAATAAGTGCATATTTTTTTAATTTGGTTAATGTGATAAACCCCTATGACCGACACTCAGGCTGGGCATCCCCATCCCACCATCATAAGGTGAGAACTAAGCTTATGAATAGAATTCAAATACATAGCCATACATACACCCACCCATCACACACTCATTCACACTATGGTTTGAACCTTGGAGCTCCCAAAGGAGCTAAAGCCTCAACTATAGCGATGTCCCCTGGGACCATGATTAGTGCATATTATTTGAATCCAGATTTTTTTATTGATGTATGGTGTTTATATATTTTTAAGATCAATTCATGTTATCTAAACATAAAAGTAGTTGTATTGGTGCATTTATAACTTTGTATTTTGATTAGCAATTCTTTTTTATAATAATATAATATTATTAAAAAAATATTATAAGTATTTGTTTATTTTAATTTTGATGCCAATAATAAATTCAAAATATATGTAATCACTTTGAAGTACCTTTGATTCTTAATCTTTGTACATTCAATAAATGGTTTGGAAGTAATTATTCACATTAAATAAAAATTTAAATTTTTTTATT
This sequence comes from Wollemia nobilis, assembly GCA_028583015.1. Taxonomy (NCBI): domain Eukaryota; kingdom Viridiplantae; phylum Streptophyta; class Pinopsida; order Araucariales; family Araucariaceae; genus Wollemia; species Wollemia nobilis. Next base: position 550,322 of record JAQPPZ010001176.1, on the reverse strand, counting down.
GTTGTTTATCTTGTATATTTAAATATGAATGTTTATTGAAAAATAAAATAATACTAAAATAAACTTTAATAAGTCAAATGTTGGTGAACAAGCAGAAAGAAAGCTATTATCTAGTGTTTCGTATTTGGTTACAGAAGAGATGAACTTTGTTTTGATCAATCCTTTTGAAAATGAGGAAATTAAAAAGACGATCTTTTCTATGGAGGGTTGAAATTTCTGGGGCTAGACAGGTTCTCTCCTATCTTCTTTCAAAGATACTGGCACATTATGAGGAGAGATATTGAAAATTCTTTGAAATATAAAATAATATTAAAATAAACTTCAATAGTCAATGAATTCGATTGAATGACAATGTATTGCTTTATATTCATTTAAATGAGAATAATTACTTTTATTTTGTGTAATTTTTTTTTTTTATATATATAAAAATTTAGAAGTGGTTAATTCTTTAATACTTACTTGAAGGTGTTTTACTATGTAATAAAATATTTGTCTAATTATATGTTCATATATTTATTTACATAATGTATTATATAAAATTGTTTTATTTTATAAAATTATGTGTATTTTATTATAGTTATTATAAAATGGATTTTGTGTTTTATTGTTTAGAAATTTTTCTTACATGTATTGTGGTACATAATTGTTTACATATTCTCCTTTGTTTTCATGAGTTTCAAATCCTTTGTTCTTATCTTGGTCTTCTACTTTACCTCTTGTACTCCATTAAGGTTCAAATACTAAATTTGTTCTTTCTAGACTATTACATGTACCTATCACACTTCTGAGCAACTCATCAAAGTAATATAGTTCATCACTGATATCAATATTTTTCTTGATACCCTTATTGTTATCTATATTGCATGGCTCATAAATTTTGAAAATATTATTATCAATTTTCATTTGTCCACTCTGAGGCGTAGGAGGATTAACAAGATTAATGAAATTTAAAATTAGATGGTCAAAAATTTGTTGATATTCATGAAATTAGAAGAGAAGTCGTAAACTAATTTGAGTCTTTGTTGGGGGGAAGTCAAATGGGGATGAACAAGCAGAAAGAAAGCTATTATCTAGTATTCTGTAGTTGGTTACAAAAGAGATGAATTTTATTTTTATCAGTCCTTTTGAAGACGAGGAAATTAAAAAGGTGACCTTTTCCATGGGTGGTTGAAAGCTCTAGGGCCAAAAGGGTTCTCTCGTATCTTCCTTCAAAGATACTAGCACATTATGGGGAGAGATATTGGAAATGCTTTGAAAGAGGTTCAAATAAGGGTGTTATTTCAAGGGATGTTAATTCCACATTTTTGACACTTATTCCTAAGTCTCACAGGATTAAGGATTTCAATGATTTCAGACCTATTAGTTTGTGCAACTTTGTGTACAAATTTTTCTCCAAGGTTTTAGTTAGTAGACTAAAAATCTTCCTTCTGGAGATCATTGATCCAACTCAGGTAGGTTTTATGGCTGGAATAAAAATATTGGATGAGATTATTGTTGTGCATGAGATCATCCATTCTATAGATAAAAGTGGAAGAGCGGGTATTTTTCTTAAATTAGATATGAATAAAACTTATGACTATGTCTCTTGGGAAATTTTGATAAAATTTATGCATAAATTGGGTTCCATCAACGGTGGCTCAGTTTGATCAAAGAACATATTTTTACGTTTGGGTTTTCAATCTTAGTGAATGGGTCAATAGTTGGGTACTTTAAGAGCCAAAGGGGGCTTCACCAGGGTGGCCCCTCGCCCCCTTTATTTTCATCCTGCTTGTTGAGGCACTTGGTAGAGCCATAAAAGCTAAGCCGGGTATCGAGGGTATTAGTCTAACTTTACACTTTGATCACATATCTCATAACCAATTCATGGATGATACTCTTTTATCCATTGTTACGTCCATTCCCCAAGTCAAAAAGGTTAAAAATATTTTGACCTTTTATGAAAAGGCAATAGGTCAGAAGATCAATTTCCACAAGAGTATACTTTTTTCCTAAATACCCTCCTCAATAGGCAAAGGAAGATTACCAAAATTTTGGGTTGTGAGATAGCAGCTCTGCCATCTTCTTATTTAGGGATGTCCCTATTTAGTGGTAGAATGAAATAAAACCTCGGGGACTTAGTCTTAGATAGGATTCAAAAAAATCTCAATGGTTGGAAAGGGGCTCTTCTTAGCCAAGCTTAAAAGGCCTAGTTAGTTAAGGAAACTCTGTAGAGCATTCCAATCTATTTCCTCTCTATTTTCAAGGCCCCTATGAAAGTAGTTCAGAATATTGAGTTGCTCCAAAAGTATTTCTTATGGTCTATCTCAGAGAATAAGAAAATATTTCATCTTGTCTCGTGGAAATAGGTTTGTAAAGAAATCAAATATGGGGGTCTAAGTTTCAAAAGGGTCAAGTGGATTAATGAAGAATTGATGGTGAAGCAGAATTGAAAGTTGTTTAAGAAGGAAAATATTGACTATGTGAATAGTGTGTTGGCTAAATATGTTTCTACAAGTTTTAATTTCTTGAATTATTCCTCTTTGAGCTCAAGATTGATCTTTTAGCTCAGTATTTTGAAAATGAAAAGCATCATCTACAGAGGGTATAGATGGATTTTGGGCAGTGGGAAGGATCTGTGGATCCAAGATCAACCTCTAACTCCTCCTAAGAATTGGTTGTAGCTAAATCCATAGCCACTGTTGTGTTTGGTTCTAAGGTGGTTGATTATATGCAGATTCAATAGGGGGATAAAAGTTGGAAATCGCTTAGAATGTGTAATTTGAATACGCCAAAATAGAGTATGTTTAGCCTCATTGAAGATTTATTAAGGCTTCAAGTTATAAAGAACATAGAATATGAAGACAACTTAATTTGGAAGAATGAAAGTGATGGGTTATTTTTAGTTAAGTCAGCCTATAAGATTGCTTCTAATGCCTCAGAGGAAGGCCCTATTTTAAAGAGAATCTAGGTTAAAGATCTTATGCCAAAAGTGAATTTTTTCTTTTGGTTGGCATCTTAGGATAAAATTTTTATGGTGGGAAATCTACAAAGAAGAGGTATGATAATTACTAATTGGTGTTTCATTTGTAAAAAAATTAATGAATCCACTAATCATTTTTTTTTCCAAAGCCTTTTTTGAGGGAAGTATTTTCGCTCGTGATGGATTTTTTGGAAGTTTTGTGGGTGTCTTCTAGTTTGTTATAGGATGTTATTGAGTAATGGGCCTCTCCATTTTTCAACCCTATCTTATTCTTATTTTTGTCCTTCGGCCTCCCACATCTCCTTTGGGGTTTTTGGAAGGAGAGAAATAAAAGAGTTTTCAAAAGTATGGAGAGATGCTAAATCAGTCTGGCTTAGAGTGTTATTGATAATTGTTGAAAATGTGGAGAATCTGGCTTTTGTTCCTAACTGTGGAGGTATCTCTTGAAAAAATTGAGCTTTTTAATCAGTTCAAGAATGACATATCTTCCAGATAATATCAGAACCTCCACTAAATGGAAACCCTCACCTTAAGATTAGATTAAATTAATTTTTTATGGAGTGTTGAAATGGAATCGATGGCCTATGGGGGTAGGTGGCCTCTTTAGAAATCATAATATATGCAAGGGCTTGTGACACATGGAGAATCAGGACACGACACGTTGATTGGTGGAATACGAGGACGCACAAAATATTTATGGATCGTGTGATCAAAGTCACACCTAAGGTTTGGCACTATATTACTTTTAAACCTTTGCAATATCGACTACTTCGGCAGTGTGATAAAAAATATATATGTTTTGCAATAAAAAAGGATATCAACGACTAGGTTTACGTAATTAAAAATTTATTACTCCTTGGCAACGACATATAATAATTGGTAATGATCAACATAATACAATTGAAGTCACCTTGGGTATGAAACGGTATCTGATTGATGCAAAAACTAAGCAACAATGACTATGCGATTTTGGGCATGAGTTAAGAATTGATTTTTGTTTTTGTTTGATAATATAGGGAAAAGAAACTTAGGTAATGCCTAAGGTTTTAAACACTTTGTGATTAAATAAAGAAGATGCAAAATTTACATACCCAAAATGCGTAATGTTTTCAACCGTTATCAAAGCTTGCGAATAGATTAGTGAGGTGGCGCTCAATCTGTTAGGTTTTCTAGTGATCGGACTACCTTCTTTATTCTTTTTATGCACGTAGCTTGGTACGTAATAATTACAATGACGTAGACACCAATGTTTTCAACCGTTGTTAAAGCTTACAAACAAATTAGTGAGGTGGCGCTCGATTTGTTAAGATTTCTAGTGATCGTACTGCCTTGTTTGTTCTTTTTCTAGTGCATAGCTTGGTACGTAATCTCCCACGATGACGTAGACACTAAGTCTGGTTTGCTTTCTACACTGATTCTAGGTGCTTGCTCTGTTATAAATGTGCACTTATAATATTGGTGTCTCGTTTAATAAGTACATCTAGTGTCTGAATCCTGACCGAAATCGATGATGTTGGAATGCTTTCGACGTTTGGCCTTCTTGGTAGTGCCCTAGAAGTATATATATATATATATATATATATATATATATATATATATATATATATATATATATATATATATATATATATATATATATTTGTGATATCTTCCTATGTCATGGAAATTTGGTTTTGAAAATTTGCATTTGTTGTATATATGGCAAACTTTAGCTCCTCGAACCAAACGTATGGCTTTTACTCCTTGAGACTTGTTTTTTGTATCGTTCTTTGCTTATTGAGGTAGAAACAAAGATTGCACAACCTCCAGGAAAGTGCTCTGATACCACTTGATACAATAGTCTTCCCACACAATACGCACAAGCATGCAAATAATGCAAATCAATATTGTTTACCACTTTAGGAGGGCTTAGTCCTTTGCCACTTTAGGAGGGCTAAGTCCTTGCAAATACACAAATTAGAATTATGATGATAAGATGATTTTCAATAAATCAACCTACTTCCTTTTATAATAATAAATCAATGAAATAAGTGAACTTGGAAATATAGTCGACTTGGCTATATTGGTGTTGTAACATCAAGAGTGATTGTATTAAATGTTGGATTAAATATTTGACTTCATTTTCCTTATCCTCGAGATATTTTATAACAAAGTGGAACTGCTACAATTTTATCATCCATTTCATATGCAAAAATTAAATAAGTTTATGATTCAAACAAATATTTTTTTCCTTACTTTTAATAGAGTAACACTAGTTATTGAATAGCTTGGTTGATAGCAAACAAATATTTCTAATATGTAGAATACTAATGAAATATGCGATTGGAATTTTTTAAAAGATAAATAATGAGATTATCATCTTGCACTAGGATGGTACTATGTGCATATTCCAGTATGTCAATATAAATATTTAAATATTGGATGTCATTAGCCATAACAAGCATAAGTGTTGAATACTTACAAGTATTTTAAGCACTTTCTTAGTTCTTCAAGTTCTTACTATTTAAGGGGGGCCCATTGAAATATTGTCTTCCCATTTATCATCTAATTGAGTGGCCAAGATACATGTGAGAAATTGAAAATTAATTGATAATAGAAGCTTTCTAATTCCAAGAAGTTTTTAAGCTCAATCATATTCAATAATATATGTTGTTAGTGGATGACGCAAATCTCATATAGGACCACATATAGATCTTCATGGTCTATGATGCAATTGACATAAAAAGTATCTTGACAATACCAATGTATACTTGGCAAAAATATCTTGATGATACCAATGTTTACTTGGCCATGTTAGTGTCAAGCCTACACTGGTATAGTATGTCATTACCTTGGCACACATAAGAATTTGTTCCTCTTATGTCACACTAAGGGAGAGAAAGTCATGTAAGTAAATAATTACGAAGGATTTAATGAATAGTTTGAGGAGAAAATTTATCAAATGCATAAATGTTGTTGACATATTGCTCAAGCAAAACAAATCTAACCAGTCATTTGAACTATCTCTCCTTAGTTTTATTTGTTGTTTTCCAAGTAATTGAGTTTGGCAAAATAGTGAGCTCCTTGGAGTCGGTTCAAATGATCATTGATATATTTGATATATGGATACATGGTCTTTGTTGATATCATATTAAGATCTTGATGGTTATGGATAAGCACAATGGGGCATCTTTCTTTTGCACAAAAAAGGTAGAGATATCACATAAAGAGGGGATAGGTTTGATTTTACATTGATCAATTAACTCCCCAATTCAAAATTTACCATTTTATCCAACAAACTACTAAGAAAAGAAGTTTAGAGATAAGTTAATTTAATGCTTACAAAAATAGTGAAATGCAATTCCCTGTCTAATATGGTTGAAGTAACTTGTGCATCTATTTGGACTATCTAGGGGTGATTCACTTTGATAGTGCAATTAAAAAATTATTAGGTTCTAGTTATGAGAAAAACGTGTTGTAGGTGAGTTGGAGAGGGTAGGGCAATCCTCCAAGGGAGGTCCCTGATTCGAATCTCCATCCTACCAAACACACATCGGGTACCCAAAATCCAGTTGATAATGTTGGTGAGATCAGGGCCGAGCGTGACTCCCAAGTGATTTTGATGATGTAAAACCCCTTGACTATAATTTTTCAGACCAAAGCCACCCTACAAGAAGTTTTTCGCTAAATTAAAAAAAAAAAAATTTAACATAAAATTATTGCATGAGAAACTAATTTCTCACATTACTTAGAAGATACAAGAGTTATTTATTTTATAAGAAAGGCACTTTTATTTAAATATCCACTTGCGTCTGCCATCATTTATCGTGGCTGACATGGCTGTATATGTAGCCGGACACGTAAGAGATTTATGAAGAGGGCGGCATGGCATGGCATGGCATGGCATGGGAAGAACGTTAGTAAATGTCGGCAGTTGTACGACTATCTCGCGTGACCTCCGCACGACCAACAGTTTTTTTATATGTCGGCCTTTTGAAAAATCAAGCGTTGGAAGTTAAAAGTCGTGGGGCCCATCGATGATGACACAAAGAAAAGGTCGTCGAAGCGTTTCTGGTCGTCTGGTTGTCTCGTCCGTTGGCTTTAGGGATCATCAACCAAATCTGAGCCACGAAGCATAACGTCCATTACAACCACACAAGAAACATAAACTTTAGCTGTGTCAGAGCCAGCAAGCATAACAGAAATTTATATGTACATAACTATTTTGAAATATTATGTTTTAAGGATTATGAATGATAATAAATTTAAAATTTATACTAAATTATTTAAAGCTCTAATGACGATGATAATATTATTTATTTATTTATTTATTTTTCACTTTTTGTAGGACAAGAATTTATAACGAAAAGTACTTAATTTTATAATTTAACAAAATTTATTTTAAAAAATAATTAATTAAATATACAATCAAATAAATAAATACATGAAATTTGATTCTCATTTATTTTTAAGTTTAAAAATTTCTTTTAAATGTCCATAATTATTTTGAAAAAATAAATTTAAGGATTTTGAATGATAATAAATTTTAAATTTACACTTAATTATTTAAAGTTATTTTATATTTTAAATTTTATGTTAAAAAATGACAATGAATAATATTAATTTATTTTTATTTTACATCTTTTATGGAAAAATTTTAAAGGGAGAACCACATAATTTTATAATTTAACAAAAAAAAATGTGTTAAAAACAATTAATTAAAAATAAAATAAATAAATGTATATTGTTTGAATTAAATTTGATTTTCATGTGCAGTGTGTATAATAATATATTCTATTGTTAAAAAAAAAGTCTTATTCATTATGCATTTATAATTATTTTATTATAATATTATAAAATTATTAGTGTATTTCATTGTTTGAAATTAGTTGTGTAATTTTGTGTTATTATAAATTATATTTTGTGATTTAAAATAGTTTGTATATTTTTGAATGAAATGTAAACTTTGTATTAAAGTATAAACATATCATACAAAAAGAGGGTTAGGTGGACGAATCACACCCCGAGCGTTCAACGCTTGCAAAAAGACAACCAAACAAGTGCCACTTGTCCACAAAAGAGGTTGCCACCGCAGCTACGAAACCGTCCGAAAACCAAAAGCCAAAAAACAAGCATAGTCTAAAACATCATACCGCCAAAGGCGGGAGCACCAAGATCAACAGTTTCATAATTATGCATTAAAACCCAAAACCACCAAGCATTAACATCTCAAGGCGTTACGAAGTGGGAGGAGTTGCATCGCCCGAATTATCAGGATCCTCATTATGGTGCCACACATTCCGAGGGATGTCTGGAGTAATGAGGTCAAGCAGGCTGTCGTATACTTCATGCCACTTGGTTGGCTGATCATCGGCCATAGCCGATTATGTCCATCCATTCCCTTATGCATTAATTATAAGACTGACGCCAATATCATTCCATCCATCATTTCCTCCAACTACTCCATTGGTCCAAACATCACCCTGTCGAGAAGAAGTCAGGCGATCACCCTAGCCACCACCATGGTGGGAAGAGCTCCATTCGCCTGAGTGTGATGCATATGGGAGCGAGACCTCGGATGAGCATCATGCTCAGGTGGTTCACGACTCATCGAACAGGGGGAATTCCCCCAATGATCAATGAGCTCCTACAAATGGCTGAGCTCTATCTGCACCTTTCTCGCCTATGCATTAATCTGAAGCCACACATCATAAAATATAGAAAGCTTATCAACAATAGTAAAATCAAAATACTGGGGCTTATCATTAAATACAATATCATTCCTGCATTTCCAGATATGGAAAAGGATTTTGAGTCGAAACAAATTCCAAACTGCAACAAGAGGCTCTGAAAAAATGGGCTTATCACCAAGCAGGTTATGGAACCACTATAAAGGCCTTTGAAGAAAAGGACTAAAAAATGACTCAATCCATGTCCATGCTTGTCGAGCTTTAACACAGTGCCAAAAAACATGCATAACTGATTCCTCCTCCCCACAAAAAGCACAAGTGGGATGAACAATACCCAAATGGGTAAGTCGATGACCAAGAGGAAGACCATGATACAACAAGCTCCAAGCAAAACATGCTTGTTTGGGTTCCACATAGCTGGCCCAAAGCATTCAAAAATTATCTCGCCATTTAGCTCTGGAAGAGAATAAATCCCAGCGATCATTGAGCTTGGGAACCATAGACAAATTTGGCAAAAGCCAACTATAGCCATTCTTGGTTCTGTAATTAAAAAAAGGAGTGCTTTTGAACCAATGCCATTCAGACCACCAAGGTCTCTGAGCCAATTGCCCCATCTTGGGCCAAAGAGAGAAAGGCGTACAAGTAACCACTGTATCATAAGTGCTCTTATCTGACTGCTTAAGGGAAAAAGTCCTCTTGAAAACATCCCAAGGGATCCAATCCCGCAAAGAGAGACTGAAAAAATCAAAGAGGGATGAAATCCCTTTTCTAAAAAATTGAGAAGCATGAATCCACTGAATGTTAGCTAACAACTATGACTGAAATTGAATAACAAGAGACCACCACACACAGAGCGAGGCAAGAGGAGTACCTCGACCCTTTGCCAGGATTTTCCATTGGAGCCAAGGTTTGACAACTTCCCAAGCTTTCCAAATGCTCTTAACAACAAACGAGCCAGACACTTTAACAGGCACAGGAGCAAGAATGAGAGAAGGTAAGTTCATACCTTTCCACTGCATTTTTCCATAAGGTAGACCTTGAGAAATAATATGACAAATAAGGATTTTCCAAGCCTCTGAACCTTTACAAGCTCGAATAATCCATTTTGCACTTAAAGCAAACCCTTGTCGTTGGCAATCAAACAAACCAAGACCCCCATAAGTCTTAGGAAGACAACAAAATTTCTAGGCCACCCGATGAAAACCTTGCTTCTCCTTAGAGCTAGCCTAGAGAAAATATCTAAGAAGCTTTTCAAGTTTCTTATAACAAGACTGAGAAGGAACCCAACATGAAGAGTAGTAGACATGGGTTGAAGCTAAAACCTTAGAACATATTTGAAACTTGCCAGCAAGTGAAAGCTTCTTAGTGACCCAATAGGAGAGCTTTTTCTCAACCTTCTGAAGGACATACTGCCATAACTGGGTAGGAGAGCTTTGAAAAGCAAAGGGGATGCCTAAGAATTTAAACATCTCACCTGGTTGAATCCAATGCCACTGAAAATTAACTAACCAACTGGGAAGCTCTTTAGGGGACTGTCTAAAACAAGAATTTTTCCTCCATTGTATGCTAGAGCCGGAAGCTTGACAAAAGAGATCCAAACACAAAAGAGTCTGGCTCACAGATTGTTCCTCTTCTGCAAAAGTAAGAAAAGAGTCATCAACAAAATTCCCATTAATTAACTGCCCTTGATTCCCTGGAAGGGCTATGCCTTTGACAAGACCTTGAGAAGCTCGGTTAGCAAGAAGATAACCAAAAGCGTCGACAACTAAAACATACAATGAGGGAGCCAATGGACAACCTTGCCTGACTGATCTGAACAAATCAATAGTCTCAGACTGAACCCCATCTAACGTAAGCACTGCAGAAGCATGATTGAAAAGCATAGCAATAGAATTCAGAAAAGTTGGGCCAAATCCAAGAGCTTTGAGCATCACAAGAATAAAATTCCATTCTATTTGGTCATAGGCTTTTTCAAAGTCTATTTTGATAAACAAGGTATTTTGATAAACAAGGTAGCCCACTCCATGCCTTCCCACACTACAATTACATTATCCAGAATATATCTATTATGAATAAAACCAGTCTGATCAGGACAAACAATCAAGGGAAGTAGAGGTCGAAGCTTAAGAGCAAGAGCCTTGGCAATAATCTTATAACTCACATTAAGAAAAGTAATTGGTCGCCAATTGGTGAGAAGCTCTGGATCCCCAAGCTTAGGAATGAACTTAATATTGCCTTTATTTATCAAAGAACCAAGAGAACCTGTAGCTAAAGCTTCTTGATAGACATAGAAAAGGTTAAGCTCGACCAGATATCACATACCTTTATAAAACTCACAAGGAAAGCCATCTAAACCAAGAGCTTTTTCATTAGCCATGCAAGCAAGAGCTTCTTCTAAATATTTGAGAGTAAGAGGACAATCACAGGTGGCCTTTTGAGTATCAAAAAGCTTATTAGGAACCACTGCACAACACTCATCAATAGCAGCCTGTCGCTCAGGCGTAAGGGCTTGGGAAGCAAAAACATTCTGATAATGTTTAACAAAGACTTGAGAAATAGCCTGAGGCTCAGTGATACGATTGTCAGCATCCATAATGGCTTTAAATTGAGACACAGACTTCTAAGGCCGAAGCCTTTGAAAAAACTCCTTGGTGACTTGATCACCAATTTTAAGCCAATGAAGTCAGGCACGGATCTGAGCCCCTTTGGCTTCATAAACTTTGGCTTTGTGGATCTCATGCCTGATGGCAGCAACCTCCTGTTGTAAGGACGGGCTCAATGGATTGGATTCTAACTTGAGGGAGGTTGTAACTAACTCAGCCCTAAGAACTTTGGAAGAATGTTTCCTAATTTGAGCTAATTTGACTCCTAAGGCTCTTAGTGTGAAGGTGGTATGAGAAATTGCCTCATTCCACCACTCAATCCAACCTACCACTCCTGAGGGCCGAGGTATGAGGTTCCAAATTCTATGAATATGAGCAACAGTTGCAGGGTGATGCAGGAAAGAAACATTGAGGTAAAAAGGTGAATGAAAGTTGCATGAAGGAGGAGGGGAGCAAGCAACATTGAAAAGAATGGGAGCATGGTCAGAAATCGTCGTTCCCAGAATAACTAACACAAGCGGAGCAGAACGAGCAACATTATGAAAGGTAAAACTTGAATGCTCTGAAAGCATAGCTCTGTCAAGACGTTTCAAAATTTTGTCATCCCCTTTTTGAAAATTAGACCAAGTAAACCACAGGTGGTGGGGAAAATCAGCAAAATAAAAATGACCATTGGGATCCACCAAACGGTGTTGTTTCCTCATAAAAAACCAAGCTTCTCGTTTCCCAGAACACCACTTCGAAGGAAGACCACCAACCTTATCTGAAGCTTTTTCAATCATGTTGAAGTCCCCGCAAAAAATCCAAAAGGCCTAGGGAAGAGACAAGGCTAACCACCACCACAAGGCACACCTATCAGAGCCATTATTAGAAGCATAAATATTTACAATCCCAAATGGTTGCCCATCAAGATCAAAAAGGGCCTAGATCGCTTGGTTTAAGGGATCCACACCCCAAGACACAAAACAAGACTACCACTTTGGAGGAACCAAAATAATTGCACCACCTTTTCCTGGAGAATGTTTCGTGGCAAAAATGACGCTATTCGGCCAAATAAAAGAACATGCACACTGCAAATTGAAATATGAGATTTTGACTTCTTGTAAACAAATAAATTTTATCTTGTCATATTCCTGAGACATCTGCTCAGACTCTCTATGGACTTGATATTTAAGGATTGACTCCATCAGTCCTCTGAAATTCTAGGATAGAAAAATCATTGAGCAGTGTTAAGGTGCATATCACCCTCAAGCTCATCATCAATATCATCCTTGAGTTCCTCATCATCTCCTAGACCCATCAACGGATCATATGGGTTGTCTGAGAAATGACCAGGAGCATTACTTGCAAACATAGTAGAAGAGCGCTTATCATGGCGAACACCAACAACATGTCCTCCAGGACTGCGAGACCGATGGGGTCGGGCCAAAGCATCTTTGTAACTCTGTTCTACACCACTACGAGTAGATTCACCTCGAGAGCAAAAGATAAAGTAACGACTACTTATCAATAGCATGTTGGGACCCACCAGCAGAAGACACATGTTGTGTTGCAGCAGAGGAGGTTGCATGCAACGGGGGAACGAAACCATTCCCAGCCGACTTGTCACCTTGCCATCCTTGACGGTTCTTTTTGCCAACACTAATCCAAGGGCCATCAGAGTTACCATTACCCTGACCACTTAAGGGTGGTGCATGCTGGGTTGATGGGGAGGAGAAGGAGCATTGGGACCTCGAGTAGTAAATTTTCCCTCCATGAGCGGACAATCTCTAATCTTATGGTCTCTGGACTGGCAACGGTAGCAAGAATCCGATAGGTTTATGTAAACCAACTTTTGACAGTAGGTAAAATTACCTATACGCAGGACCAGATGGTCTTTCAGCTCATTGCGGAGGTCAAGTTTGACACAGACCCGCTTATTGGGTTGAACACCAAAGAAACGAGGCTGCTCAACACAAAAAAACTGGCCCAAAGGCTCAACAATTTCTTTCAAAAAATGCCAACAAGGCACATGCAAACCGAGGAGCTCAACCCACATAAGAATTAACAAAGGAGCATCTTTATCAATAGAAAAATCCCTAGACCAAGGTTGAAATACCAATAGGGAATTACGAACATACCACGGACCGTGGTTGAACACTTGCTTAATAGTATCAGTCGTAGAAAAGTGGAACAAGAAAACCCCACGAGTCAAATTCTGAATTTGCTCGACTTTTATGCCATAAGAAACCCAATAGTGCTGAACCCAGCCACGGATTACAGAATTCGAAGGGATACGACCCAAGAAATACCCAACAAGGGTGTGGCCTTCAAGCCATTCACAAGCTTCATTAAAATTTGGAAGAGGAATGTCAACATCAGGGACAAGATCATTACCTCGTGGTAAACCTTCGAAACCAGTTTCCTCGGTCCTTTGCACGGAGCCATCGTTCTCAGCCGCAACTCCACCAAAATGTGGAGTTGGAAAATGAGTTGCATGCATTATAAAAGAAAGGCGGTGCACCGCCTAAACAAGTACGTCTTGCACGAGAATCGATGCAGTTTGAAAACCCTAAGGAAAAAGCTATTCGGCTCTAGCATCTGCAGTGAAACCAGAGCAAATCCTTGTCATAGTTTATATATTGATTGTCATGTCTAGTTTAATTTTGAAATAATATACTTCACTTTGAAAAATTATGAAATATTTTTAGAATAATAATTTATTAGTCTATTATTTCTAAATTTATTTAGTTTAATTTTATATTTATTTGTGCATATTTTATAAAAGTTGTTATATTTTCAAACATAATTTATTTTTTGTATTCTATTGTTTAAGCATTTATTTTCAGTGTATGTTTGTTTATAACATATATTTTTTTATCTCTTTCTGAAATTATTTAATTATTTAATATAAGTGATTATCAGGGACAAAATGATTGAGCATGATATAATATTTCTTAAAACCAAAAGGTTAATATGTAAATTCTATGGATACTCGTTAGGTTTTTATGAGATTCAAAATTGGATCAAGTGGAAGAGGGGATTGAATTCAAATTACTCTTTGATTTTTCTTCTAAAATGATTTTTCCTCATTAAGGAATAAATTAATGGATGGATGCCCTTGGTTTAGGGGTAAAGATGCATTATATTTAAGACCATGGAGTGAGAATTTTTTTATGGATACAAAGACTATATAAAGGCTTCCACTATGGATTAGGCTTTTTGGATTTATCAATTGATCAATAAGGAGATTTTGAAGAATATCGGTAATACTCTATGTGAATTGATACAAAAGGTACCAAATACTAAGGACATAACGCATGTTGTATACACTTGAACATGTGTTGCCATGGATATTTCAAAACCTTTACCGCATTGCATTAGGATTAAATTTGAATCAAGAGAATGGGATAAACAAGTGGATTATGAAAACACTACATTCTAATGTCACAATTGTCATAAAACCGAACACATGGCAAGAGACTACAAAGTAAAAATAATAGAGAAAGAGATATCATTTTTTTGGCATAAGGATAGCTTCAACATGAAACAAGAACATCATATCATAAGAGAAGCCAGGTCAAATCAAGGATTTTTCACTCCTAAAAAAGTGGCGAGAAAAACCCTTGTACATCATTAGATGGCAAAGGCCATTACAATTCACTCAAATCAACCATTAGAAGAAAAAATGACATGAGGGATGAGGAAGTACAATGCACAATTTTAAATTAGAAGGAGCTAAAGGTGGAGAGGAATAAGGGAAGGAAAATTTTAAAATAAAGAAAGATGAGTAGGCAAATTTTAAAGCAACTAAGTTGAAGGAGGTCAAGCTTAATCCAGGTAAATCATCTTTATTTTTCTCAAGTAGCATAAAATATTCTCCTAACAATAAAAATGAATGTATTCTAGAGTGTATTCATTGCACTTCAGGGGTTCAAGAGCAATACAACAAAGAAAATCATATAGAGGATATATAAGAAAATTTAGGGTTTCCATACCAACATAAGAACATAATGACTATGGAGGATCATCAATGCACTTTAGGGTTTTAGAAAAACATAAAAAATAAAATACTAATGATGCTATTCCTTGTACTTTAGATTCTTTAAGGCAACATAAAAATTTAGAAGATAAGTCTCATTATCAACAATATGAAAAAATAGAAGAGATTTATGAAGATGAGAGTGTTGTCGAGAATGGAACAAGGAGAGGAAGACCATCAAAGTAAGATGAAAGAAAAAAATAAACTCAAAAGGATATTGATATAGGAAGCCAAATAAAAATATCATAGGTGTTAACAAGAAGTGGGGCTAAGCCCACTAATAAGAATAAAAAGTGTTGATGATAGAAATGATATCATGGAATATTAGGGTTATGTATAAGACCCCTAAGAAAAGAGTTGTTAAGGAATTAATAGGTTGTTATAGTATTACATTTATTTTAATACAAGAAATAAAATAAAGTGGTTCAAAATGCAAGGATGCTTTTAAGAATATTTGGAAGATAGGTGATTGTAGACACCTTAAACACATCATGTTGAGGAGGCTACTCATATGGACATCTTTACAGACCACATGACTCATCTCAGGCCTTCCCAAGACCTAAACGTGGTTCTAACCACTCAAATAGGGCAATTTGACCCTTTACAACTTGGGTCACTATCCTCCTTAGTGGAAGCCTAGTGGTTGCTAGATCCAATGATAGCCCCTAGATCGGGTCACTCCCATCGAGATTAGCCTTACCTGTAACAAACTCGGGTTCTCCAAGACGAGCCAAATCCATTATAGGATAGTGGTGCATAACGATTAAACACGAGGAAGATTCCAAAAGTAACGTTTGGGATGTCAAATCCTTACCGAATCTTGATCTTGGCTTCCCTTACAAGCTAAGATGGCCAATTGGATAATCTATAAAAGGCACCCAAAAACTTCACAAAATATAGAGAATTGAGATCAATCAAATGCAACGAAGTGCTATCATTTTGAGAAATAGAGAGAGTACTCTCTCATATGCACTGAGGTGCTGCCCAAATCGCATCATGAACCTTGCATGTCCATCAAAGGAGTTTTTGAGAGCTTGAAGGCCAAATCCCACCATTGTGCATCATCAATACTCAAATTCAAGCCTAATTCTCATGATTCAACTATGTTCGAAACACATGATCCTTGAACATCAATTTGATAGTAAAATTGAGTGTTGCCCAACATCAACACGAAGAAAGAGCTCTCTATTCAACGACTGTTGTACCCAACACCTACCTATAAGCATAGCCATCAGACCCAATGATGGCTAACAGAGCCAACCATTTTATCCAATGATGGTCTTATGGTGACATTTGATTTTCTATATTTTCTCAGTTAGATTAGCTTTAGCAGCATTCAATTTGGTTTCTAACATAGTTTAGCATTTTTTAATTCAATATTACATGCATTTCTTTATTTTTTTACGTATTTTCCTTTTATTTGCATACTATGAGAAATGGACCTCATCTTGAGAGGTTCCACATTTTCTACTAATTGCTTGTAAGTGCTTATGTATGCAAATACCAGGTTTCCACAGGAGCAAATCATCATAAAGATTCCTCAATATATGCATCATCAAGCAGAGGTTGCTAAGAAACACTCCATAATTAGTTTTGGGAGATTACAAAGATTTTTTGAAGACACCAACTATTGGGTTTCATATTGTAATATTGTATCAATTGGTGTAATCCTAAGAGGGATATTTTGTAATCTCTTGTAAAGACAATTTTTTAATATCAATGAGAAGGGTATTTTATTTTATCTATTTCTTTATCATTATGGTTACATAATTTGCATTATTAATTTGATTTCATGTTACACTTTTAGGTGTTATATATTTTATACATATTATAGTGGCGATCACGTTCAAGACCTTTCCCATAATATCCTAATTTGTAGCTAACTTGTTTTTTTTTTTTTTTTGGAATTTTAGGTACCATTATTCTGAGCCAGAATGGCTCACAAGCGCAACCGTCTTACCCTATGATGACCAGGAGAGCCACCACTCTGCCCTCTGATGATCTCAGAGCATAGTCAAAAAATAAAATTGGCAACATCTTCATTTAATATTGGCTACACCTATGAGTATCTCTGTGTTGTAATTTACTGCTTTTTACAGAAAAAGTTAGATTTCAAGTTTTTCAATGATCGCTATTGGGAATAATGACATCTACTGCTAGCCACCCAAAGGTACAATAGACCCTCTGTCTAACTATTATTATGTCTAACATACTTTGATGTAGATCATTCTACACAGTGATGGCCCCTGTTTTAATTTCTTATTAGGGTTTGTTTGCATGATGCCTGTCTAAAGGCTAATTTCATTTAGGGTTTACATTTCAATTTTTTTGAAATTAAAACATCTTTATTTAGAATTTGGAAATTTGAAATGTTCTTTCATGCATTAGCAAAAAATCATGGATTTCTTTATGTTGCATTTTCCTTTTACATAAAATAAAAATAACCCACACACACATCATGTCTCAAATTCAACATCAACGAGATAGAATTCACACCCATCTACTAATCAAGATTAACAATGGTGTACTTCATCACCATATTGTTAGCTTGAATTGTGGATCTTCGTACCCCATTTTGACCATGGCTAGCTCCAAGAACCGTTGTAGTCGTGGAAAATATCATGCATCTCTTTTTGAAGAGGTGTATCGCTGACCATGATGAACTGGGTGAGGACTGGTAGGACCTGTTCTCCCTCATAGAATTTGGGCTTCATATCCAAGTCTTGGTGGGTTTCACAATTTTAACTTCATCACCAGGCTCGTGTGTGAGAGCATACAAGTGAAAATCCTTTAACTTGAGTATTACATCAACAATATCAAAAACTCAAACAAGAGAAAGGTAATAAGACAACGAATCATAACACATAATCTATCTTAGCAAACACAAATAATCCTTAAAAGAGATAAACATATTTTATACTTTTTTTATTTCCTAACTGAATACTTAATAAATATAAAATGGTCACAACACAAAGCCACATCTAATCCCAGATTGAGGCTATAGACAATGGACTATAAGGTCTAGAACACCTTTGATATAGTCCAACAGATTTATGATTACCTAAACGATGTTCTAACAACCATTATGAAGATAATTCCACACATGGGGGATCTGATCATCGAGATACACTCATTAGGAGGACTCCTATGGGACCTCCCCATGACCAAGAAGAGGATATTTTTAGACCTCATCCATCACATGCTAATTCTAGACAAGATCCACCCATTGAGGGGCCGAGTAGAGGGATCACACGTATTCGTGTACCCAATCAATCCGTAAATCCATTTGAACTTAGAGCTGAATACATACCATTACTTGGGATAGGTGAGTGAGGTACTCCTATAGATTATCCTTGGATGAGTCATAAGCTAAATCACCTAGATGTGTGTGACCCTAATGCAATTCTTAGAGCCCCTTCTTCCAGTCATTCTCATTTTGAGGGTGGGCACAATGAAGATGTAGTTCGTCCTATCCATATGCATGAAGAGTGTTCTACTCAAATATGCCATACACCCACACCATCCTTACATGAGGAAAACACCCCTAGGGTAGAGCACGAAGTTAACACAACCTCGATTTATTGAGATAGGAGGATAGCTACCCCTTGTGCACAAACTAAAATTACTAAAACCTCTCATATCGAGACAAGAATTCATAGACCACATACAACGGGTCGAAAAAATTGGCTATCTAGGCCCAACACTAGTTAGAGAGAGCAATTGATCCAATCCCAATTGGATGATTTACATCATGAGCAAGAACATTTAAATCATGAGCACATAGAACAACAAAGGTTACACTGCTAGTGGTTATACAAACATAGACTACATGAGGAAAGAATCCTAGAATAGAGATTGCACAAAGAGTAATCATGTAGGGTAGCTCAGGAAGAAATACCCATGCCTAGTTATCATTGGCAAAAACTCAACACGAGGCGCACTATGTAGCACCAAGATTTTCCCCATAATACAACTAACAACCATCCTCTTCACACCTCTATTCATCATTCTCAATAATTCCAAGTGCCAAATCCACCTAAGTATGAGGCATACACAAAAATAGAACTAGAGGACTAGGAACAAGTGTACCTTGAGTACCTTTGTGAGGGTACGAAGGATGATTACAATATGTTACTTCAATCACATAGGAACCTTCCACATTCTCCTCCTAAGGGACCTCTTAAGGAAGATGAGATAATCTCATCTCAGGCATATAAATTTTTCACAGAGAGAATCCAATCGCTTGAGAAGCAAGGAGAAAGTTATAAAAAACCTACATTGCGCAAAGTCTATAATCAAACCCTAGATCCATTAGTGCCTTGTATCACTTACCCTGAGCATTTTGAAATGCCTAAGTTGGATAAATTTAGAGGGGATGACGATGCGCAAGAACATATCACAAGTTTCATGAACTTGTGTTTTTAACTGCAAAATAATGATGCTTTATTATTAAGAACATTCGTGATAACACTCTTTGGTTCATCCTTAG
Organism: Wollemia nobilis; assembly: GCA_028583015.1. Classification (NCBI taxonomy): domain Eukaryota; kingdom Viridiplantae; phylum Streptophyta; class Pinopsida; order Araucariales; family Araucariaceae; genus Wollemia; species Wollemia nobilis. Next base: position 530,581 of record JAQPPZ010001176.1, on the reverse strand, counting down.
AGTGGTATAACCAACTACCTCAACATAGCATCTCTAGCTTTGAATAGCTAGTGAACGCCTTCCTTGAACACTTCTCCTTTGGAGTCAAGAAGAAGGTAAACCTATCTGACTTGTCCAACTTACGTCAATACGATGATGAGCCAGTGATGGATTATGGGAACAAGTGGTATAAGATAATGTCTAAACTTCCTTTCATTGTGCCTATTTCGAAACTGACCTAAATTTTTACCAAGAGCTACTCAAAGCATATATCACTTTTATTGAAATTACAGCAATATAAAACATTTGAAGAAGCTTTGGTGCAATCCAAAGTTATCGAGGATATCAAGGTCCAAGAGGGAGACATGAATCTCCATAAGAAAGAATGGAACAAGAATCCCTGTAACACTCAACATCAGGTAAATCTAGTGCCTGTAAATTAGATTGTTCTAATTGTTTCCAAAGCAAAAAAATCACAACAGTAGTTTTTAGGCTCAACCCCCTCGAGATAGTACAACAATCAACACTAATTCAGTCAAGGGCAAGATAAACAACATTATATGCCTCACACATACATGCCATTTCCTGAGTCTTTGGCATCCCTTTTTAATATACTATGTTAGGCTAAGGCGATAACCCTGCCTAAAATATACTTGCTAGATCCATCTCATCCAAAGCCTAAAGTATATAGAGAGGATCTATATTGTTCTTATCATAGGTAAAATGGACATGATATCCAAGGGTGATATGGTTTCAAAAACCTAGTACATAACATGCTTGATAATAATTGGTTACAAATTGATAACCCTCTCGCTTTGGGTAATCAACATATGATAAACTTTAAAGATCCCTTGCCCACCCATGAGGTCAAGGGTAATCAAACAAGGCAAGTAAATGAGATACATACGGATCCACCAACACATGGGTTCATAGGTATGATTAACATAGTAACACAAAATAGAAGGTACAACCATTCTAAGCCACCTATGACTCCCATTCAAATACTTGTTGTGCCCTAGCAAATGCTAGTTCAAAACCCATTTCCAAGTCCACCAACACAACCAATGATTACCATTAGAAATAGAGTTAATCATAGTCTGCAGATGGCATTGGCCAAGCTCTCAATTTATGAGCTTATTGTATAATCCCCTAGACATAGGAAGGTGCTCATGGAGATTCTAAAATCCGTTGAGCTTTAGCCCCAAGATCCTAATGCATTCACTAACTTTGTGGGGCATGTTCAGAAGTGCAAAGAGCCTGTGGTCACTTTTTATGACCACAAAATCAAATAAGTTCTAGCTAATGTAGAAGATCCTCCGCTAAACATAATTGCTTGTATCAATCGAATACCTTACAAGCAAGTGTCGATTGATATAAGCTCATTGATTAACATAATAACAATGACTACTTTAGAGAATCTCAGTCTTTCAACATCACACATAGTGGTATAAACTTTTACATTGTGATTATTCAATGATGCATTATGCTCAATGGTTGGAACTATAGTCTTACCTATTTAGGTGGGACTAAAAACTATTTTTATCTTATGCCATGTGTTGGAGGGAGCGATGCAATATAACATATTTCTCGATCATCCTTGGATCAGAGACATGAAATGTCCCCCTTCTATTTTGCATAAATGCATTAAATATGTTCATGAATGAAATATTCATTTCATCCCATAGAATGATGAACCCTTTAAGTACGTCAATCAGGTTAGTAATCAGGGAGAATTCATCTTATTATCAACACATCTAGTCATCAAATATAGTTCACCCATTAAGCGTTCAAAGCGTAAACCTTAATCAATGTGTGTTTATCCATCCACCTTAGTGCTACTGCCATGACCTAAACCAATAGTTGCTTCTGATAAACCTTCATCATCATTTGATCCTAAGATCAAACAGAAGCTGAAATCACCCATGGTAGATGATCTTGAAGTCATCCTCAATGTATCTACAGTGGAGATTCCAACTCCCATGGAGGAAGAATAATTGCCTGACATGATGAATGATGTACCTCAACCTACATCACTTGCATCATCTACGGGGTTATCTACACCTCAATTTACTATCCATTTAGTCAACCCTGAGATTGCAGAATACTTGGTACAAAATGTAACTTTCACGCCAATTATCGAGTCCACACAAAAATGGGGAGACCTCATGTTCCCTCTTTACCTATTGGAATGGTGGTACCCCTAGGCATACCACCTAACCAAACAAATTTTATATATGGGGGTTTCAACCAAGCCTCAAATCAATCTCCTATTGTCAATCATGATGATGAACCTTTTACAGGAAATGTCTACTACATGTCAAACCCTAAATTTTCTCTAAGATACTTTTATCATTGCCATTGGCATGATAATGGTTTAGGTCTATGCAAGCAAGATCATAGAGCACCCTTCCAACCATAATACTATTTACCTATGCATAAGTTTGGTTTAGGGTATTCCATACGCGTTCCAGATGAGATTCTAGTTGATTCCTTGCAATACCTAAGCCTAGGCTTTGGGGAAGACATTGATTAGAATGAATACGTTGATCACAATCATTCTAATTTATGGAGGGATCATCACCCAGTCACCATGATTACCATAGAACCTCCTACAATATATCATGAGACCATTCCAAAAGAGGAATCTAAACTAGAATATATTCCTAAAAATAATTGGGTAAATGAAGATGATGAGTATGAGGATGCAACTAAGATTACCTATTTAGGTCCTCACCATATTCACCATCTCAACAACTACATAGGATATGTTGAGCTTGCTAGACCCCCTGTAGATATAGATGATATTTATCACAAGGTATTTCTTGCTCCACTAAACTAGAGACAACTGCTCTCACCCAAGGATCCAATTATCCTATCTACTCCTAAAGCGGACCCAGATATCCCAATGGCTCCTAAGCCACATATGGAGCACTTAGAGCAAATAAAAATCGATAGGTCCTACCCCTACAATCATGGAGATCACCAAACGTCCATCAATATGATTTCCATTTATTTAACCACACCCCTCCACAATCCAAGTGACCCCTCAAATCCATTGCACCTCAACCTTGAGGCCATTGAATTTGATCACATCGTGTTACCCCTATCACCTAAGGAGTTCCTACCATGTGATAAAATGTTGCAACCATTTAATTTCACTCTAGGCCATTCTGAGGATGTTTGTAATGGTAAGGTTGAATCTAATATGATAGATATGAATCTAATATGATAGATCATCCAAACCAAGCGGATGACATCCACCTAATCCCTACACCTCATCAGCTTGAGGAGGGATCCCATATGTTAATCGAGGAGACTTTTGACATGGATACTGACAATGATCCTAGAAATCCTAAGAAAGTCAAATTCGGAGAGTCTATCTCCTGAGGAGTGAGCCATACTCATACCTTTTGTGATAGAGAAATCTGATATTTTTGCTTGGTCATACAAGGATATGCTAGGTCTTGATCCAAAATTGGTTACACATAACATTACTTTAGACCCCACTATGAAGTCAATAAAGCAAAAAATTAGAAAGATATGGTGAAGGATGAATTACAAAAGTTGGATGTAGATTTTAATCATCCCATCGACTATCCAGAGTGGGTATCAAACATGGTACCCATAAGCAAACTTGGTAGGAGGATTTGTATTTGTATGGAGTTCAAAGAGCTCAATAAGGCAACACCCAAGGATGTGTTCCTATTTCGAACATAGATGCTCTCATAGACGCAATTCCAGGTCATGAGATGTTATCCCTTATGGATGGATTTTTAGGCTATAATCAATTTTGGGTCAAACCCGAGGATCAACATAAGATAACCTTCACCACTCCATGGGGAATATTATGCTATAAATTTATGTCATTCAGTCTTAAAAATGTTGGTGTCACATATCAACAGGCCATGACATATATTTTTCATGATTACATGCACAAGATACTAGAGTATTACATTGATTATTTGCTTGCCATATCATTATTGCATAAAGAGCATGCAAAAGTTGTGTAAATTTTTGATTGCCTGATAGAGCATAATGTTAGGTTGAATCCTAAGAAATGTGTTTTCGATGTCACATCAGGAAAAATCCTAGGTTTCATAGTCTCCAAAAGAGGGATCAAATTCGATCTTGCAAAGGTCAAAGCAATTTTAAAAATACTTTCCTGAAAAAACCTCAAAAAGCTTTGCAACTTACAAGGCAAAGTAGCATCCATCAAACACTTCATAGTGCAGTTGGATAAATGTCAACCCATGAATCAATTGCTACACAAGGGTTTCTTATTCAATTGGGATGCAAAATTTCAAAAGATCTTTGATGAGATCAAATAATAATTGGAAATACTGCCAATTTTAGCTCCACCTCAACCAGGTGTGCCTTTCTTGCTATACATTTTAGCCACATATTTTACCCTAGGAACCATGTTAGCTCAGAAGAACAAAGAAAATAGAGAGTAGGCTATATATTATATTAGTCGCACTTTGGTCAGTTATGAGCTGAAGTATGCATACATTAAAAATATATGTTTAGTAGTGGTGTTTGCTACCAAAAATTTGCATCACTATATGCTAAGTCATACCACGTATATCATCTCAAAAGAAAATCCTTTGTGGTACATGATGAGTCACATGTATCACAATACGTGAACCGCAAAGTGGATCATGCTATTGACAGAATTTAATCTTGAATTTATCGGACAAAAATCCATTAAAGGTCAAGTCATAGTTGATCAGTTAGTGGAGGCACCTCTTCAGGATGACAAGCCTCTCATCATAGAACTACCCAATAATGTAGTGTTTGCACTGTCTGAATTGCCTAAACTCAAAGAACCAGATAACAAAGTAGAAATGACTTTGTTATTCGATGGTTCCAAGTGTGAGCAAGGGAGTGGCATAGGTATTGTATTTTTCATGCTACAAGAAGCTCCTGTACCCTTGTATTTTAAACTTGATTTCCCTTGCACTAATAATAAAACTAAATATGAGGCTCTAATATTGGGTCTCCAAACATATATCACCATGAATATTAAAAAGCTAAATATATTTGGTGACTCCTTGCTCATTTTAAACCAAGTAAAATGTATTTATCAATGTATATGTCCCATATTGAAAGCTTACGAAGAGCTTGTGGAAATATTACTGGCCCAACTAGATTGGTATGACATAGAGGCAGTCCCTTGTATGTCTAATCGATTTGTGGATATAATGCCATCTTTGGGATCCTTAATCCCTCATAATCCTTCCACTAATTTTACTACCATTCATGTTAAAACACTTTTACAATCAGTGATGTTACGTGAGGCTCTAAACAAAAAAGAAATAATCTACACGATTCAGATAGAACCAAACCATGAATGGTTCTACAAATCCCAAGACCTTTTGAAAAATGCACCCTGGGGTCGTTGATCTTGTAGGCTCATTTAGATAATGGTACTACCATTAATAATAAGGTTATCTTCAAATAAAAATTTGTGCATAACAAATCATAATGGGAACAAGTTGTTCAGTCAGTCGAAGCTCAAGCTTATTAGGATTGGCTTATCCAATTAGAAGATTACCTAAAACTTGGTAGTATCCCTTAGGGACTATCACATACTGCAAAATAATAATTTAAATAGAAAGCAACTAGATATGTATTTCTAGGAGACATTCTGTATCGATGTAGCTATGATGGAGTCCCCTTTCATTGTCTCGAGCTCCAAAATCTGCTTGGGTAATATTGCAAGCTCATGATGGTACCTACGATGGCCATTTCAGTGACATGTCTATCTTTAAGCACATCCTTAGAATGGATTATTATTATCCCATTATGGATAAATATTACTGTGTGTATGTCAGGAAGTGTGTAAAATGTCAGCATCATGCTAATCTATCGCACCTGTCATATCAAGCCTTGTAATTGATCCAATCAGATTGACTTTTTTCTTAGTGGGGATTCGATCTAATTAGGAAGATATATCCTCCATATTTGAGCTACCACAATTTCATTATAATGGCCACTAAGTAATTTACCAAATGGGTGGAAGCAATCCCTTTGACCACTACAACTAGAGCTCATATTGCGGAGTTCATACTCCATAATATTATATGTTGTTTTGGTATTCCATCCAAAATCATATCAGATAATAGAACATATTTAAAGAACAAATATGTGCAGACTTTAACATCCAAATATAGCATTCAACATAGATTTGCAACATCATATTATCCGCAAGCAAATGGAAAAGCAAAGGCCTCTAATAAATGGTAATTGCCATATTGAAAAAAACTATCAAATAAAATCATAAGGACTGGAACCTTAAATTACCTCTAGCTTTATGGGCTTATCACACTAGCATTTAGACACCCATAGGGGTTACCCCATTTTCACTAGTATATAGTACTAAGGTCATTATGCCCTTGGAATTAGAAATTCCATTGTTATGAGTCTCATTAAAAGAGTTCATCAATGACAATACATCGCGATAAGCTCACCTTGACCAATTGATCCTTCTTGATGAATAGCGAGTGAATGCTCTTGAGAATCTTCATGTTTATCAGGATCATATTAAATGATATTATAATACTAAATTCCATCCAAGAGACTTTAATTTTGGGGATCTTGTGCTTAAAGAGAACCAATAGAACTCAAACCTATTGCCTCATCTACAAGATAAATTTATGGCCAATTGGTTAGGTCCCTTCATCGTAACAAAGAAGATAGGACCAGGTAATTATCACCTAAATTCGCTATAAGGTGTTGAGAAACTCGAGCCTCTCAACATTCTTCACTTATGGGAATTTTATACTTAATTCATAAAATAATCAAAAATCACATAAGCAATAAAAATCATCAAAAATTCAAACAAATCAGAAAACATAAAAACATTAAAACAACACAAAATACTAAAACACAAAAACATTTGCATTATGTTATCATGCATTTCATTACATGCACTCATTAGTTGCATTACATTAGGCATCTTCATCCATTGCACTTGCACTAGAATAGGTTGTGTTTACATCCTTATGAATGACACCATGTTTGTATGACAATTACAAATCCACATATCCTTATTATCCATCATTCCCCTTTTGAGTAACTATGTTTTTCAACACAACTTATGAGTTGCTATAAGGTGTATACTAGGGTTTTCTAGTCATTTAGCCATCCCTATTTCTCTCTTGAGATTTTGTAGAAAGATATATTGACTTGCAGAAGGTAAGGTCTAGTCAATAGTGCCTTGCATATCTCAAAATCTTGACACAATTAAAAACATTAACAATCCTAGTTTAGATAAGGAAAGACAACACTACAAAGTGGTTCTTGTCACCTAAAGTGAAAGATTTTCCTTGCTCATCTTATTATGTGCATGGTCTAGAATTTTGAGCATTGATAAAATGAAAATCTCCCCCTACCCAAAAAATTCTCTTGCTCTCACATAAAACGAGCAAAATTCCCAAAAAAATGTAAAATAAATAATGATTATCATCACTAAGTAAATCCCTTTCTCAAATATATATATAGAGGTTTTCACCACTAAGCATGAGCAAGTATCCCAAACAATCAAAATAAAATAAGGGGGTAACGAGCTTGAATCCCTAGAATCTTCAATATTCAAAATCCATGGGGTGATCCCCATTACAACAATGGGTTGAATGAAACTTGTCTAGCAATGGAGTAGCCTTACACATGGCAATATCTCTATAACATTAGTGACCTTCTCTTGTATAGAAAAAATTCAGCTTTTGGATGAGCTAGCTTTAGGTGGCTTGTATTGCCTAGTAGTCTAGTCTAACTACATCAAAACTCAGGATCATGATGACCATACCGTGATCCTCATTATAGCAATGGGTTGAATGAAACATACCTAGAAATGAGGTAGTCTTATGCCTCATCTAATATATTCACTTTGCACACACAGGGATAGTGAATATTTGGGTCTTCTTAACAGGCTTGTATATTTTAGGAGTCTTATGTAGTCATTATACAATCTTTGATCAATCAACTAGAGTGTTTGAGTCTCATGAAAAACCTCAAAAATCCGCTAATAGAAACAAATCATCTCATCAAACAATCATAGTTTTTCTTATGAACTTTTGTTTATTAAGGGATTTTTATAAGATAGGATAGATACTAGATAGATATCAGCAATGATATTTGTAATGACACTGACTATTTTATGGAAATATTTTTTAGTTTGCAAGAGCTTATAGGGAAAGCCCCTACATATCCCATCATTTCATCTCACATATGGATGTATACATGATTAATTCTTATAAGGATTAACATTTTTATTCATGATTTTTATACATTCTATGGTGTTTGCCATTAGTTTTTTAAACACATTAGATTCATTTATTATGTTTTAAGTGATTAAAGCATACAACTACATTTTCATTAGATCATCCACATAAAAGTAATGCATTACATCCACCATATCATATAACATAAATTAAATGCATAAATAATAAAATAAATCAAAACATGCATTTAACATTTAATAGTGCATCCATATAAGCATACATAGTAGTACATCTACACATCTAGATAATAGAATATAATCATAAAATCAATCATCTAACTATTTCATGTCATTTTTACATCACATAGGCATTACATCCATCAATGCATCCATGAACATAAATCAACACCATGACACATAATGAGCCATAAAAGGAGATCATATATATGTGTGAAAATAATAAAGTACATCATGGTACAAAATTACTCGTAGGTTACAACTGTGTAGGTCCTCAAACCTTACACTCAAAATGATAAATACAAGCTAATACATCAAGTGAGGCCTGCACCCCCCAGAGTCACATCCACCCTCAGCCCCATCTCTACGAGGTTGTCTAGAACCACTAGATGTTGATCTCTCTAGGTGAGTTGATAACTTGTGACTAGGTCACATTAAGGAATGTCCAGACTCACTACATCAAATACTCTAAGATCCTCCTATGATGGACCACTCTGGTAGAGTACTATCGAGCATCACCATCCACCCCTCTAGTTGTAAAATGCATGCACTATCATATTAGCATCAAGCATCATACTGACCAACTAGAGCTTGCAGTCTAGTCACTTGATATTGCAACCTTGTCACATCCCTTGTAGCCTATGTACTTGCTATAGTTTATCCTAAACCTATAGTCACTGCTACTAGCTAAACCTAAAGAGGATCCCACTCAACTCTCCTAGCATCCACCTCTATAGTTTAGGCCACAAATTGTGTGCATAGTGTGTACCTCTTCATCATAACCTAGTCATTAGCATTATGAGTTATCACTATCTAAACCTTGAAGAGAGCTCTCTCCTTAGCATAACCCTACCATATCTATTGTCCAGTGCTCATTTGACTCTGAGCAATAGCAAGAGATGTATCCCACTCCGCTAACCACCTATGGGAAGTTTGTAGCTATGCCTATGTAGCCTGTAGTTGTACCCATAGTTGGGCCACCTCATCTAATAGGACATCCATCTTACCCTCCTCCTTAGCCTAGGGATCCTTTGCCTTCTCGCCAGCCTATACTCACCCACCCTCTATCCTACGATACCCTCATCACTCATCATCATCACCACCGTCCTTTGCTACCACTTTTGTAGGTTTACCCATAGGACCACTGCCATGCCATAGTCGAGTGACTCACTAGGTATAATACTCTACACTAGTCTCTAGGTCCTCTAAGCCAGTCTATATCACTACAAGGTCTACCTCCTCTAATAGCCCCTCCACTTGAGGTTGCTCAAACTGTGTCTCGTCATTATGATGATGATGGAGGATTGGATCCTCTGGTACATATTGAGCAATCTTTCACTATAGAGTCACTCAAGAATAAGGAAAGTAATCTCTCTTAGTTCCATGGCACCCAATGAGCCATCTACCATGCCTCACTCTAGACAAATATCATGTAGCCTCGATCTAATTGGGATAATCCAAGTAAGGTCTCGATATAACTTGATCATGTTTCAATCCCTCTGGTGACCCAATGTAATGCAATAGTATACCTTCATGTGGTTAAATCTAACCAATTTATTGATTCTATGGCCACCGAGTTGCATACGCAATATCATCATCTTCTAGATTTTCTCAGGGTACTCATAATCTAATAGGTCAATCTACCTAGATGTGCTCCTAGTTCCATATTTGGAGCAGTAAATTGCACCTCAATCCCATCCTCTTCCTATGTTGTATCTCATACAAATAATCATACAAGTATGCTAAGAGAGTACTCCCCTATGCCATAATGATAGGATGCTCTAGGTAACACACCAATAAGTCCTTAACCATGTCCAGGAGGTTCCAAGGAAACATCAATCCTGATAATTCGGGTAGTAAGACATTAGATATGACATACGTCACCACTACCTGGTGATAAGAGAATATACGTACCTCATACCAATAACTAACTAGAGTCCCATCGTGGTCTATATTTGTTAGGGCCTCACATACCCTAGCACCAAAAATACACTATAAAACCCTCAACCACTCTCAAATATGGAAATAAATGATGGCTATTCCCTCAATGGGGATCTTGTAAATACGATAGATATCCTCTAAGTTCATCTTCATCTTGCCAGTTGGGAGATGAAAAGTGTTGGTCCTTTTATCCCAATTATGAGCCATGAATATGAGATAAGCCTAATATGACATCACGGTCGATAAGCACACAAATTGTTTGAGGATGATTACCTCAAACCATACCTATTCATATCTATCGAGCATCCCTCATATCTCCATGAATAAAGTGGGCTCCCTAGCCCAATTCGTGAAAGTATGACGCCCAACAACATAAATCAAATCAAAATCCAAAAAACAAAAATCATCAAAACATAAAATCAAAATCCAAAAATATCAATAAAAATCAATAAAACATCCATGCAAAAAAAAAAAAAAAATCAAACCAAAATTTAATTTTTTTCCTAAATTTGGAGGCTGCTCTAGGTCCCAACAGCCACCAAGTGCCACCATCGGACCCTGTGATGCCACCCCTAATGGTCAAATTTTTTATCATTAAAAATCAACCATGGACATCATGCCCCATGATGGCCCCCTTCTCGCCAAAGGGGAGCAACTCTTTCTAAGGATGACCCCACAGTGGAACCTACGTGGGGTCACTTCCCATCCCAAAAAGGCCAAAAATTAAAACCTACCTTTAAGTTAACCTAAGCTACATTCCTAAACTAGGGTGAGGTTCATTGCCTATAGTTTAATGAGGTTCCTTTATCTCATTACTTAGTGAGGTTCATTTTAAATTCCATAATTTACAAGAGAAGGATTGAGTTCTACCGTAGGAGCTTCAAATCTATCACTCTTCAAAGCTTTTTCTTGGTCTGTCATGGTCCTCTAATGCAATTTCGATAGTGTTATGTATCATAATATCTCCCTTCTACCTCACAACTCACTTTTCTCTCATTGCTAGCTATAAAATGACTTTGAAATTTGCCAAAATTGCTTTTATATTTTATAAATTTGGTATTCGTTCTCCTAAAGGGGGGTTGTATTTCAGTGCAATGATCATTAGGTTGTGATGTTAGGATGTCTTTGCTCAGTGTTGTGCTTTCACACAATGCATCTCAAAATTGGGCATTTGTAGACACCTAAAACACGTCATGTTAAGGAGACTACTCATATGGACATATTTGTAGGCCATATGACTCAACTTGGACCTTCGCAAGACCTAACAGTGGTCCTAACCACTTAAATAGGGCAATTTAACCCTTTAAAGCCTAGGTCACTTTACCCCTTAGTAGTTGCTTGGTGATCATTGTACCCAATAATATACCCTAGATCGGGCCACTCCCCTCGAGGATGGCCTCACCTATAACAAACTTGGGCTCCTTGAGCTGAGACAAATCTATTACAGGGCAGTTGCACATAACAATTAACAGTGAGAAAGCTTCCAGAAGCGATATTTGGGATGCAAAATTCTAGTTGAATCTTGATCTTGGTTTCCCTTTCAAGCTAAGATGGCTAATTTGACAATCTATAAAAGGCACCCAAAAATTTCACAAAATATAGAGAATTGAGATTAATCAAATACAACGAAGTGTTGTCGATTTGAGAAACAGAGAGAACACTCTCTCATGTGCACTGAAGTGTTGTCCAAATTTTATCATGAAGCTTGCATGTTCACCAATGGAGTTTTAAAGAGCTTGAAGGTCAAATCCCACCATTGTACATCATCAATACTCATGAATTCAAGCCTAATTCATGTGATTTCATTGTGTTTTGAAATACACGATCCTTGAACATCAATTTGACAGTAAAATCAAGCATCGCCCAACATCGAGCACGGAGAAAGAGCTCTCTGTTTGGTGGTTTTTGTACCAAAAATTAGCTCGTAGGTGCAATTGTCGGAACCGATGATGGCTAATAGATCCAACCATTTTAGTCAATAACAACCTTGTGGTGAAGTTTGATTTTCTATATTTTCTCAGTTAGATTAGCTTTAGTAGCATTCAACTTTATTTCTAACACAGTTTAGCATATTTTAATTTAGTTTTACATGCATTTCTAAATTTTTTTACGCATTTTCCTTTTATTTGTATACTATGGGAAATGGACCTCATCTTGAGAGGTTCCACATTTGCTACTAATTGCTTGTAAGTTCTTATGTGTGTAGATCTCAGGTTTCCATAGGAGAAAATCATCATAAATATTCCTCAATATTTGCATCATCAAGCGAAGGTCCCTAAGAAACCCTCCATAATTAGTTTTGGGAGACTACAAAGATCTTGTGAAGAAACCTACTATTAGGTTTCATATTGTAATATTATATCAGTTGGTGTAATCCCTAAGAGGGATATTTTTTAACCTCTTGTAAAGAAATTTTTCGAATATCAATGAGAAGGACACTTTATTTTCTCTATTTCTTTGTCATTATGGTTACATAATTTGCATTATCAATTTAATTTCATGTTACATGTTTAGGTGTTAGATATTTTATACATATTACAATGATTTTCTAGCAGTTTATTCTATAGGATATTCAAGTGATGTCACAATAATATGGGAAAAATGCAAATGGGATGGATAATTATTAGAAATATAAAGTAATTGGCTTGCTAGATTATTTTACATGAAAGAGGAAAATATCAAATTTGGGGTTATAAATGTATATGCTCCATCTATAGTTACTCCTTGTGAAAGATGTTGGAAGGACCTTAGCCTATTTTTTTCAAATACAATAATGATTCATTGTGATATATGGATTATTGGGGGTGATTTGGACATTGTTCTATCTCCTTTGGAAAAGAAATATGGTATTCCAAGATGGTCTAAATCAATGCAAGAATTTGCTTCATTTATCAATTCACATGTCCTTTGGGATGTTAGTCCTTCATGTTTTCAATATACATGGGAGAATAGATGCACTGAGCAAACTCATATAGCAGAAATATTGGATAGATTCTTGTTATCCAATAAATAGCTAAAAACAAAGTATATAATCTATTTAGATATTTTATTGCAAGAAAGATCAGATCACAAACCCATTATTTTCAATTGTGATTTACCTAATAATGGTCATCCAAAGACATTCACTTCTAGTCTATGTGGATTCAAGACCCTATTATTTTATAGATGGTTATTTTATGGTGGGATGAATCAAAATTTGAAGGATCATGTATGTACAGGTTTGTTCAAAAGATGAACTATGAAGGAGCAAATGAAGATTTAGAATGCCAAATCTTTTGGTAACATTTTTAAAGAAAAGAAAGAAATTGAATCCAAGCTCAAAACATTACAAGAGGTAATATAAATTAATGGAATGGATTAGTATTCTTGCGTGAAAGAAAAATAATTACTTTCTAATTATCATAATACACTGAAAAAGGAGGATTCATATTGGTTTCAAAAATCGAGAGTGAAATGGCTCAAGGAAGGAGTGAAAAATACAAAAAAATCACACTATAGTGAAATTTTTTTTTTCTTTTTATCACATCAAAAATATTTTTCTAGATGGAAGAAATATTGAGGACAAAGAAGATATAAGGAAGGAAGTAATTAATCACTTTAAAAATATTTTGTCACCAAGCAATATAAGGAGGCACAAGATAAGCTTTTGCAAAATATTTGATCAATTATCACACAAGGACAAAATGAAAGCTTTATAAAGAAGATATCTAGGAAGGAGTTTTATGAAGCATTTTTTCTCTTTCCATCCTAATAAGGCACTGAGTCCCAATGGATGTTTTAGTTTTCTTTCAAAAAATTTGGGATTTTTTGAGGAGTGTATGTTAGTTGTGGTTGAAGAGGCTAAAAAAAATAAGGCTATAATAAGTGATATCCACACAAATTTTATTATGTGGGTTCCCAAGAAGGGTGAGATAAAATATTTTGATAATTTTTGTCTAACAAGGATTTGTAATATGAGTCCTAAGATCATTTCAAAAATTATGGCAAACAAGTTGAAGGGCATTCCAAGTTGTGTTATCTTAGAGAAACAAGGCAGTTTTATTTGTGGTAAATAAGTTCTTGATGGTATATTTATTGCACATAAGCCATAATTATTGCAGAAGATGCCAAAACTATATTAAAAAAAGGAACTATTGATATGGGATCATAGTATTCTTACACTAAAAAATTGGACACCTAGGTTTGATCCTTGTTCGAAGAGGATAACCACCCAGTCTATTCAGGTCAAGTTACCTACACTACCACTAGAATATTGTAATGAGAAGATGTTGAGGGAGATAGGGAACTCTTTGAGAGTTTTTCTCAAAGTGGACTCAAAATATTTAAATGGAATTAAAAAAATTTTAGCTCGTAATCGTAGTGGATATGGACCTAATTCTAGGATTACCTAAGAATATGGAATTCATAATAGGAAGCTAGTCTCACACATAGAAACTGGATTATATTAGATTCTCATTTCAATGCAATTTCTACCACTAGTATGGTCATATCAAAGCATAATGTAGAGCAAGAATAAGTAGTAGACACAAAAAGGATTATATAGAAGTTGAAAATCCCATTGGTACAAGCAATAGAGAGAAGATAATAGTAACAAAATTTTAAGTAGATAAGGAAAAATAAACAATCTTAGGATTTGTAGAAGAACAATCAAAAACATCACTCAATCAGCAAAAGGGAAAGGATCGGGTAACTAGATAAATATTCATGGGTGCTACATAAGAGAAGACGGAGGTTTTGTAGTTTTATGACAAAGATCCTGAAGGACTAGGTTTAAGTAATATAATATTATCTCTGCATGATGATTTGAATGATATAAATAATAAAATTATTTCCCTATATAAATTTGGCTTTAAATTGGTTCAAGAGGACAATATAATGAACAATCCTGAGAGAAGTAGGATATAAGAGAGTGTTTCTCCCTTAGCAAGGGTAAGTAAGAAGATAATGAAGTATAAACAGGAAGATGTATCAAGTAAGGATTTAGTTTGGGATGGAAGAGGGTAGACTCTATATAAGATCATGGATAAAATAAAGAGAATAAAAATAAATAAACTAAGGAAATCCCCCATAAACAATAGTTTCTCTTCCTTTAGCCCCTCAACTTGATGTTAAATTTTTCTCTTATGGTAAATATGCTTTAAGATATAAAAAAAAGTTAAAGCAGATAATATCTTTATGCAAATTAAAATGGGAATAATATTTGAAGCTAGTCAAACTCAAGATTCCTCAGTAGGTAGGATTTCCTATCTAAAAATAGCCCAAAAAAGAGCTAAGAAAGAAATTATTTCTAGTAAACAAAGATCTATTTTTGGGGTACTTAGAATAGGAAAACCCCTTGAGTTAGATAATCCGTGATAATAATATCTTTGAATATTAGAGGATTGGAGGCTCCTCACAAAATGATAGCCCTAATTTTTTTTTTATTATACTAGAGGAATTGGTAACTTGTTACAATTTTCTACACCTCTTTGTGGGTTCGAATCTCACTCCTTGTTGCCACTATAACCTATAGTTGCATCGGGTAAAAATTTTACGTAGTCGGCTACATTGATGCGACACACTCACCAGTACTATGGGGCCTGAGGGATTGGAACCTTGGAGCCCTAAAAGGACTTATTAAACCTCAAATAATTGATATTATCTTGATTTAGGAAACTAAGTTAGAGGTAGGAAATTCAACATCTATTCTTAATTCATTCATATCAAGTTGGAAGTTTACTAGGATAGACTCAAATATCAAATCAAGGGAAATTGTCTCAAGATGGAAATATTCTTGCCGATTGATTGATAAATTCTTCAAAGATGCAGTAGTAGTGCAAAAATTACACTCCAAGGAGTTAGGGAAAACTATAACTATAGTAAATATGTATGGTCCATATAGAGATAGGTAGGGTTTTTGGGAGGATTTTTTGGCCAAGATATTCTAAAATGGAGACTTTAGTGGTGGGAAAGGAATTTAAACTTTGTTACAAAAATAAGTAAAATATGGAGAGAACATACCAAAATGGACCCACTAGTTATTTTTTCCCTTCACAAAATTTAGAGTGCTAGACTATGTGATATAGAACCAAAAAAGCTTGCTCCTACATGGAGGAATAATCAATCTAGAAATAATGGGATGTATAAAACATTGGACAAATTTATAGTTTTAGATAATCTCTTAGCTTTCTCTAATAAAATGAGAACTTGCATAGATCAAGGGGGAGGATCAAATCACACCCAATACTTTTACAACTAGAAAAAAAATAGGATAAACCACTAGACCCTTTCAAATTCAATCCCATTTGGCTAAGGGATGAAGAATTTAAAATATATTAAGAACAATATGGAGGCATTATGACCCAAACTTAGGAGATAAAACCATGTTTTAGTTTACTAATAATATTAGGAGAATAAAACTAGTCACATTAGGTTGGACCAAAGCAAAATACTTAGAAGTATAGGCAAGACTCACTGGAATTGAATCTACTCTAAATCAAATTTATAGTGCCAAAGGTAACAAAATGTTTTTAGAAAATAAATTCATGCAAGGCAAAGAACTAGAAAAAAAGAAGAGATAATTATTAGAATAAGAGGAGGCAAAATGAAGAATCAAAAGCAGATATTTATGGCTAGAACAAGGGGGTGAAAATACGCTTTTTTTTAATTATGCAAAATAAAGGAAATATACAAACACAATTTGGGAAATGAAAGAGGATAATGAAAACACTTTGAGAATATTCCAAGAGTTGGCATAATTAGCAATAAATTACTTTAAATACCTGTATAAATATCCAAATAAATCAAATATAGTAGAGATAATCAAACTAGTTCTCAATTTACCCAAGATGGTCAATGAGGAACAAAAAGAGGCTTTGTTCTTAGAAATCACCATGGAGGAGTTACATTCAGTTGTCAAATAATTCTAAAAAGGTAAAATTCTAGGTCTAAATGGATGGAAATTTGATTTTTATTTGAATTTTTATGAACTATTGGAGGAGGATATTTTAAAAGTGGTAGAAGAATCAAGAATTAGGAGACAATTACTAGGATTCATAAATTCAATTTTCTTGGCTCTGATTCCAAACAAAGACAATATAGAATCTTTTGGGGATTATAGACCTATCTCTTCATGTAATTCCCTTTATAAAATTATCTCAAAGATTATATCTAGTAGACTTAAAGGGTCTTGAACAATTTTTTAGAACATTTTAGATTTTTAACTAAAAAGCATATTCATGAAGCAATAGGGGTAGCCCAAGAAGGAATACATTCAATAAATATAAGGAAGCAACAAGCAATGGTAATAAAATCAGATATAGCAAAAGCTTTTGATAAAGTAAATTAATTTTATATTAGGCTGAGTCTAACTCAAATTGGATGTAACATTCCCTTTGTAAATTGGATGATGAGATGTATCAATTCAACCTCATAGTCACCACCCCAGTTTCATCCATGGTAGTCCCTCAACTGGAAGAGGATGTTGGAGCTTCTCCTGCATCTTCTTCACAGCTTAGGCAGGTCATAGTTTGTATAACCAATCTGAGAATAGGTGAGTACCTAATGCACAACATCACATTTATGCCTCCCATCATAGAGTCATTTAGAGATTTTTGTTACCCATGCAAAGGTGCTATTATCTCCATGGGTCCCACTTCCAACTCAATAAATTTTGTGTATGCTAGAGTTGACACTTCCTCTTATGCACTTATTTAGGAGCAACCCAAATCATCATTTTCTAGTGATTTTAGTTTCTTATTCAATCCCTCCTTTACATTAAAATGCTTCCAACACTATCATTAGAGAGTATTTGGCCTAGGTCATAATGAACAAGGATTTTTCCATCTCATCAAGCCACATTATAAACTCCCTAATGAAAAATTGGACTAGGATATCACCACCCTCAACCAGATGATCTTTTTGAGGAGCATTTTCAACAACTCAGTCTTGGTACAACAGAGGATAGCGATGATGAGTATCCTGAGCATAATTAAGGCACTTTTCAAGTTGCTAATGTCCATACCATATCGCATGACACCTTGAAAGACAAAATAGATGAGTTACTAGAGATAATTTTGATTGCCTCTAATAGCTCTAAAGAAGACTCTTCCCCCATCATCTTGCTCATGGAATGTTTATACAACGATGACATTTACCAACGATTATTCCTCATACTGCTTCTGATATTTCCTATGCTCCTTCCATTGGAGCATCCAAACATGCCAACCCATCCACTACCTTTTCTGCCTAAGTTGTCTTTGAGTCAATCAAACTCGCATCCACCAATATTGGACCAAATTTGACCTTGTGAGCATGTTCGAGGGTGCTCAACTCCCAACCATCCAGGCCAATCCATCCTAAAAATAAACATGGTCACCATTGACCTATTTACACCTCTTCACAATTTGAGTGACCCAACCAACCCCATCCATGTTGATCCAAGTCTCATAGAATTTGATTATATTTCTCCCACATTGTCACTCAAGGATTTCTTGTCATCCAATCAATTGCTTCATCAAGCAAATGTCTACATACCATTGGACCCATCACTTGTCTTTGTTAGCTTTTGATTCTACATGCAATGGGAGATAGCAATCACAAGATGTAGAAATAATAATATGAAATAAAGTAAATCTACGAGATGACTGAAAATATACTATAAATAGAAATGACATAAATGAATACAATGTAGTTGTGGAGGAAATGAACACTCCATGAATAATGCTACTGGTCTAGATTGCATCCATATCCAATATGGGTGATTTTATCTATGCCCTATGATGCACTATGTGCTACTCTCTATGAAACTATGCTATATGTGTTTTCTATATATGACTATGACAATAAGGTCATTATATAGGAAGATAGGTTCCTTGGCCAACACTCTATCTAGTTGTGCAAGGGACAACTTGCACATGTACAACTTGCACATTGACACTTGTGCATTTATTACATTACATGAATAAACTAAGTAACTTATCCTTAAATTAATCTAATGTCCTAAGTATGTATATAGGTAGATACATTTACATGACCCAAATAATGTAATATGATCTATTTCTAACATCCCCATGTATTACAATATTTGGGTATTAAAGACTTTTAGTCTTCAATGTGGATCTACCTCCATTGAATGATCTTTGATTCTTCTGTAGTTGCTTCGATCTTCAAATTATGAAAAAAATTAGCTAAAGTTGTAGGTTATTATTTCAATTGACCTTGCACGGTATTCCTCCTTCTTTGGATTCATCTTCTTCTTCTTATTGGTCTTCTATCCAACCACTTTTGTTGAAGTATTTGTGACTATCTTCATTTGCATCTTATTGTTGATGACTGAGAAGAGCATGGTGTAATTTCCCTCTCATCTTCTTGATTTTTCTATGCTTACCCTTTTGGTGTATTGGTCCTTCATTTTCTTCAACCAGTTTCTTTGAAAAAAATTTAGTATCATTTTGAAACATCACGATATCTTGTGAAATTTCCATTAAATCCAGGATATATGTATCTCCATGGATTGATTTTGTTGCATTTATTTCAACTTGATTCATGATGAAACATGTATTGACTCCATCCATGTATCTAAAGTTGATCATGTAGTTATCTTCTACTAATTTTCTCACAAAGATAATATTGAAGGTTAATCCTAGAACATACAATATGTTTTGTAGTAGAAGATTTGGAAATGATCTACTGGGTGTTACACATCCATAACCATGTATGGGATAAGTTTGGCTATCTATAATTCTTAGCTCGTAGCCTTTAGCACCTTCAAGACATTCAAACCATTTTATATTTTCGGTCATATGATGACTAGCTCCTGAGTCAATGTACCACATGTTTTCATGTTTTGTAGATTGGTTGAGGTAAGTTTCACATTCATTGTATGACAATATTTTTCCCATTTGAAGAAGTAAAAATGGAGAAATGAGATAGGACTTAGAACCTTGAAGTATATAAGCTTGATTTTGATGAAACCTTTATTATTCCTTAGGTTTAAAGGCTTCCTTATGTCTCCCTAGTTATGAGAGTATATACGCCTATTGGAATTTTAGGTTTTGTCTTATATTTTCCCAATGGATTTGCAACTTGATAAGTTATGATCAATGCTAATATTACCAAGTTTTGTGGAATTTATTATGACTCCCTAGGGATATAATATAGTGCTTTTGAAATATAGTTCAATTCTTGTTTGATTTTGTAAGGCTTTGTAAATATCAAAAATCAACTTTTATCTATCCCTTATTGCTCCTATTTAACTCAGCACTTTTTCTCAATATGTAGAGGTTTTAATTTTGGATTTCTTTTGTCCATTTTTGATGTGTTTGATACAAGTATATATATAAGTTTCAAAAATATTTTAATAACCTCTTTTTAAATATCCCTTATGTTTTGATTAAAGTGTATCTAATTTCCAATAAGTTGATGAGCAAGGTGCAGCAACAGTATTGTCATGGTTGTCAACACAGTCAGACAAATCGGTTGATGCAGTGGACAGGAGTTAAGAGGATCTTCAGAGTATGTACAGTGATTTTCCAAAAGATAGAAGTGACCCATATGCAAAAAATCAAAAGAAAATCACAAGGAAGAACACTGTCACGATATCGCGACATGTTGAGCAAGAAAGGAAAACTATCGCGATATCGCGACATGTTGAGCAAGAAAGCAAAACTATCACGATTTCACAATATGTTCGGAGAGAAAGCGCAAGCAAGCAAAACTGTCACGATTTCGCGACATGTTCAGAGAGAAAGCACAAGCAAGCAAAACTATCGCGATTTCGTGACATATTGCAAGAGAGATTGTACTGACAAAAAAGTGTCACGATTTCACGACATGTTGGAAGAGAAAAATGCAAGTAGAAAAAGTGTCATGATTTCACGACATATTGCAAGAGAGATTGTACAGATGAAAAAGTGTCACGATTTCATGACATGTTGGAAGAGAAAAAGGCAAGTAGAAAAAGTGTCACGATTTCGCGACATATTGCAAGAGAGATTGTACGAATGAAAAAGTGTCACGATTTCACGACATGTTGGAAGAGAAAAAGCAAGTAGAAAAAGTGTCACGATTTCGCGACATATTGCAAGAGAGATTGTATGGACGAAAAAGTGTCACGATTTCGTGACATGTTGGAAGAGAAAAAGGCAAGTAGAAAAAGTGTCATGATTTCACGACATATTGCAAGAGAGATTGTACGGAAGAAAAAGTGTCACGATTTCACGACATATTGCAAGAGAGAGAGTCCGAAAGAAAAAGTGTCACGATTTCGCGACATGTTGCATTTTCGAGGTCCAAAGCGAAGAGGAAAAAGTGTCACGATATCGTGACATGTCGCATTTTCGCGACTTGAAAAGTGCAGGAAGACAAAGAAGGAAAAGTGTCACGATATCACGACATGTCGCATTTTCGTGACTTGAAAAGAGCAGGAAGGCAGAGAAGGAAAAGTGTCACGATATCGCGACATGTCGCATTTTCGTGACTCAGAAAGGGCAGGAAGGAAGAGAATGAAAAAGTGTCACGATATCGCGACATGTCACGTTTTCGTGACCCGAAGGTAAGAGAAAGTGCAAAGGAGAAAAAGTGTCGTGATATCGCGACATGTCGCATTTTCGCGACTCTAGGAGGAGAGAGAAAGTAAGAAGGCAGAAGTGTCATGATATCGTGACAAAAGTAAAAAGGAAGAGTACGGAGGCGAAAGTGTCATGATATCACGACATGTGTTTTTGCGGGTATAGGCAAACAAAAGAAGCAAGGAGGCGAAAGTGTCACGATATCATGACATGTGTTTTCATGGGTACAAGCAAACAGAAGCAGCAAGGAGGCAAAAGTGTCATGATATCGTGACATGTTGTGTTTTTGTAGGTACAAGCAAATAGAAGAAGCAAGGAGGCGAAAGTGTCACGATATCATGACATGTGTTTTCGTGGTACAAGCCGAGAAGAGGACAAAGAGGCAAAAGTGTCACGATTTTATGATAGGTCACTTTGGCACGAGCTAAAAATAGAACCTAGCCAAAATAAGATATGTGACCATTAACTGAAGTTATGCAGCAGTTACAGGGGCCATTACAAAAGAAAATCATGCAGCTAATAAAAGAACAGTCGAAGAAGGAGAAATCTAACAGTCGTATAAATAGAATCGAATATGCATGCATGCACAGAAAAGAATACGAACAGTCATGACCGAGAAGATGAACAATCATGGTAGGGGTATATGTGTCAACTCGTAACATGCATCGTGTTTGATGAAAAGCCTACCCTATATATATACAAAAGCAGTTACAGTTAGAAGGCGTTACAACTGACAAGTGGCGCATGAGAAATGAAAGGAGTTACAACTGAAGTTACAAAGATACAATATGGTTATAAAAGGAGGTCTGCACGAAGAATTAAGTGCTGCTGAAATTGTGTGAAAGTGCTGCAAGAAGGGGGTTGAAAGAGTGCTGCAAGAGAGTATTCAGCAGAGCAGTGAGAGCCATAAAAGAGCAGTAAGCAGAGCTTTAAGAGCGTGTGGTGTTTTGGTGAATAGTGAGAGAGGTTGGGTTAGCAACAAACCAGTCAGGGTCTTGGATAAGCGAAGGCATTTTTATGTCAATCTTATAGTTTCAAAAGTGCAGTCCAAGTTGGTGCTTGGAATTAGGGGTTGGTGCTCCTTTCTGTTGGTGTAGAGAAATTAGGGGTTGGTGCTCCTTTCTGTTGGTGCAGATAAATCAGGGGTTGGTGCTCCTTCCAGTGGGTGCTGGTAAAGTGATTGTAAAATTGGTATTTTGCAAAGGCTGGATTTGGATGGGAATCCAAGCAGTCATTTTTTAGGAGTAGCCAAATTGGTGAACCTCATTACATCGTGTGTTGTGGAATGCTCTCTTGTTATATTTGCTTTATTGGGTTTTAAGTTTTCTTTGTTTTGGCATTAATAGTTGAAGATTTAAGTTTTTAATAGCTACACTGATTCACCCCCCCTCTCAGTGTCATTGTGAGACTAAAAATTGGTATCAGAGCCAAGTTCCTAAACAAGCTTAATCGGCTAAGGTGATCTTGGAAGTGAGACAATGGCAGGTGGTGAAGGATTCTCATCAAACAAAGCACCATTGTTTGACGAAACTAATTACGCATTCTAGAGACTCAGGATGCAGACATATTTGTGTTCTCTGGGATACGACATTTGGGAATCAGTAGACAGTGGATACACCATACCCACCACTCCTCCAACCGATGTTGTCGGTAAGAAACTGTTTGAGAATAACTCTAAAGCAAAGAATGCTATCATGTGCGGTTTGGTGGACAACGAACTGATAAAGATTATGAGTTGTAAAATGAAAAAAGATATGTGGGACAAACTAAGGAGCATTCATGAAGGAGACGGCAAGATCAAGGAGGCCAAGTTACAAACGCATCGAGCTCAGTTCAAAGCATTAAAGATGAATGAGGATGAGAACATAGAGGCATACATGCTGAGAGTTAATGGAATCATTAATGCGATTAGAGGACTCAACGAGGAAATGGAAGATGTTGTCGTCATGAAAAAGGTACTAAGATCTCTTCCCCAAAGATTTGATTCCAAAGTTTCTGCAATAGAAGAAGCTAAAGATCTTAATACTTTTAGTATGGATGAGATGCATGGTTCTTTGACTGCATATGAGATGAGAATAGGAAAAACTAAACCCACAGATAGAGAAGCTGCTTTTAAAGCACATAAAAATATAAAAGCAAAACAAGAATCCGAGGAAGAAGAGACATCAGATGAAACAGAAGCAAACTTTGTTCGGAAACTAATCGGGGAAAAGGAAAATACAGAGTAAAGCTACCATTTAAGTGTTTCAACTGTGGAGGCATTGGGCACTTTGCAGCTAAATGTCCTCTTAATGAGAAACGCAAAAGTGATGAAGGTTCACACCAAGAAAGAAGTGACTAGAAGAAGAAACCAAATTTTAGAAAAGGAAACTTCAAGAAGAAAAGTTTCATATCCAGTCCTTCAGAAGATAGCTCTGGTGAGGATTCTGAAGAAGAAAAAGGTGAAGCTCTTTTCATGGCATTTGAAGAAGAAAAAATAGAGGAAAAACAGGAATGCAATAAAAACCTTGAGGCCGAGGCTGAAGTAGATCTGGAAGGTGAGTTGGTCGCTGCACTTAAAGAGCTGAGTTTAGAAAGGAAAAAGAATAAGAAAACTTCAAGAAAGCTTGAGGATGCCAATGAAATCATATCCATCTTGAAAGTATAGATAGATGAATTTAAGAAAATATCTAAAGATATCGAAGTACAATTAACCATGAAAATAGATGAGTGCAGCAAGTTAGAAGAAGAGATTGTTGGTTTAAGGATACAACTAGAAGAGATGAATCAAAAATTGAGTTGCTATCACAAACTTGAAGGAAGTTCTGTGAAGCTGGACAAGATTATAAATAACCAAAGGACTACAGACATCAAATTTGGTTTAGGTTTCATTGAAGGAGAATCATCAAATGGATCAAAGGCCATAACTGTAGAACCCATAAAGAATGAAGATAAGATCGAGGTTGATCAAGAAAAAATGAATCATGCTAAAGAAAGCAATAAAGCCAGGCAAGAGAGGAGTATTGACAATGATGGATTCACCAATGTCACTCATCAAAAGAGAAGAAGATTTATGGCTCCCACTACAAAATGGCAAAGACCATCACCCAGGTTCACTCATTCCTTTTCTGGTTATTGTTTTAAATGCAATGGTTATGGTCATAAGATTTCAGATTGCAAGTATAATGTAGGACAAAGGAACTTTACCAGTAGAAATGTTTTTTCACTCGTTGATGGATTATGCAGTAGAATGTTATAACTATCATAATTTTGGGCACATTGCAAGAAATTATCAAAGTACATTTGCAGCAAATAAACATCAGGGAAGAAAATTTCAACCAAATGGTTTGAGACAAAATAGAAAATTTCAAGAAAAAATACACAGGCTACTAACAAAGAAAAGTCAAAACAAGTGACCAAAACTGTAATCAAACCAGAGTGGAAAGAAAAGGAGCGAACCAAGGAAGAAAAGGAATCCTTGATCATACAGACAACATTTAAAGCACAAAACAAATCTGCACCATGGATACTTGATAGTGGATGCTCAAGTCACATGATAGGTGACAAACAAAAATTTGAGAAGTTACAGAAATATGAAGGTGGTTCTGTAAAATTTGGAAATAATGATGGAGCTAAGATAGTTGGCAAAGGATCAGTTAAGATCAATGATAGAAAAATCAAGTCAAAAGAAGTCTTGTTTGTGATTGGTCTGAAGCATAACTTGTTAAGCGTAAGTCAGATTTGTGACAGAGGTCATGAAGTAATTTTCAAGAAGTAGGGTTGTGAAGTCAGAACAACAAACTATGGAAAGTTGATAGCAATTGGATCAAGGACATCTGGAAACCTGTATACTCTCTCAGAGACTTCTAAGGAGCATGCTTGATTGGACAGGAAGAAGAAAATTGGCTGTGGCACAAGAGGCTCGATCATATCGGCTTTGACAATCTAGTAAAAATCAGCTCAAAAAGGGCAGTAAGAGATATTCCCACCATTGGTAAACCTTTAAATAGCATTTGTGCCTCATGCCAAAAGGGGAAGCAAACTAGAGCCACATTTAAAACAAAAGAGTACTTCACAAGCAAACCATTAGAACTAATACATACTGATTTATGTGGACCCATGAGAACACAAAGCATAAATGGTGACAAATACTTTATGTTGTGCATAGATGACTATTCCAGGATGACATGGGTACTATTTTTGAAGCTTAAATCAGATGCCTTTGAGATGTTCAAGATTTTCAAAAAACAAGTTGAGAATCAAACAGGAAAAAGGATTAAATGTGTGAGATCAGATAGAGGAGGAGAGTTCATTTCAGAGGAGTTTGTAGAGTATTGTCAAAAATATGGGATTAGGAGACAGTTTTCAGCAAGCAAGGACACCTCAGCAGAATGGTGTGGTAGAAAGAAAGAATAGGACAGTGCAGGAAATGGCACGGACTATGTTGACTGAGAGCAAAATAGCAGACATATTTTGGAAAGAGGCAGTCCATACTACGGTATACATCCAAAATAGGTGCATGTTGAGGATGCATGAAAGAAAAACTCCGTATGAGTTGTGGTTCGGTAGAAAGGCAACAACAAGATACTTTAAAGTTTTTGGCAGTAAGTGTTACATCAAAAGAATTGAAGATAATCTTGGTAAGTTTGAAGATAGAGTTGATGAAGGTATTTTTCTTGGCTATTCGACAAAAAGCAAAGCCTACACATGCTACAAAAAGAGGCTAAAGAAAATTGTGGAGAGTGTCGATGTTAAAGTTGATGAAGGTAGGGAACGAGAAATAAGCTATAAAGAAAACTACCCAATTTATGAAGAAGTTATTGAAGGAGATGAGGAAAAAGGAATGAAAAAGAAATAGAAAATTGAATCAGATGATTTAAGTAGTGATTCAGAAGAGGAAGAAAACAAGAAATTCAAAACAGGTAGCTGGTAGAAAAATCATCCTAGAGAGCAAATAATTGGAGACCCCATAGTTGGTGTTCAGACAAGAAAAAGAGTAGTAAGTAACTACTCTCTATTATCCAGCATAGAGCCCAAAAATATTGTTGAAGCAAGCAAAGATGAAAGTTGGATGACGGCTATAAATGAAGAATTAGATCAGATCGAGAAAAACAAAACCTGGGAGTTAGTACCAAGACCTGCAAATAAAAATATAATCGATACTAAATGGATTTTTCAAAACAAATTGAATGAAGATGGACAAGTAGTCAGGAATAAAGCAAGATTGGTCTATAAAGGCTATGCACAAGTTGAAGGTATTGACTTTGAGGAAACCTTTGCACCTGTGGCTAGACTAGAGGCAATCAAAATGTTTTTGGCTTTAGCAGTTCACAAGAATTTCAAAGTTTATCAAATGGACGTGAAATCAGCATTTCTGAATGGAAAACTTGAAGAAGAGGTCTATATTGAGCAGCCTGATGGTTTCCAACTTGGTGATAATCCCAACTTCGTATGCAAGTTGAAGAAAGCATTGTATGGCTTGAAACAGGCACCCAGAGCATGGTATGCAAGGCTAGACAACTATCTTACTCAACAAGGGTTCAAAAAGGGTATGGTAGATAGTAATTTGTATGTCAAAACAGAGAATGGCCATCTCATTGTCCTTGTTGTATACGTAGATGATATCATTTTTGGCAGCAGCAATGATGAGTCGTGTAAGGATTTAGCAAAGCAGATGCAAAAAGAATTTGAAATGTCAATGATTAGTGAACTTTCATATTTTCTCGAACTGCAAGTTAATCAAAATGAGAAGGGCATATTTATTTCTCAAGTTAAATATGTGAAAGAGATGCTAAAAAAGTTCACAATGGAGGATTGTAAGCTCCGTTAGCACTCCCATGACAACAGGATGCAAGTTGAGCAAGGATGAAAAATCTCTAGATGTTGATCAAACCATGTACAGATCTATGATTGGGAGCCTATTGTATTTGACAGCTACCAGACCAGATATCTTGCAGGCGGCTTGCATGGTAGCACGATTTCAGGTGAGTCCCAAGGAGACTCATGTGACAGCAATGAAGAGGATTCTTCGGTATCTAAAGGGTACTATGGAGTATGGGTTATGGTATCCGAAAGGTAAGGACTTCACTCTTATTGCGTATTCAGATGCAGATTGGGCAGGATGTGTCGATGATAGAAAGAGTACCAGTGGAGGTGCATTCTATCTTGGAGACAGGTTGGTTGCATGGCACAGTAAGAAACAAGAATCAGTCTCTTTATCCATAGTAGAGGCAAAATATATTGTAGCAACTACGTGTTGTACACAGGTTTTATGGATGAAACAAACCCTAAAAGATCTTGGCATTAACTTCAGTGAGCCAATTTCAGTTAAGTGTGATAACACCAGTGCCATTAACATCTCAAAGAATCCAGTTATGCATTCTCGCACAAAACATATTGCTATCCGATATCACTTTCTGAAGGAGAAAGTTGTGGAAGAAGAGGTAAAGTTGGATTTTGTCCCAACTACAGAGCAAGTAGCGGATATCTTCACAAAACCGCTGCCCAAAGAAATTTTTGAGTACCTTCACAATAAATTGGGAGTGGTCATGTTTCCCAAGCACTGACTAGCTATCGGGACCACATTCTCAAGGGGAGCATTTATATATTTGATTATCTTTGTGCTCATATTTGTAATTTTTGCTAACTGTCATAATGTGTGCCTGAGAATGTTGTGCATGGACTCAGGGGGAGTCTGCAGCAGCCCTTTGGTATTATTGTCAAAGGGGGAGAAGAATTACAGGAAATTGCACGAGTGTTGCCAACAATTCCAAAGGGGGAGATTGATGAGCAAGGTGCAGCAACAGTATTGTCATTGTTGTCAACACAATCAGACAAATCGGTTGATGCAAGTGGACAGGAGTTAAGAGGATCTTCAGAGTATGTACAGTGATTTTCCAAAAGATAGAAGTGACCCATATGCAAAAAATCAAAAGAAAATCACAAGGAAGAAAACTGTCGCGATATCGCGACATGTTGAGCAAGAAAGGAAAACTGTCACGATATCGCGACATGTTGGGAAGAAAGAAAAACTGTCATGATTTCGTGACATGTTTGGAGAGAAAGCGCAAGCAAGAAAACTGTTGCGATTTCGTGACATGTTCGGAGAGAAAGTGCAAGCAAGCAAAACTATCACGATTTCGTGACATATTGCAAGAGAGATTGTACGGACAAAAAAGTGTCACGATTTCATGACATGTTGGAAGAGAAAAAGGCAAGCAGAAAAAGTGTCACGATTTCACGACATATTGCAAGAGAGATTGTACGGACGAAAAAGTGTCACGATTTCGCGACATGTTGGAAGAGAAAAAGGCAAGTAGAAAAAGTGTCACGATTTCGCGACATATTGCAAGAGAGATTGTACGGACGAAAAAGTGTCACGATTTCACGACATGTTGGAAGAGAAAAAGGCAAGTAGAAAAAGTGTCACGATTTCACGACATATTGCAAGAGAGATTGTACGGATGAAAAAGTGTCACGATTTCGTGACATGTTGGAAGAGAAAAATGCAAGTAGAAAAAGTGTCACGATTTCGTGACATATTGCAAGAGAGATTGTACGGAAGAAAAAGTGTCACGATTTCATGACATATTGCAAGAGAGAGTCAAAAGAAAAAGTGTCACGATTTCGCGACATGTTGCATTTTCACGGTCCAAAGCGAAGAGAAAATGCAAAGAGGAAAAAGTGTCACGATATCGCGACATGTCGCATTTTCGCGACTTGAAAAGTGCAAGAAGGCAGAGAAGGAAAAGTGTCACATTTTTGTGACTTGAAAAGAGCAGGAAGGCAGAGAAGGAAAAGTGTCACGATATCGCGACATGTCGCATTTTCATGACTCGAAAAGGGCAGGAAGGAAGAGAATGAAAAAGTGTCGCGATATCGTGACATGTCACGTTTTCGCGACCCGAAGGTAAGAGAAAGTGCAAAGGAGAAAAAGTGTCACGATATCGTGACATGTCGCATTTTCATGACTCTAGGAGGAGAGAGAAAGTAAGAAGGCAGAAGTGTCGCGATATCGCGACAAAAGTAAAAAGGAAGAGTACGGAGGCGAAAGTGTTGCGATATCACGACATGTGTTTTCACGGGTACAAGCAAACAGAAGTAGCAAGGAGGTGAAAGTGTCATGATATCGTGACATGTTGTTTTCATGGGTATAGGCAAATAGAAGCAGCAAGGAGGCGAAAGTGTCATGATATCGCGACATGTTGTGTTTTCATGGGTACAAGCAAACAGAAGCAGCAAGGAGGCGAAAGTGTCGCGATATCGCGACATGTTGTGTTTTCATAGGTACAAGTCGAGAAGAGGACAAAGAGGCAGAAGTGTCACGATTTCATGATAGGTCACTTTGGCACGAGCTAAAAATAGAACCCAACCGAAATAAGATATGTGACCGTTAACTGAAGTTATGCAGCGTTATAGGGGCCATTACAAAATAAAATCATGCAGCTAATAAAAGAACAGTCAAAGAAGGAGAAATCGAACAGTCGTATAAATAGAATCGAATATGCATGCATGCACAGAAAAGAATACGAACAGTCATGACCGAGAAGACGAACAATCATGGTAGGGGTATATGTGTCAACTCGTAACATGCATCGTGTTTGACGAAAAGCCTACCCTATATATATACAAAAGCAGTTACAGTTAGAAGGCATTACAACTGACAAGTGGCGCATGAGAAATGAAAGGAGTTACAATTGGAGTTACAAAGATACAATATGGTTATAAAAGGAGGTCTGCACGAAGAATTAAGGGCTGCTGAAATTGTGTGAAAGTGCTTGCAAGAAGGGGGTTGAAAGAGTGCTGCAAGAGAGTATTCAAGAGAGCAGTGAGAGCCATAAAAGAGCAGTAAGCAGAGCTTTAAGAGTGTGTGGTGTTTTGGTGAATAGTGAGAGAGGTTGGGTTAGCAACAAACCAGTCAAGATGTTAGCGTACTATTACAATAGGTGTTATATTAGTTAATTTGTTATTTAACTTTAGCACCTTGTTGCAGCGGCATCCTGTTGAGATGCGCCCAACCCGGGCTAATCCAGGAGTGCTGTTTCTGCATGTTGTATTATTTAAACTGCTCTTCAATAATACAATGATGTTCGCACATTTACATGGCATCAGAGCCAGCGATGTGCAGGGAGGCGTGACGAGAAGCCGAGGCTGGAGAATCTGGGCGGGTGTGCAGTTAATTTTAAATTTTTTTTTTTTGTCGCGCAGTCGCGATAGAAAGAGACATTGAGTTTAACAGGCAGACTCCCCACCGGTCGTCGAAGCAGACGCAGCCGACGCGCTGCGTCGCAGGAGGGCCCGGACCCCGTTGCGCGCGGTTGACGGGAAAGAGAGACCACTCCCCGCGTGTGCGCGCGACCAGGAGGGGCCCGCTCCCCCGCGCGACAGAGGAGCTGTCGCAGCAGGCCCGTGCGCTCCCGGAGCTGCCGCAGCAGGCCCGTGCGACAGACTGTCGTGCAGGCCGTGCGACAGGAGGGGAGGCCCCCTCCCCCTTGGCCGACGCTGCGGGGGGAAATTCAAATTTCCCGCCCGCCGCGGCAGGAGGGGTATAAACCCCCCCCCCCCAACGACTGCGTCATTCTAGACGCAGCCCCGGGCCTGCGTGAAGGAGACGCAGCCCACGCTCCGCGACGCGCTGGAGGGGGACCACCCTCCGGGCAGGGATTTTTAAATTTTTTTTTCCCGCCCGCCGCCCGCCACAGGGGTATAAACCCCCCCCCGCCCGGCGCAATTTGCGCGACTCCCCTCCCCCTCTCAAATCGAAGAAGACGCGTTCCGGATTTTTTTTTTCTTTCGCGAAGGCGAATTTAAAAAAAAAAAAAAAAAAAACAAAAAAAACAAACCGGAGGCCGAAGCAACGCATCGTCCGGGAAGGTTGCAGACTGCGACGAGGAAGAGGCTGTAGAACGCGGGACGGACCGCGACTAGCAGAGGAGGTGGCAGAGGGCTTGGGCAGACCGAGAAGGGACAAAGGAGAGGTGCTCCATTGTTTCTTCCGGATCAGCCCGCAAGCTCACTTGGCAGTGAGCTGTGCGGTAAGGCTCGTGGAGCCCGCGTGTCTGGGGTTCAAATCCCGCCGACTCCCCTCAGGTATATTTTTTTTTCAAAGTCATTTTTAATTATTATTATTTTTAATTAAAATTTTTAATTTTAATTTTTTAATATAGTTTTAAACTTTATAAATTAAAATTTAATTTTAATTTATTTTTTCTAAAGTTTTTAAAACTATATAAATTGAAATTATTTATTTTAATTTTAAATAAATAATGATTATAAAAATGCTTTGTTAAAGAAAGCCTTTTAAGGGGGGATATTTTTTCAAAAAATCAAAGGGGGATTGAGAGTAATTTTATGAAAAATAGCAATTTGGCATTGTAAAAGGTGCATTTTCGGCTGTGACCGACACCTTGTGGGTTATTCTTGTGGGCAGTTTTTTTTATGTTGTATGTTGCATATTTCATTTTTGCACTATAACATTAAAAACTTAAAATCAAAACACTCCCTAAGTCCCCCGGAATATAAAACCCATCTCGTGCAATTTTATTGCACTCGCAGCTGCTCGGTATTTGCGATACCTCTGGCCAGCACTTACAGGTAAAGCTGTCGTGATTTGGCTACTGTATCCGCCGCCTAATATAGCAGCTATAACGACGTCTGAGCTTGTTCTCTATAAATCGTCTGGGAGGAATAAGTACGCCATTTTTGCATTTTTTACTCCATCCACTACCCTTTATCGCACTTGTGTTTAGGCGTAAATCCTGACGAAGTATTCTTCATAGTGTTTAGGGGAAGTTACGCCCCACGCATGAGAAGAATCTTCTATGGTAGGTGCCATCAACAAGGCGATTCCCTTTCAGGACCGCTTATGTTCCACGTATCGTATGATCTCTAAAATTCACCTATAGTCTCCCTCACGTAAGGGCGGGTGATTTTTGTTGATCTTTCTAAATACCTATAGTTTCCCTCACGTAAGGGCGGGTATTTTGTACGGTATATTGGCCTAGCAAAAGGTATATCGAAAGGGGGACCAATTTGGTGATATAAGGAACCTTCACTATGGCCGTCGTTGCAAAGTTGATGACCGATCCGCATCGCTTATTGAAAGGTCCAAATTATACACCATGGAAACATAAGATGAAGGCTATTCTCCAAATGGAAGATTTGTGGGATATTGTTACCGGAGTAGCAACAAGGCCTTCACCAACAAGCAGGATCCACAGTGTCCTTCAGCAGATCAGATTGCTTTTGACAAGAAAGACAGGAGAGCAAAGGTGCTCATTTTGTTTGTCGTTTCCGATGAAGTGCAACCTCATATAGCCGATAAAGCAAGTGGTAAAGAGGCATGGGATGCCCTTAGAACCATCTATGAGGGGAAGAATGAATCCACCATTCTTCATCTTCAACAACAACTTCATAACCCGAGTTTGAGACAGTGGTGAAACAGTTGAACTCTTTCTGTGCAGAGTGTCTGAGTTGAAAGAGAAATTGAGTTCTCTAGGAGATATTGTGGACGAAAAGCTTCTCATTTCACTTGTGATGAGAGCTTTACCTTCTTCATTTGATATGTTGATAACCTCCATCCAGGTGTCCCAACGACAAATTACCTACATCGAGTTGGTCAATCTGCTTCAACAACAGGAGGCACGCCAACTTCACAAGGATGATTCTTCCAATACAGCCCTATACACCAACAGGCAGTGGTTCTAGGAAGAAAGGTAATGGGCAAAAAGGAGGCAACTTTCGTAAAGGAGGAAATTCTCAACAGGATACGAAAGGAAAAGGCAAACAACCTCAACAGAAGAAGAGGTGGTGCAAGATCTGTGAGAAAGACAACCATGACACCAACAAGTGTTGGCATAAGAACAAGCAAAAAGGCCAAAACAAACCACAAAATAAAAACAAGCAACCCCAGGCGAATGTTGTTGTTGAAGAATCTGACTCAGATTCTGAATGGGCACACAAGGTGCTCATGACTACCACAGATTCCACTCAGAGGGATCCTATTTGGTATGTCGATTCTGGAGCTAGTAAACATATGACTGGCGACAGATCGTGGTTTGAATCATTTGTGGCCAAGGAGGGCAAACCTGTCACCATTGCTGATGATAAAACCTACAGGGTTCAGGGGAGAGGGTACAGCTTCAGTCACTCTTCCCGATGGCAAGTGTCGATTGACAAGGTCCTCTATGTTCCGGGATTGGCCAACAATTTGTTGTCGATGACACAAATCCCGGACAGAAATATGGTTGTCAACTTTCGTGTTGAGAATGGAAAGAAGTGTTGTACAATTACCGTGAAGGGTAAGCAGATTGCAACACCTTCATATAAGCATGGCTTATTTGCACTAGATGCTATCTCTACTCCACATGTTGCCATGACTGCCTCTACCAAGGAGGCAACTTCCCTATGGCACAAGAGATATGGGCATCTTAGTTCTGCTACTTACTTGAGCTCAAGCAAGTATGAGATGGTAAAGGGTCTTCCTTCCCTTTCTCGCCACATTGCCAGCAGTGCTCGACCGCTAAGCGTGAAAGCAAAGATAGAGTACCATTTGAGAAGAGCTCTACAAGAGCACGAAAACCTCTCGGAGCTAATTCACACCGATCTATGCGGTCCTTTCACACCCAACAAGTTGTTGGAGGGAAGAGGTACTTTCAGCTATTCGTAGATGACTACTCACGAAAGATGTGGGTTTTCTTTCTCAAACTGAAATCGAAGCTTTCGCATTCTTCCAGCAGCTCAAGAAATCCGTTGAGAAGGAGTCCGGGGCTTCTATCAAAACCCTCCGCTCGTATCGAGGGGGAGAGTTTACCTCTAATGAATTTTCTGCATTCCTAGATAAGCATGGGATCAAGAGACAGCTTAACAACCGCCTATACTCCTCAGCAGAAATGGAGTTGCCGAGAGAAGGAACCGTTCTATCATGGAAATGGTTCGTTGTATGCTCACAAGTGCAACTCTTGGGCAACAATATTGGGCGTAAGCCGTCACCACCGCAGATGTATCTTTTGAATAGGGCACCCACAAAGGCCCTAAAAGGAATGACTCCACAGAAGCATGGAGTGGTCGAAAACCCTCCATATCTCATCTACGTATTTTCGGGTGTCAAGCTTTCATGCACATACCGAAAGAGAAAAGGAAGAAACTAGATGAGAAAACACCGAGATGTATTTTTCTTGGATATTCTCGAGCACTCTAAAGGATATCGGTTGATAGATCCTTTGACCAAGAAAATTCATATCAGCAGAGATGTTGTCTTTGATGAAGCTTTCACATCACAGAGCACATCTACAAGACACCAGGATATTGTGGAACCAAAGGAAGAGGAGATTCCTTCGTCAACACAGACATGAGGTCCTTCTACATCTTCTTCACCACCACCGAAGCAGAATCCTAAATGGTGTACAAATACAATCAGAGATGCAAATTTATCCACTCCTCCCAATTTGAATTTGGATAGACCTCGTACACGCAATATGGCTCAAAAGGAAAGAGAAGCCGAGAAACCGGTGAGGTTGATGATCTTTGTCAATCTTTTGAGGAACTTTCCGTGACTCCAAGTAGAGAAGTTGAGGATATGGATATTGATGATGACAGGGCATTCATGTCTACCATAGATAGTCTTGAACCCGCATCGCTGCAAGATGCTCTTAGTGAGCCTCGATGGAAGGCCGCTATGGATACATAGTATGAGTCTCTGATGAAGAATAAAACTTGGAAGCTTGTTGATCTGCCGCATGGAAAGAAACCTATTGGCTGCAAATGGGTATACAAAGTCAAGTACAAGGCAGATGGAACAATTGATAAGCATAAGGCCCGTCTTGTTGCAAAGGGCTATGCTCAAAAGGAAGGCATCGACTATGAAGAAACTTTTGCACCTACCGCTCGGATGACCACAATTCGGGTTATGTGTGCTATGGCAGCACAATATGGGTGGAAAGTTCACCAAATGGATGTCAAAAGTGCCTTTCTTAATGGTGATCTCCAAGAAGAAGTCTATATGACTCAGCTCAAGGATTTGAAGTGGAAGGCCAACAAGCAGAAAGTTTGCAAATTGGTCAAATCCTTGTATGGTCCGAAACAAGCTCCTCGAGCTTGGTATATAAAAATGGACAATCACCTAATGCAAGCATGGATTTAAGAGATGTCCGTCGGATGCAAACCTCTATTTCAAGAAACAGTGGTTCCGAGATAGTGTTGCTTGTACTCTATGTGGATGATCTCGCTCATTACAGGGAGTTCAGAAGATATGATCTCTACTGTCAAAATAAACTTGTGCAAATATTTTGAGATGACAGATCTCGGACTTCTCCATTACCGTCTTGGTCTGGAATTCATCCATAAGGAGCACACCATCAAAGTGTCTCGTAAAAAGTATGCCAAGACATTGCTCGATAAATATCGCATGACCGACCGCAAGCCAATGGCAACTCCTATGGAGAATGGACTTCAGCTTATCGCGATATGATGACTCACCCTGGTAGATGGCACTCTCTATCGACAGCTGATTGGGAGTCTCATATATCCGACCAATACTAGGCCGGATCTCGTATTTGTCGTAAACTATCTTTCGAGGTTCATGCAGGAGCCTAAGACTACTCATTGGAAAGAAAAAAAACGTGTTCTTCACTATGTCCGTGGTACTATAGAATATGGCCTAGAATACAAGAGGAACAACAAATTCTTCTTGCAAGGATACACGGACTCCGACTATGCCGGATCATTTGATGATCGCAAGTCAACTTCTCGGATACATTTTTCATCCTGGGATCCGGTCCTCGTCTCTTGGCACAAGCAAGAAGCAACAGTGGTTGCTATTTCATCAACAGAGGCAGAATATCGCGCCGCACGTGAAGCTGTGTGCGAAGTGATATGGTTACGTCGCATTCAGACAAGTATGGGCCATCCATCAAAATCTCCAATACACTTGTTTTGCGACAATCAAGGTGTTCTGAACCTCGTCAAGAATCCATTCCATCATGAAAAAACAAAGCACATTGACACACAATGTCATTTCATTCGAGAGGAAGTTCCAAAGCACCGAATTCAGCTTCAAAGACATTCCCACCGATGCTCAAGTTGCAGTACATTTTCACTAAGGCACTTGGACGTGTCAAATTTGAATTGTTTCGCAGCTCACTTTGTATTGCAAAATAATGTAAGGGGATGTTAGTAGTATAGCTATTAGTTATTACATTACCCAAATAATGTAATAAAGGGGGATGTTAGCGTACTATTACAATAGGTGTTATATTAGTTAATTTGTTATTTAACTTTAGCACCTTGTTGCAGCGGCATCCTGTTGAGATGCGCCCAACCCGGGCTAATCCAGGAGTGCTGTTTCTGCATGTTGTATTATTTAAACTGCTCTTCAATAATACAATGATGTTCGCACATTTACAGGTCTTGGATAAGCGAAGGCATTTTTATGTCAATCTTATAGTTTCAAAAGTGCAGTCCAAGTTGGTGCTTGGAATTAGGGGTTGGTGCTCCTTTCTATTGGTGCAGAGAAATTAGGGGTTGGTGCTCCTTTCTGTTGGTGCAAATAAATCAGGGGGTTGGTGCTCCTTCCAGTGGGTGCTGGTAAAGTGATTTTAAAATTGGTATTTTGTAAAGGCTGGATTTGGATGGGAATCCAAGCAGTATTTTTTTAGGAGTAGCCAAATTGGTGAACCTCATTACATCGTGTGTTGTGGAATGCTCTCTTGATTTATTTGCTTTATTGGGTTTTAAGTTTTCTTTGTTTCGGCATTAATAGTTGAAGATTTAAGTTTTTAATAGATACACTGATTCAGCCCCCCCTCTTAGTGTCATTGTGAGACTAACATAAGTTAATTTTAAGTAGTAACCCTTATAAATCCCAAATGTTGGAAAATTAGATCACAATAATATTTGCAAATATTTTAAATAGACTCTAGTACAAGTATTTATTGCTCCTATGTTAATATTGCAAATATAATATTGATATGATATATTATTCCCCTTTTAGAATATTGCTTTCAATGTAGTTGAATTATTTTAATTTCAACCTTATGACTCCCAAGTGAAAGAAAGCATATTATGGTGGAATAAAGCTTACCTTATATCATTCAATATTCGAAGTTTTATTTACTGTGCATGAACTGCAATATGGATGTTGATTCTACGACTTTTATTTCAATGATTTTCTTGGAACCTTGGTGGCAAATAGACGTTCCAAATTTGGTCCTTCCATTAAATATTTGCTTGGAACCTTGGTGGCAAATAGAAATTCCAAATGTGGCTCTTCCGTCAATGATTTTCTTGGAACCTTGGTGGCAATAGACGTTCCAAATGTGGCTCTTCTTTCAATGATATGCTTGGAACCTTAAACATTCTAGATGTGTCATCACTTACGTCTTCTCTTGACCTTCCTTATTTAGAGCATTGAAGGCTCTTCCATGCCTTGCTTCCATGCTACTGCTACACCCTATGATTGCAAACTTTGAACATATATGCTCTCCTATTCAATGCGTTGATCATTGACACTTTTAAATTTGGAGGAGAATCTTGGTGTGATTTCCAAGTGGCATGTCCGTTACTTCGTGATCACTTGAAAAGTTTGAAGATGCTTGAGAACAATTTGTAACATTCGAACGTTATGTTATTTTAACACAACACTTGGATTCCCTTCGGACAAGTGTTCCTCATGTGATAATTGCACCAACCTGTAGCTTGTAATCCCCTTGCTGTTGATAATGAGTGCTCGAGTGAGGAGCATTAGGATCTTATTTCAAATGACAAATGCCACTTCCTCCTTGTGCATGGGAATATTCTATAACGCTCCTTCAATGTATCCTTATTAGAGGTTCTTTAAACCCTATGATATCCATACCTCCTATTTTAATAAATTGCACTTGCTTGTAGGTTGTTTCAAGCTGAGTTGAAGAGCATCGATATGAAGGCTTGAGCATCAATTTTTTTCTTAAAATATGTGGATACTAGAATGCTCCAATGGTGCTTATTTTTCCTCTTAACTCATTTGTTTTACGTCCTCCCTGTAGACAGCATTGCTTGCAATTTTCTCCCTTTAATCCTTCATCTTGTCTCTTACAGTTTTGGCCATCCAATATGAGGGAGTAAGACTCTTCAGGATGACTCATTTTATGTTCTTGGAGGGAAGCTAGTGAACGACCACCTTCGGTTGGTTTTTCTAGCATATATTGAGCCCTTAAGACTCCTTTAAATATGCCTCCATTGATGTGCTTGGATGGACGTTAGTGAACAACCGCATTCATCTAGATTTTCCAATTAGTGTTGAGCCCTTGAGACACCTTCAAATATACCTTATTTTTCTATATAAACCAGATTAGGATAGTGCAATGAAATGTAACATATTAATGTATAAAATAGGTCTTATTGCACCTTCTTTTACACCTCTTTTTCAAGGTCTAATTTTTTGGTTTGTGGTAGAATTTTGAATGCAATATGAGGGGTTTCCAAGGTTGTCTCTTTAATTAGACACCTCCCCATTTTGATTGTATATTTTATGGATGGATCCAAGCTTGTAACCACTTGATAGAAGCTCTCTTATTCTGTATTTTTCTGCACTATTTCTTTTTAGAAAACTTAATGTGCTTTGAGCTTGAGACTCACCAATTCTCGTTCGAGGCTTCCTTTGTTGCTCTTTTTATGGTTACTTTCTTCTCCAATTCTTGGAGGATAGAGCTGATTTTATGGCTTCCTTAGACCACTCAAAGTTGTAGATATTTGTGCACTAATAGTGTCTTTAGAAAATTTGACAAATTCTATTTTTGTACATTTCTCAAGAACACAATTAACAATCTTTTGAGAGCAATAGGATAGTGCAAATATATCTAATAAATTTTCACTTTTAATGCACTAAAATTTTCACCTTATCACTCTAGTTAAATCTCAAAAATTAATGCACTTAATCAATTTACTGCAACTAATCAATAATAATCTAGAATGAGTTTTCAAGACTTATTTTACAATTTTGTTGAAAGCAAAGGTAGTAGGAGCTAGTATTTTTTTACTTTCTAAAGTAGATGATAGGTAGTTGATATATAGTTGGAATTCTAAAATGTAATCAACTCCGAAAGTGCAAATGAACCTAAAATAAACCTTTCTATTTTTACACTTTTGAAGACTTTAATTCAATTCTCCTATTTGCAACTGCAATTCAAATTAAGGTGCTTAAACAAATCTAATAAGTAATCCAATTGATGAATCTACTTGCACCAATTGTTGCATACTTTTTTTTCAAAAGCTCTTTTACCACTTTCGTAGAGGATTTAGATCTTGGTATCTAGGATCACCAAGTTGATGCCTTGTGTAAGATGTTGCAGCTCTTTGTAGGCTACCTTGAACAACTTCATATCCACCAAAATATGGTCTCAAAATTTCTTTCACAAACGTATTATTTTGGTGGC
This sequence comes from Wollemia nobilis, assembly GCA_028583015.1. Lineage (NCBI taxonomy): Eukaryota > Viridiplantae > Streptophyta > Pinopsida > Araucariales > Araucariaceae > Wollemia > Wollemia nobilis. The sequence continues at coordinate 490,265 of JAQPPZ010001176.1, read as the reverse complement.
TTGTTCTCCTCTTTTAGTCTCCTCATTTTGCTGTAGATTTGAAAATATCTTCATTTTTGAAGCAGTGCCTTCTTGCTATGAGAGGCAATCTCCAAATCTCTTGGATTTGGTAACCTTATTTTGTCTGAATCTTCCTTCAAGCTTCTTGTCAAATTATGATTTTAAACATGATCTTATTCTCAATATTCTGAGTGTCTTGAGGTCTTCACTGGATTCTTATTCTAGGATTTGGCACTCCTTTCCAAATTCTTTTCCTATTGGGCTTGTTGTCAGATGGTGACAATTCTCCCAAGTCCTTCACTATCAGAGGATTCTCCTTGGTAGTGGATTTATCCAATGAGTTATTCTTTTATGATTTCTTTAGTAAATATCTCCAAGCCTTTTATTGGATGCTCATTGAGACCTCCCCAAGTTCTTTGATATTGTAGCTGCTTCTAGTTTTCCTCCAGACCTTTTCTTCAACCTTCTACTCCTGGAAGTGTTCGTGGTGAGATCTTCCTCTGGATATTTTCTTCTGTTGCTTCTAGATTAGATCAAGACTTATCCTAGTCCTTATTCTTCCAATACTGGAAGTTCTTCTCCTTATATATTTACCTGTAGGTGTTGGATTGATTTTGAAGAAGATACTCTTCCTATATTTCTTGTAGGAAGTTTTTTTAAATTACTAAATCTCATTTCCCTGCAACAAAGTATTAGTACTGAAATATTATTATTTTGAATCGGATATTCTCTTATGGAGTCTTCTTCAGGATCAAGGCTTTTATGACATTTTTCTTCAATATGAAGGTTTCTATGGTATTTTCAGGATCAAGGCTTCTATGGCATTTTTCTTTCGGATTTAGGCTTCTATGGCCTTTTCTTCTTGATCAAGGCTTCTATGGCCTTTTTCTTCTAGGTCAAGGTTTCTATGGAATTTTATTTTTGATCAAGGCTTTTATGGCCTTTTATTCTAGATCAAGGTTTCTATGGCCTTTTCTTCTATATCAAGGCTCATATGGCCTTTTCTTCTTGTGTGAAGTTTTTAACTAGAGATCTCATGTCTCCTAACTTCACCACAAATATTTTCTAGAAATCTTCTTCCACAATATTCTTTTCTTGGACAATAAAATAACCTCTGCATTATGAATATACGTTGACCTTTAGGCAATGAAGTTGAAGTCTCCTAGCTTTTTGTTGTAGGAAAAATCCCAATCATTTGAGAATTAAATTTCTACAACAAAAAGAAACTATGGAAAATAGTTAAGAAATTCCATATATCATGATTTCACTATTTGATTTGTCAATCTGGTGGATTGAATGTTGAGTCCTAGTCCTCACAAGTTTTTCCTACAACTTTGTGGAAAGACTAGCTAAAATTAATCTCAATATTTTTGAAACTAAGATTTCTTTCAGTCCTCACTTATGGCTCTCCATGTTTCTACCACTTATACTCTTTTGATAGTGACTAGTCCAAAGGCGCGTCAGGTTGATAAACAAACTCAGGCTCATTGATAATGGTGGCTTTGCTATGGCTAGATCTATCGTAGCTTTGATATCATTGTTATATTTTGATGCTATATGCAATGGAATATATCAATCACAAGATGCAAAAATAATAATATGAAAGAAAGTAAATCTATGAGATGATTGAAAATATACTATAAAAAAAAATGAAAAAAATTAATGCAATGTAGCTATAGAGGAAATAAATACTCCATGAATAATGCTACTGGACTACATTGCACTCATCTCCAATATGGGTGAATTTATCCCTATGATGCACTATGTGTTGCTGTCTATGACACTATGTTATATGTGTTCTCTATATATGACTATGACAATAAGGCCATTATATAGAAAGATAGGTTCCTTGGCCAACACTCTATATAGCTTTGCAAGGGACAACTTGCACATGTACAACTTACACATTGACATTTTGTGCATTTATTACATTGCATGAAGAAAAGAAATAAATTACCCCTAAATTAATCTAATTTTCTAAGTATATATCTTGGTAGATACATTTACATGACCCAAATAATGTAATATGATCTTATTTCTAATACTCTCATATGCTATCCATCACATTGAAACGAGTGACACTGAGTCACCCATTTTAAAAAACATAACCAATGACATTCACATCATCCCCACCCCTCATAAGTTGGAGGAGTGATCCCATATGCTTGTTGAGGAAGCCAACGATACTTAACTATAGATATCTTAAGGTTGAAATTTTACTTAATGATATATACAACTATCTTATGCACCATTGATTAGCTTCCTCTCTTGTGTTGCTTCATGATCATATATAGGTACCAAACTTGGTCCCATTAGCACCACCCCCATAGGTCAGTCATGATGCCACCACCTCAAGGAGTTGCTAGAGGAGGGTCTACCCCTAACATTACATCTAGGACATAGGGGGTTATGATTTGATGATATACATAATTTTTGAGATATGGTGTTAGACATATACATTACATTTTTTAATACATGTGATTTTATTCCTTGATCCTTTGTTATTGTTATGGGATGTTTTGATGATATTGATGAAACATGTTAATACTTTTCTATCTTTTATATGTTGCTTTTAATTATATATTTGATTATGTTTAATAACTATGTTAATTACCTTTTGTGATTATACTGGACTATGTTTGAAAAATATGATCCTTAAGTAACAAATTTAAGAATAATAATATATTTAGTCACCCTATGTTTTGCTTAGGTTTATGGGAGTTTAAGTAGATTATGAAGATAAATTTTTTGATATAGCTATGTTTAAAGGATGTTGGAAATATGAGCAGGTTTTGTTGTCATTGATGTCAAGAAGTCAGGATCAGTGAGCATCAGTTTCAGTGAGCAACATCAGTTTCAGGTTTCGTAATTAGTGCAAAAGAAATATTGCTTCCAGGTGGTCAGATGAGGTCTAAAGGGCAAAAGGAAGGCCCAAGAAAAATAATATTATAATATTAAAGGTCTAAGGTCAAGACCTAGAGATTTAAATTAATTATAAATAATTTCATTATAAATTAATTTATGATTTAATTTAAAACCCTAAAAGTTAGGGTTAAGAGGGTGCAAAGTTTAAATAATTCAAAATTAATCGAATTAAAATATTTGCCGATGTCTTGGAACTTATGGCACTTTGCATATAAAGGAGGGTAAACACCATGGCAAATATCATCCATGCGATCCATAAGACATAAGTGTATATCATGCGCAAAAGGCAAGGAAGAAGATCGTGTGTGTTTTTAAAGCATTTGAGAGGCAGAACATAGGACAAAGGAAAGGGGAACCCACTCCACGTTGCAAGGCATTAGGTAGCGTGATTGGTAGCTAGAGGCTACGTTAGAACATTTGTGAGTGCAAGGGTGAGGGATCGAATCCCATGGTCTTCATTTTTGCTAAGCGAAGGAAGGTTTTTATTGGAGTTTGCACCATCGATGAAGGACAAAGGGAAGGTGTTAGCCTTTCCCTTTGCATGGGAGCACGTAGCCCACGTGGTGGGTGCACGCTTGGCAAAGGTGCTCGGTAGGGAGAGGTTGCGAGTTCAAAACCCGTTGAGGCCCTTTTGGAGAAGTGTATAAGGTATGTGCTTTTATTGCAAGGTTTAAATTATTGCATCCAAATTGCTAAGGTGGAAATTGAAATTGCTAAGGTGGAAATTAATTTTTAATTTCCTAAGGTCTTATTGATTGGATATTGCATTATTTTAAAAAGGATTTTGTGAGTTAAGTAAGGGAGATAAAAGGGTATGCATAATTTGTTTTTGTGATTTGATTTTTGAGTGCTTTGAATTTATAAGAGGAGTAATAAGGTGTGCCAAGGGAGTTAGATATTTTTATTAAAACAAAGTTAATAAAAATTGTATTGAAAGGAGAAATAAGGTTGAGTAAGTTTTTGATATTTTGACTTGGTGAAATATTTTTGTGAGAAAATATTAAGGACAAATATTTGCTATCTAACCCTAGTATTGGTAAAAAGAGTGGTTGTGATTGAGACAGGTGTTTGAGGTCAAATCATCTTCAAATAAGAGGTAAGGGCACATTATCCTTGAGAGTGATTGTTGGATGTTGTGAATGCTAAGTTGGAGTGAAAAGGATTGTTTGATAAGCATTGTTGAGTTTGGTTTTCTGGAATGAAAGTTGATACTAGAAACCTTGTTTGATAAGCATTGTTGGAAATATTGAGTAAGCTTTCATATACTTGACTAGGGTTTGTGAAATAACATGAGTATCATTGTTATGTGAAGTTGAGAGCTATCTTGAACTAGGGTTTGTGCAAAGAACATGAGTATCATTGTTATGTGAAGTTGAGAGCTATCTTGAACTAGGGTTTGTGCAAAGAACATGAGTATCATTGTTATGTGAGATTGTTTGATAAGCATTGTTGAAAATAAATGAGTGAGTGTTCATATGCTTGGACTAGGGTTTGTAAGAAAGGAGTGTTTCATTGAGTGATTGATTGAGTGGAGTTGTTTGAGCTTAGTCAAGTGGAAGTGTTGAAGTGATAGTTCAAGTTCTGTGAAACAAATTGTTCTATATTCTAAATTGATTTGAGAAAGAGATTGAAAGTGATTGAGCATTGTTGTGAGTGTGAAGCATATTGAGTCTCTAACAATTCTCTATATGTTTCTATGATATTAAACAAGATTATGTGTGAAACTTGTTTATGAGATTGAAGAGGTTTTCTATAATAGATTGAGTTGAGTTGTATAAAGCTTTTGTGAAAGCTAGTGGATAGATTTGAGTAAGTCCTAGAGTGGACTTAAGGACTGAGTTGAGTAAGCTCTTGTGGAAGCTTACAAGTAGATTTGAGACAAGTTCTAGTAAGAACTTGTTGCAAAGATTGGACAAGTTCTAGTGAGGACTTGTTGAGCAGATTTGAGGTAAGTCTTGGTGAAGACTTGTTGAGTAGATTGGACAAGTTCTAGTGAGAACTTGTTGAGTAGATTTGAGGTAAGTCTTGGTGAAGACTTGTGGATAGATTAGTGTGAGATTTTGTGGAAGCTTACAATGCAGATTTGAGATAAGTCTTTGAGAAGACTTGTGAGTAGAGTTGATTGATTGATTTGTTCAAACCTTGGGTTAAGGTTTGGGGCAGATCTAGCAGAGTTGATTTGTGATTGAGTCAAGCTTTGTGTTAAGGCTTGAGGACAGATATTGAGCAGATTTGTGCTAGACTGAAGGATTGTGTTTAGTGCAGATTTGAGGACAGAGATTGAGCATATTTGTGCTAGACTGAAGGACTATGTTTAGTGCAGATTTGAGGATAGATATTGAGCAGATTTGTGCTAGATTGAAGGACTATGTTTAGTACAAATTTAAGGATAGAGTTTGAGTAGATGTTATGCTAGACCAAAGGACTATGTTTAGTGCAAATTTGAGATAGAGCTGAGAGAAATCTTTGGAGGTGATAGAGTATAGAGGATGATAGTCTCCAGTGGATAGAGGTCCATTAGCCAGGGTAGTGAAGATAGGTCTTCTGAGTGAGGGTAGGAGTCTTCAGTGGATAGAGATCCATTAGCCAGTGTAGTGGAGGCAGTAGTTCTTCTAGAAGATCACCAGCCAGAGTAGAGGAGAAAGGAGTTCTCCTATGGATAGAGATCCACGAACCAGCTGAGGAGATTAGTGTCTCCTATGGATAGAGATCCATGAACTTGATTAGGGGATTGGTGTCTCCTTTGGATAGAGGTCCATAAACATTGTAATAGGGAAAGGATTCCCAAGATATTTGTTGAGAAAATTTTAGTGAAATATTTTCTCCGTGGAGTAGCCCACATTGGGTGAACCACGTTAAATTGGTGTCTCTATTGTGTGTGGTGATTTGTGCATTACTTTGATTACTACTGTTGATATTGCCATTGATATATTGCATAATATTATTTGGGAAAGAAAAGTAAAAAGTGGTCTTATACTGTTCACCCCCCTCTCAGTATAAGCTTGTGTTCTTCAATTGGTATTAGAGCAGGTTCCTTTGGAAGAGTTTAACAGCTTGAAGAAAAAGCTCACAAGAACACATATGGATTCTAAGAGTGGATCCTTAGATAATTCAGCACCAGTGTTTGATGGGAATGATTATGTATTCTAGAGTATGAGAATGAAGATTCACCTAATGGCACTTGGCAATGAAATATGGGAAGCAGTTGAAAATGGATACACACCACCAGCTACTCCACCTACAGATAAATATGGTAAGCTTCTACATCATTACAATTCAAAAGCAATGAATGCAATTTTGAGAGGTTTGCATAAAACAGAGTTTATAAAGGTTATGCACTGCAAATCAACAAAGGAAATTTGGGATAAATTGCAAGGCATATATGAAGGGGATAAAAAGGTCAAAAAGGTAAAGTTGCGAAATCTCAAGGGAATATTTGAAGACCTAAAAATGAAGGATGAGGAAAACATTAGTGCTTATCTACTTCATGTAGACGAGGTTGTTAACTCCATGCAAGGACTTGGACTTGAAGTTCAAGAATCTGATGTTTGTGATAAGATTTTAAGGTCACTTCCAAAAAGGTTTAGTGAAAAGATTTCAGCTATAGAGGAATCAAAAGATAGTGATATTTTGACAAGGGATGAATTACATGGTATTCTTACAGCTTTTGAGATGAGAACAAAAGAGGAACCTAATCCCTAGAAAGAATCAACTTTCAAAGCTACCAAGAAGACAAAGGGTAAGAATTCAGATTCAAGCAATGAGTTATCCAGTGATGAAGAAGCAAACTATGGCAGAAGGAACAAGGATCCAAGAAATTTTAAAGGTACAAAATCTGTTAGATGTTTCAATTGTGGAAAGTATGGTCACTATGCATCTGATTTTCAAGAAGCTAGAAATAGCAATGATGAAGAAAAATAGGATCATAAGAACAGGGAAACAAAAAAATATAGGTACCAAAAGAAAAGCAGGGATGGACAAGGCAAGCAAGGAAATAAGTTCTTCCAAAGATAGAAGAAGAGTTTCTATGCAGATAAAGCAAGTAAGTATTCAAGTGATAGTGATGATAGTTCCTCAGATAATGATAAATATGAAGTTCTATTTCTGGAAAAATAAAAGGAAGTGGTTAAGAAAAGGTCACCAATAATTCTCAAGTGTTTTAGATGTGGAAATTTTGGTCATATTGAAGATAGTTGTACAAGGAGTGGTTTTAGTTTCAGTGATGATGAATATGAAGATACACTTGAAGGACCAGAAGAGAATCTACTTATGGCATTAGAGGAAGAAGGAGGTGATCCTATAGAAAATAAGTTAGAAAATAATGAAGATGTTTTCAAAGGTAAAAAAATAGAGGAAGAATCATAGAATGGAGAAGTTGATCTTGAGGGAGAGCTTATTCATGCCCTTGATGCATTAAGGGAGGTAAGAAAGCAAAACTCCAAACTTAAGCTTCAGTTTCAAGAATGTGATGAAGAGAAAGGAAATCTTATAGAGGATCTAAATAAGTCAATAGCTAAGACAAGGAGATTCAAAGAGAAGTTAGAAGCTAAGATTTTAGAATGTGAAAGGTTAGAGCATGAGGTAGCCTCACTAAGGAAGGAAGTAAAAGAGTCTAAGGACAGGTTACATAGGTTTGGGAAAAGCTCAAAAATCATAGATAAGATGATCAAGGTACAAAGACGATCAACAAACAAGATAGGTCTTGGTTTTGAACAGGTACAAAAGAAACAAGGAGAGGAGTCAACCTCAAGTTTTGAAGAAGAAGAAACTTTAGAAGAAGAGAGTGTAAGAGAGAGTGAGACTTCTAAGGATGAGTTGGACAATAGAAAGTTCAACAAGGAAAGGAACAATGCACAAATAAGGAACAGATGGAACATGAAGAAGCACAGGGTAGAAGAGACTAAGAGACCAATGAGGTCAAGGCAAGGAAGTTTCAATGGAAGATATTTCTCATGTCATATATTTGGGCACAAGGCTTCACAATGCAGGACACATGAAAGACAAGAATATGGGAACTTCAAAAATAGGTATATTTTTCAAGGGTATTGCTACTCTTGTAATCAGTTTGGTCACAAGGCAGTGAATTGTAGGGTTCATGATAGGAATAGATATGGCTTCACCAAGAGAAATCCCAAGATATTTGCACCTCCAAGGAATAACAATATTAAGTGTTATAAGTGCAATAATGATGGGCATACAACAAGATGGTGTAGAGCAAAAATTCTAGAGACAAGTAGGAATAGGAATAGTCAGAGGAATCAGAAGGATCAATTGAGGAAGAAAGTGGACAAAGGCAAAGATCAGTGCATGATGGGAGTAGAAATACTCCCACCCCAGAATTAACCACCTCAAGAGGAGGTTGGGAGGGGCTAAGCTAAGAGTCTCATTCTTAGCCCCGAGCCCCAAAGGTGACCCTTTGCCATTGATGTCAAAGGGGAGAGATATTTTAGTTAGGAGGAGAGCATTCAGTCAGGGGGAGCAGTTTCTTAGGGGGAGCAAAACAAAAAAGGTTAAGGAAATGGTAAAAGGTAATTGGGTTGCCATCAATGACAAAGGGGGATATTGTTGGAAATATGAGCAGGTTTTGTTGTCATTGATGTCAAGAAGTCAGGATCAGTGAGCATCAATTTCAGTGAGCAACATCAGTTTTAGGTTTCATAATCAGTGCAAAAGAAATATTGCTTCCAGGTGGTCAAATGAGGTCTAAAGGGCAAAAGGAAGGCCCAAGAAAAATAATATTATAATATTTTATTATAATATTAAAGGTCTAAGGTCAAGACCTAGAGATTTAATTTAATTATAAATTAATTATAATAATTTCATTATAAATTAATTTATAATTTAATTTGATTAACTCTAAGAGTTATTAAGTTAATTATAAATTATTTATAATAAGTTAATTATAAATTAATTTATGATTTAATTTAAAACCCTAAAGGTTAGGGTTAAGAGGGTGCAAAGTTTAAATAATTTGAAATTAATCGAATTAAAATATTCATCGACGTCTTGGAACTTATGGCACTTTGCATATAAAGGAGGGTAAACACCATGGCAAATATCATCCATGCGATCCATAAGACATAAGTGTATATCATGCACAAAAGGCAAGGAAGAAGATCATGTGTGTTTTTAAAGCATTTGAGAGGCAGAACATAGGACAAAGGAAAGGGGAACCCACTCCATGTTGCAAGGCATTGGGTAGCGTGATTGGCAGCTAGAGGCTATGTTAGAACGTTTGTGAGCGCAAGGGTGAGGGATCGAATCCCGTGGTCTTCATTTTTGCTAAGCGGAGGAAGGTTTTTGTTGGAGTTTGCATCGTTGATGAAGGACAAAGGGAAGGTGTTAGCCTTTCCATTTGCATGGGAGCACGTAGCCCATGTGGTGGGTGCGCGCTTGGCAAAGGCGCTCGGCAAGGAGAGGTTGCGAGTTCGAAATCCACTGAGGCCCTTTTGGAGAAGTGTATAAGGTATGCACTTTTATTGCAAGGTCTAAATTGCTGCATCCAAATTGCTAAGGTGGAAATTAAAATTGCTAAGGTGGAAATTAAATTTAATTTCCTAAGGTCTTATTGATTGGATATTGCATTATTTTAAAAAGGATTTTGTGAGTTAAGGGAGATAAAAGGGTATGCATAATTTATTTTTGTGATTTGATTTTTGAGTGCTTTGAATTTATAAGAGGAGTAATAAGGTGTGCCAAGGGAGTTAGATATTTTTATTAAAACAAAGTTAATAAAAATTGTATTGAAAGGAGAAATAAGGTTGAGTAAGTTTTTGATATTTTGACTTGGTGAAATATTTTTGTGAGAAAATATTAAGGACATATATTTGCTATCTAACCCTAGTATTGGTAAAAAGAGTGGTTGTGATTGAGACAGGTGTTTGAGGTCAAATCATCTTCAAACAAGAGGTAAGGGCACATTATCCTTGAGAGTGATTTTTGGATGTTGTGAATGCTAAGTTGGAGTGAAAAGGATTGTTTGATAAGCATTGTTGAGTTTGGTTTTCTGGAATGAAAGTTGATACTAGAAACCTTGTTTGATAAGCATTGTTGGAAATATTGAGTAAGCTTTCATATACTTGACTAGGGTTTGTGAAATAACATGAGTATCATTGTTATGTGAAGTTGAGAGCTATCTTGAACTAGGGTTTGTGCAAAGAACATGAGTATCATTGTTATGTGAAGTTGAGAGCTATCTTGAACTAGGATTTGTGCAAAGAATATGAGTATAATTGTCATGTGAGATTGTTTGATAAGCATTGTTGAAAATAAATGAGTGAGTGTTCATATGCTTGGACTAGGGTTTGTAAGCAAGGAGTGTTTCATTGAGTGATTGATTGAGTGGAGTTGTTTGAGCTTAGTCAAGTGGAAGTGTTGAAGTGATAGTTCAAGTTCTATGAAACAAATTGTTCTATATTCTAAATTGATTTGAGAAAGAGATTGAAAGTGATTGAGCATTATTGTGAGTGTGAAGCATATTGAGTCTCTAACAATTCTCTATATGTTTCTATGAGATTAAACAAGATTATGTGTGAAACTTTTTTATGAGATTGAAGAGGTTTTCTGTAATAGATTGAGTTGAGTTGTATAAAGCTTTTGTGAAAGCTAGTGGATAGATTTGAGTAAGTCCTAGAGTGGACTTAAGGACTAATTTGAGTAACAATAATAATAATAATAGAAATGATACAACAACAAGAATGAATATGAGCTGGACATGAGCTCTGCTAGGGTTTGATGAGGAAAGCTGCTTTGCTGGAATTTTTTTGAGACCTATCTGGTGGGCTCTACGGGGATGGCAATAGTTTCTGGAGGAGGTATGAACAACTGGAGGAATGTAGTGATGGCATCAGGTCCATCACAGAGCATGCATGCTAGGGCTAGTATTTCTTTTAAAAATGATTGGAAGGAACAAGATTTCCCATTGCATGCTAGGAATCGCTTGTTAAAGAACAATGGATGTTTGGAACGATGTGAAGCCAGGCCGTTTCTAGTGGTTCAACCAGACTCGGTGGCAGAATATGTGGAGTATTTAACCAAACAATCGCTTATTGGTAAATTTATGGGCATCCAAATTTCTCTTCCCTTTGTGGAGGCTTGGGTTAGGAAGACTTGGAACCCTGAAGGTGATGTGGAGGTGATGCTAAGTGCAAAAAACTATTTTATGGTGGTTTTTTCTTGTCTTGCGGATCGTAACAAAGCATTTGAAGGAGGTCCCTATTTCTGTAACCAAGCGGGACTCTTTCTTAAACCCTGGCATGTGGGTTTCAACCCATCAGAGGAGCGGCCGTCACGGGTTCCAGTGTGGGTTCGGCTTCCGTGGCTTCCATTGGAATTTTGGAGAAATGACATCTTGCATATGATCACCCTTCTACTTGGGAAGCTGGTTGGGCCATCACGACAAACACTGGATAAAAAGGTAATCTCTATTGCCCGTATATGTGTTGAAATTGATTTAAACAATCCTATTCCAGATTCTATTGAAATACAGTTCGGATCAACCAAATGGGTTCAAAAACTTGACTATGAAGCTCTCCCTTTTCGTTGCCAGATTTGCCATGAATATGGCCACTTATAAAGAAAATGCCCTAAGTTTGTCCTGCCTGTGGCTTCAAATCCTGGGCCCTATCGAGCTATACAAAATATGGATAAAGGAAAAGCCCCGATAAAGGAGGGGGATCAGGATAAGGAAGGCTTTGTTATGGTAAAACCTCGAAACAAAGGAAGAAAGGCAAAAAGAGACATTAAGGATAACCAGCCAGATGTTTAGCTCAATCATTTTGAAATTCTAGAGAATCTTTATCAGTGCGTGGAGATACCTGAAACATTGCTACCTATTATAGATATAACAGGACCAAATCAGTTGTATCTTCATGAGGTGGAACCAAGGGAACCAGATATAGGGGGTTTAAATGAAGAACAAAGGGCTTTGGTTCCGAGTATAGGTGATATGGTTGGCCCTAGCCCTGGAAGTGAAGTTATCTTAGAAAATGGCACAAATTTAGACATGCCCTCTCCTACCCAGGCACTGATGCGACTCATCCATGGATCGTAAAACTCCTACGGTGCTGGGATTGCAATATAAAATAATTTAAAAAAATGCTTCAGATAAGAATATGAAGGTGGGTCGGAAGAAAGACCAGGATAAAATTAAGTTAATGGGGGAGACTTTGGTAGTGTCAGGTTTGGTGAGAACATTGGACTCCCATTTTTATAACCCCCAAAAATTATTGTACTTTCATGGAATGTAAGGGGGTTGAACAAGATCCCCAGACAAAAAGTTGTTCGTGATTTGATTCGTGTTCATTCTCTGAATGTGGTTTTTATTCAAGAGACTAAATTAGCTATTGATAGTTTGTTCAATATTGCTCCCAAGTTGTGGAGAAAGGGGCAATGTCAGTGTATTGGTGCATGTGGATATGTTGGTGGCCTTGCTTGTTTATGGGATCCAGTTAAGATCTCTCCTCTTACTAGATTTCCAACAGGTGGTCTATTTCGATGATCGAGCATGATAATGAATCTGGTGAGACCATCCTACTTACAAACGTGTATGCTCCTATTGATTACAATGGTAAAGTGAATTTATGGGAGCACATTGGATTTGTGAGAAGTTTGGCTCCCCTATACCCATGGATTTTGGCTGGAGACTTCAATTCTATCACTTTTTTGGAGGAAAAAAGTGGTGGGATTGATCGTCTTGAGCCTTTTTCTTCTATCTTCAATGCTCATATCCGGGCCTTGAACTTGGTTGACATCAATCCGGATAATGGGATATTTACCTGGCATAATAGAAGATGTGGGGAATATTCCATTTCAGAGAGACTGGATAGGTTTCTGATCTCTAGTTTTTAGATTGGCAATAATAGAAGCACTAGTTCTGTGATTCTAGAGGGTAGAGGATCTGATCATTGGCCTATCAAACTCTCTGCTCTGGAGTTAGCGCTAAAAAATAATCCCTCATTTAAGTTTCAACTTATGTGGCTGCGAGATCCTAAGCTTCATGATTTCATGTGAGGTTGGTGGACTAATGGAAAACCTCCTCATGGCACTGTTATGTACTCCTTTATGAAGCGGCTTCAATTTGTTAAGAATAAATTGAAGAGATGGAATAGACTAAATTTTGGGAACCTTTCCTTGGCTAAGTTGGCAGCTCTTAGGAGGGTGGAAGAAGCCTCAAGGAAGAATAGAGATCAGGGACTCACATAGGAGCTTCTTGTTGAGGAATCTAAAGCTGTAAAAGACCTTGCTGAATGGGAACTGAGGGAAGAAATTTTTTGGAAACAAAAAGCTCGAGTAGATTGACTTCAGGAAGGGGATAGGAACATAGCCTTCTTTTATAACTCTATTAAGGCTTGTCGTAATGGTAACCTGATTACCTCTTTTGTTAATTCTCAGGGTGCCTTGCTTTCTTCTTTCAGGGATATTTCAGAAGAGACTAAGAGGTATTTTTCCTCTCTCTTCAAGGAGGATGCCCTCTCAGATGATGAGGAAGAAAAAATTATTCTAAACTGTATTCCCTCGATTGTTTCTAGAGAGATGAATGAGCACTTGATGGATCCAATTTCCCTTGAGGAGCTGAAAAGTGTTGTATTCAAGATGAAAAAGGGAAAAGCCCCGGGTCCGGATGGATTCCCGATTGAGTTTTATCAAGAGTTTTGGGAGTTAATCAAATTTGACCTTTTGGAAGTGGTCCGTGAGTCCCAAAAGAACAAACAGATGCTAAGGGCCCTAAATGCTACCTTTGTGGTGCTTATTCCCAAGAAAGAGGGAGTGAATTCCTTGGATATGTTCAGGCCTATTGCTCTCTGTAATGTTGTATATAAGATCATCACAAAAATTATTGCTGAGAGGCTGAAGATATGGTTGAGCAAAATCATCTCTGAGGAGCAAGGTGGGTTTGTTGTTGGCCGACAAATCATGGATGGGGTTGTTATTGCTACAGAAGCTATTCACTCAATGGAAACTTCTAAGAAGAAAACTATGGTCATTAAGTTGGACATGGCAAAAGCTTATGACAGAGTTAGATGGTCCTTTCTTCAAAAAGTTCTTGCTACTTTTGGCTTTGAGGAGGAATGGATTAGATGGGTGATGTGCTGTATTTCTTCTTCCTCATTCTCTGTTCTTGTTAATAACGAGACTACGGAGCTGTTTGAGGCCTCAAGGGGATTGAGGCAAGGAGATCCTCTATCTCCTTATTTTTTTATCATTATGGCAGAAGGGTTGGGTAGATTACTCAAGTCTCAGGTCAGGCATGGTCTCATTCAGGGGTGGAAGTGGGATAACAGTTTGCCACCTCTTTCCCACCTTCAATTTTTTGATGATACTGCTTTGTTGGGAGTTGCCACTATCAAGGAAGCTGGAAACATTAGACAGTATCTTGACATATATCTTGGTGCTTCTGGACAGGTGATTAATGAGGACAAGTCCTTTATTTTCTTCTTCAATACCCCCCTCTTATTCAAGCCAGGATTGTTGGCATTCTAAGATTCCAGTGTCGGGACTCCCCCTTCATTTATCTTGGGATCCCGATTTCATCTCATCCTCTCGCCTAGATCTTCTTAGCAGTCTATACTTGATAAGTTTAGAAGGAAGGTAAATCACCGGATCTGTCGATGGCTATCCTCTCGAGGTAGAGTATTGCTTTTAAAATCATGTTATTCAAGCTTTACCCATTTACAGATGTTTTGTGCAAACAGCTCCTTCTCGTTTCATCAAGGACATGGATGCTCTGTCAAGATAGTTTTTGTGGTCTGGCAAACTTGATCAATCTAAATGGAGTTTGGTTAGATGGGATTCCATTTGTAGGCCAGTTCAAGAGGGAGGCCTTGGGTTGTGACAGGAAACTCTTTCTGGGCAGGCTTTGCCTGCGAAACTTTATTGGAGATGGTGTACCTCTCAAGATCATATTTGGGCTAAAATATTATCTTATAAATACTTGAGAGGTATTTCTGAGGCAGATATCCCTAGAGCCAGTTTGGTTGGGAAAGGTTCTGTTATCTGGGACACTCTAAAAGGAGGAGCTAATCTAATTAAGCAAGGTTTGTTCTAGATTTGCAATCAAGGATCAAATGTTCTTTTTTGGGAGGATTCTTGGGATGGCCACCCTCCTATCTTGACTCAATATCCCAGGTTACATTCCCTAAGCATTTTTTTCTTGGAAGCAGGCTGGTCTCATGTGGAGGACTTTAAAAAAATCCAGTATTTTGAAAATATGGAGATGTACAAATGGAAAGATCCACAGGAATGGCCCCAAGGGGGATTGGTCGAGGATAGAGAGGTGCTTGCTCTTATTCTTGTAGGGAGGTACTATTATTCATTGAGGGATAAAGACATTCTAGCTTGGAACCCTAATCCCAAGGGAACCTACTCTGTAGCCTATGGTTATCAAGTTCTTGATAAGCAAAAGTTTAGGAGTCTCCCTGTCACATGGTGGAAAAAGGTGTGGAATAGATTTGCTTGGCCGAAATGTAACTTTTTCTCTCTGGTCGGTAGCTCGTAATAAATGCCTCACTTGGGATAACTTGAGGAAGAGGGGATTTCAAGGTCCCTCTTTATGTGTCCTTTGTGGTAAGAATGAGGATGACTCTTCTCATTTATTTTTCCAATGCTCCCTTGCCAGAGACATTTGGCACCGTTGGTGGAGTGCCCTGGAACCATCCTTGTTTTCATGTGCTCTCCCTAGTGGAGTTTTGGAGTAGTCCAGGCAGACCTCCAGCCTAAGGCCCCCTTCCTCCAAGTGGCTTGGAATTTGGGCCCTTCTTGCATCATCTGGCAGATTTGGCTCGAACGAAATCGATGCATTTTTGAGGGAAGTCATTTGGCTGTTCAACAGATCTGGCAAAGGATCCTGTGTATGGTTCAAGAAACTATCCATAGTAAATGTGATGTGGACCCTCATTTGGACTCTAAGGAGGAGAAGGTACGACAGGCCCTTGGTTTGTTTGGGGTTGGTGTGAATTCTTCTAGCCCTAGGAGGATTCCTCACCTTAGCAAGAAGGTTAGGAGAGAGGGTAGATGGAGACTGCCCCTAGAGGAGTTTTAAAAATTAATACTGATGGGTCATCTAGGGGCAATCCTGGACATGCTAGAATTGGTGGTGTTGGGAGAGATTCTGCTGGCGTGGTTAGTTTTTTCTTTTCCATTTATAAAGGTGTTCACTCCAACAATATTATGGAAGCTCTGGCGATACTTGAGGCCTTGCAAAGGGGGTTTTCTCTTGGCTGGTGCAAGATTCTTTGTGATTCTGACTCAAATTTTGGTTAATATTTTAAACAGCAAAAGAGTGGAGGATGTTAATTGGCAGTTGGCCTCTGTGACCATTCAGATTCTCAGAATGAGTGAAGAGTTCGAATTTATATCCTTTGTGCACATTCCAAGGGAATGGAATGGGGTTGTCGATTACCTGGCCAAAAGGGCTTCCGAGCTATTGGATACTCAGAGTATTGATAACTGGGAGAGTCTCCCGTCTAGGGATTCTCAACACCTACGGGAGTTGATCCATAAGGATGTTCAGACTTAATGTGGTTTGTTTTTTTGGTTTTCTTTGGGATTTGACCTTGTCTAGTGATTTAGCCTGTCTTGTTGCTTATTTGAGTCCTGGGTGGGGGCTCAACTGTACTTTGTAATCCAGAATTTTTATCAATAAATTTTTACCCCTTTATTTAAAAAAAAAAAGGACTAATTTGAGTAAGCTCTTATGGAATCTTACAAACATATTTGAGACAATTTCTAGTGAGAACTTGTTGAGAAGTTTGGACAAGTTCTAGTGGGGATTTGTTGCGCAGATTTGAGATAATTCTTGGTGAAGACTTGTTGAGGATTTGACAAGTTCTAGTGAGAACTTGTTGAGAAAATTTTAGGTAAGTCTTTGTGGAGACTTGTGGACATATTAGGGTGAGCTTTTGTGAAAGCTTATAATGCAGATTTGAGACAAGTATTTGAGAAGACTTGTGAGAAGAGTTGATTGATTTATTTGTTCAAACCTTGGGTTAAGGTTTGGGGCAGATCTAGTAGAGTTGATTTGTGATTGATTCAAGCTTTGTGTTAAGGCTTGAGGATAGATATTGAGTAGATTTGTGCTAGACTAAAGGACTATGTTTAGTGCAGATTTGAGGACAGAGATTGATCAGATTTGTGCTAGACCAAAGGATTGTTAGTGCAAATTTGAGGATAGAGATTGAGTATATTTGTGCTAAACTGAAGGACTGTGTTTAGTACAAATTTGAGGATAGAGTTTGAGCAGATTTGTGCTAGACCGAAGGATTAAGTTTAGTGCAGATTTGAGATAGAGTTGAGAGTAAGCTTTGGAGGTTATAGAGTATAGAGGATGACAGTCTCTAGTGGATAGAGGTCCATTATCCAGGGTAGTGAAGACAGGTCTTTCGAGTGAGGGTAGAAGTCTTCAGTGGATAGAGATCCATTAGCCAGTGCAATGGAGGTAGTATTTCTTCTAGAAGATCACCAACTAGAGTAGAGGATAAAGGAGTTCTCCTATGGATAGAGATCCACAAACTAGCTAAGGATATTGGTGTCTCCTATGGATAGAGATCCACAAACTTCATTAGGGGATTGGTGTCTCCTTTGGACAGAGATCCATAAACATTGTAATAGAGAAAGGATTCCCAAGAGATTTGTTGAGAAAATTTTAGTGAAATATTTTCTTCGTGGAGTAGCCCACATTGGGTGAACCATGTTAAATTTATGTCTCTATTGTGTTTGGTGATTTGTGCATTGCTTTGATTACTGCTGTTGATATTGCCATTGATATATTGCATAATATTATTTGGGAAAGAAAAGTTAAAAGTGGTCTTATACTGTTCACCCCCCCTCTCAGTATAAGCTTGTGTTCTTCAAAGGGTTAATTGTTATACCTGAGGGAATATAAAGTTTACCTTGAGTAGATAGCTCAAAAACTTCTTATTGTACCATATAGGACTTTCTATGATAGAGATTTATAAAATATAGATGTTTCCAAAAAGAAACTAGTTGTGCCTTAAAGGACTTTGGATGTGCCATGTAGGAATTTCTATGATACATATATATACTATATAGATGTACCTCGAGGGACTATAGTCATGCCATATAGGACTTTAGATATGCCATAAAGGACTTTCTATGATATAGATATATACAAATATAGATGTGCCCATGGGGTATTTAGTTGTACCATTAAATACTTTAGATGTATCTTAAAGAACCTTAGATATACCATATAGAATGTTAGATGTGCCATAAAGGACTTTGTATCTATCATAAAAGACTTTGGATATGTTGTAAAGGACATTCCATAATAAAGATATATAGAATATAGAGTGTCTATAGGGATTTTAGCCATTACTTAAAGAAATTTAGATCTTTCATATAGGATATTAGATGCGCCATAAAGGAAATTAGGAGTTTTATATAGGACTCTAATTTTTTATTTATCTTTGTTTTGAAAATCCAACCAATATGTATAATCCTTTATCAAAACAAAATAATGTTGTACTGTAAAAAAATATAAAGCTTTATGTAACATAATATATTTTTGTAGAAATATCTACAAATTAATTACGATGCATGAATTAGATAAATTAAAGATAATATTAGTAGATTGAATATTAAGGATAATGGATTTGTGATACGAATTACCCTCATTCCTTTATTGGTGTTGATTTTGAAAAAGTATAAAAGCAATTTAATATTATGATTTTATATTGCCCTCATGCATATATCTATTTTATATAGTTTTGATGATCCAATATATGTGTTGAAAAGCCCTCCTATTGAATCCACTCTATATTTTGCATGGGTATAAAAGCAAAATTGGTTGATAAAGAATTGCTTGAATAATAAATAGTTTAGTTTTGATGAAAGAGATCAAAATAAGGATCATGATGATTATAATATTTGTGATCATCAGAGTGAGGAATATTTTAATCATTATTATTCAAATGAACAACTCATTCATCATATGGTTTCAAGCATTTTATATGAAAATAATATACGAGTATGATTAATACTTGAAAATTGGTGAAAAGAAGTTTGTGATGAAATAATATTCAATATCAAAGTGTAAAGAAATTTTTGCTATCTAAGTCAATGGCATACATATTTCATCCTTTGATTTTTTATGAATGATTTTATGAGATAATAAACATATAAATTTGGAGATAAATTTATATAATTTAAAAATAAATCAAGAAGTATACTACTCAAAAATTTTGAGGCAATGCGGTGTAAATGAATGTAAAAAGAAAATTCCATATCTTTTTACCTTTGATCATGCATCTCATAACGTAGGGCTATACAATTGTTAATATTTTATTATGTCAAGATTATAAATTAGATTGTGTTGATTAGAAATACTTTGAATATAAATACACTAAAATTGATAAATATTAACTATAATCAACACTCACAAAATTATAGTATTTGTCACTTGACAATGAATGATAAGATGAAAATATTAGATTATTTTGAAGTTTAATTTGAAATGATCTAAAGATATATATTGAGGACTATGATGTATGACTTTCTAGATGTAACATAAAATACAAAAAGGTAATGTTCTATTTTTTAATTTTTAA
Organism: Wollemia nobilis; assembly: GCA_028583015.1. Taxonomy (NCBI): domain Eukaryota; kingdom Viridiplantae; phylum Streptophyta; class Pinopsida; order Araucariales; family Araucariaceae; genus Wollemia; species Wollemia nobilis. The sequence goes on along the minus strand of JAQPPZ010001176.1, from coordinate 470,775 downwards.
TTATGCATCCTCAGACTCATGATTAGGTTCTTAAATTTTTATTATTGTTTACATTTGAAAAATAAATTATGTAGATTTGAAGATATAGAAATAAGAAATTATGATCAACTATTTACAAGTATTTTCTACACATGAGTAGTAGGCTTAAAAAATATATTTATAGAATACCACTTGTAAACCTTACTCAAATATGATCTTGCATGATCTTTGCACTATTTATGATGGCACATGAAGTGTGTTTTGAAACATTTATCCTAACTTACGTATGCATGTTGTCTCCCAAAGGATTATACACAAAAATATAATCATGCTAACAACTATAATAATTTCTGTAATGTCCCCTTTTTCTAGGCAGTCAGTGTGCAGAACAGTTTAGCCTACTCACGGGTTCCCGTAGGCTAGGGAAGATTACAGGGGATTCTAACTGGAGTTCTGGGAGCATATAATTGAGCGAAATGGGTATTTGAATCCACTCTCAGATGTTGAATCAGATGGACAGAGCCTTGACTTACTATTTTTAGTAAGTTAGTTTTTAGGGTTTCGAGCAAAACGAATGGTGCAGTGATATTCTTCATCGAAATGGGTGTCCATATCTATCCTCAGTTTGCGGATCGGATAATTAGAAGGCCAAGTTTTTAATGTGTGAAGGTTTAATTATATAAAGTAAAATTATTTATATATATATAGTTTAAAACCTTATTTTATAAAAAGGGGACGTGGGACTTAAAAAAGAGTTATGTTTCATGATTTATCCCACATTGAGCGTGCAAAAGGAGTTTGTTGTGGAGGAGTCTATTTATTCGGTGTCTTGGTCTCATTTCAATATATTCTGGATTTTAGTTATTTTCTCTAGAGTTTGAGGCCAGTGGCTGAGACTTCTTCTCCGAAGGGACGAAAACCCCAATGGGGTGGCTGAGAACGAAACCCCTCAGATTTTTGGAGCTGGACAAAACCCAAGTTCTCTGTTGGTGAATTCACACAGGATTCACACTTGAAGCTTCATCAATATTCAAAGGTATCTTTCCATGTTTGCTGATTTAGTATATTTCAAGGGTTTGCAGACATATTGTGGAAAGATTATATTTTTAAAATATTGTAATCTAAACCCTATTTTGAAAAAAAATTAAAAAATAAAATTTTTAGTTATTTCCTGTTTCCTGGAGTTGTATTTTTTGATTTTAAGGAACAGTATAGTGTCCCAAATATTAAAAATATCATAACAGGGGGGGACATTACATCTTTGCACTATTTATGATGGCACATGAAGTGTGTTTTGAAACATTTATCCTAACTTACGTATGCATGTTGTCTCCCAAAGGATTATACACAAAAATGTAATCATGCTAACAACTATAACAATTTCTTATTAAAATAAAATAATATCTATAATTCTTCAAATTTAATCTCAATATTGTTATTGTTTTTAAAGATGCTTCTATGTAGGAATTATAAGTTTATATTTTTAAATAGTCCAACTTATTATTGCTTCTCTAAACATATTTTAATAACAATAATATTATGGATATTTCAATTGTTATCTCTATTGGTATTACAAATAATAAATAACAAACATCAACCATTAATCTTCATTAAGTAGAAACAATATTTCTAGTGAAGACAATATAAAAGGTTCCTCAATACCTACACTAGATATATCAAAGTTAATCAATCCTACCTAGGGTTATGCGTAAGGGTTCGACCCCAAAATGTATTTATAAAAATTTGGTGAATCAATTTTGACTCCAAGCTAATAGTTTCCAAATGCATGTAGAAGGTTCACTATTATTAGGGTAATGTTGGAAATTTAAACTTAAAATGGTCAAATTATTATAAAATTGGGGTGAATCGACCCAAAAAAATATTTGCACCCAAAATTTTTTGGCTAATGGGCCCTGGTCAAGGGTCCCAAATATTAGCCAATTCCAAATTTTGAAAATCCTAATTTTAGCCAATTTGGTGATAAATAGTCGTTATGCATAACCCTGATCCTACCATGTTGCAAACATGATAAAAGTTGCAATGATGCATTATCCTCTTAATTATAGGTGTCTATATGAGAATTTCTTAATCAATTCCAACTATCATCATCCATTAATTGATCAATATAATATACTTATCACACTATTACCAAAAGTTATATGATGAATAGAACTAAAAAAATCACCCATTTCTTGTATTGTGAATACCTCTAATGCCTATCAACCATCATGATATCAATGAGTCATGGGACTAATCAATGAGTATAGAATCTATTGGTGAGTATAAATGATTGAGATATGTATTACTCCAATCATAATGAACCCTAATTCTATAATCCTTATGCATGAATAATTATCAAAATTATTTTTTTAAACTGTACATCCTTGGAGATTATACTCTTTCCCATATAAAATTATAATATACATACAAATATCTAGATGAAAATGAGCATGGATATTACTAAGTCCAAAAATATGAATAAAAAAAAAAATTGACAACCTAAATTATGTTGTTCAAAATAAATTACATTTGGTGTTGTCTAAAATTATTTGATCTTTTAGAATTGTTCATAAAAGTGTATCATTGATGTTGATGCTATTGGTGGTGATGGATCACACTTGTCCATTGTGCACATATTAATATTCTTGAGTATTAATTATCCACCTTCATCTCCATGGTAGCATTATGTATCATTGGTGTTGATGATGTTGGTGGTTATGGATAACACTTGTCCATTGTGCACATATGAATATTATTGAGCATCAATTCTCCACCTTCATCTCCATGGTACCAATGATGTTGATAGGAATGACCTTCTTTGTAAATATCCTTACTTCAAGGACTCTTGAGTATTCAATATTCTAGTCTTCATAAGGCCTACCTTATTATCTTCTTATGTTTAATGTTTATCCATCCTTTTTTTATCAACTCTCCTTTTTTAATGTAGTCCACAAGGTTTAAACGTAAACTTATAATCAAGTATGTGTTCATTTTCTCTCAATAGAAAATAATCTTAGATGGTAAAAAAGTGGTAGTCTTATTTTGTTGTTAACAAAGAATGGTATGTAAAAGAATTCTCTTAAATATCTTCTCTTAGATAAAATATAAGTCTTAAAATCTTAAATTGTTTCTTCCAAAGCCTTGTACATATCCACTTCACGTGAATTGTAACTTGTAACTTTAAACGTTGAGTTTATTTCTCAAGCATGTCTCATCGATCATATTTCTAAGTACGTGAAAAGTGATCCTATGAATGAAAAATTTGACCATGAAAGTACTATTTACATTCTCTTTAAAAGACAAGGATTCATTATTTTCTTACATTGTCTTATAATGAAGAATCATAGACATCACAAGATGGATTAATTTATCACTACATTCTTCTCATTTTAATATTATTTAAATATAACACCATCCACACTTTATTATCTAATATCAATGCTATATGTAATCATTTAAAATTTTATGTTTAAAACTTATTAGTATTTTATTAAATAATTCAATTACATATTTCAAATATTATTTTTATTTATAAATGTTAATTTTTATTTAATACCAATATAATAAAAACATGTAAAAAATGTATCATGATAAAGGCTAGCCTAAGATATTAGTTTTGTATTAGAAAATCCACTTGTAATGTTTTTGAGAGATTGTTTAGAGATTTAAGATTTAACAGCTTTTATAAAAAAATTATCAAATCATATGAAGAGTCAAGCCTAGAAGAAATTTTTTTTTGTTTTTAAATTAATTTTCAATTACTTATAAAAAACTTTAGACTATCAAGTCCAAAAGACATTAAATTTATATATATAGATATAACAATTAAAAAATTAGTTGAATCTTAACTTATATTTATTTTGATTTATTATACATCTTCTAATTAAGATATACAAATTTAATCAATCCAATGTTTTATAATAGTACCACAATGTGTCTAATTTTGGGTGGTTAGAGCTCGTCTACATCATGGAGAATCACTCTTTTGGGTATGATGGTGTGCATTGTATGTTAACAAAAAAATATATATGTAATAATTTTTATTTAAACTAATCATTGTCTTTGGCCTTTCTTTGGTAGGTCCAAGGTTCAAACCACAACATGTGTGTAAATCCATATGGTGTAATTCCGTGTGGTTAGAGCTTTGGTTCCTATGTACATAATGAAGAATCACTCATTTCCAGACTATGGTGTACTCATTCCGACATGATGATGTGCATTGTGTGTGTTAACCAAAAAATATAATATATAATAATTTTTATTTTAGCTAATAATTTTTATTTAGATTAATCATTAACCTATTTAAAATGTGATCTTTTTTTCTATTTATATATAAATATAACTAGCAACCATCTTTTAATTTATGTTGCACATGAGTAAACATTTAGAAAATTACATTTTAATTAATTTTATGCTCCTGTTAATTTAAAGTTTACATTAGTTCATTGCTCTTTTATTTAAATAAACTTTTTTTCAAAATAAAGAAGTCAAAGATAAATTATTAAATTTACATTTTAATATTATAAAAATTAATTATGTAAAAATCATACATCAATAGAATATTATCATCAAATAATAATAACTCAATGAATAACCAAGTTGTAACAATACCATTATGTGATGATGTCATACAAGGCAGGTTTATTCTAATCTCATATAACAAATTAATACATATAAATAAAGAAAATATTATTATATATAAGATGATATTATCTGGTTAAGAAGGTTTGAATCTTGCCAAAATCATTTTCAAGTTATAGTTTCATCATAATAAAACTAAGGTTTAAACTTTTATATATATACACGAAATGTTATTAGAATATTACTATATAATTAAAATATGTAATAAATTTATGTTACAGTCCAAAAACCTATGATCAAATTGATGTATCTATTAATTTTATAATACTATTATATAATCAAAATATATAATTACGGATACAATTGATGTATGATTATATGATTATATAACCCTACAGTCCAAAAACCTCTGGTCCAATTGGTGTATGCTCGTCATCTAGCGGGGTTTCGATGAACCAATGGAGTCTAGACTTGTTGAAGTATCCAATTTACTAACACTTCACAATCAACTTCACAAGGTATAAATCAACTTGCCGTGTTCCATTACCATTTGCTTGATGTTCACTTGCCTTTTGACTCAATTTTTTTTTTTTTTTTTTTTTGTCTTACACATGTTGCACGATTAATGCGTTGAAATTGAGGGATTAATTTTAATGCTTCTAAAACTTCCACCTGAAATAATTTAAGAGAGCGAATGCGTTGAAATTGATGAATGCTTCTAAAACTTCCACCTGAAATAATTTAGAATTAATATAATATCATAGTGCTTGTGGAATATTGTGGAATATGCTAGAGGTTTAGCTTTGGCTTTTCCTCCGATTCATCATTTGTAGAATATTTGTTATAGTTTAGTTTTGGCTTTTCATTTCTACAAAGATTCGTCTTTTGTGGTTTACCTTTCAGCTTCAAGCGGAATGGGATATGTGAGTGCGTAGTTTAAAAGAAGAATACAGTCCGCCTGTCGTCCTCAGAACGGGTTTGTTGAGAAAAGTCACGCATTTTCATACTAATGTAGTACGTGTAAGAAAATGCACCTTTCGTGAGAACAACATATTTGGCCTATGTGAATCCGATTCAATTAGTTTTGCTGACACATAGCAATCAGAAAGCGAGGGATACATGCCACAAATTTTAAATATCCCTAATTTCTGCACATGAACGTGCCATAACACGCTATAGCCACAAAATAATTTAAATCCATGGAAAAATATAGAAATAAAAACCACCTTTACTCTTACAACAAAAGTAGCAATATTACAGTAGTAATACTAATATTAATACTAATAGTACTAATATTCATCTAATCTGGACGACGATATCAGACTGCGACAATAGAAGGAGGGGGATAAGCTTCACGGAAATCGGGGTAAAAAAGATACAAAGTTACCCAATAGAAAACCGTGCAGGAAATAGACGAGGTAATTCCTTAGAAGCCCATAGGAATGCCTCGTTATTCTTATTCTAGTACAAATACAAGAGGAAAACAGGCGACGCTACGTTCAAGCGGTGCGGTAGCAGACGGTGACGCCGTAGCCCATGAAGATCGTGGCCACCTCGAGATTCTTATCGTTGGCCACCATGGAGTTGATGGCCTTGATTCCCTCCAGAGAGGTGCGCATGTACTCGTTGCGCAGCAAGTTGTGGGGATCGTTGCCCCCAACTAGCCCAAACCACAGAGTGTCGTCGTACATTATGATGCCCCCAACGCGCACCAGCTTCATCAAACGCGGATGGTAGTTCACATAGTTCACCTTGTCCGCATCGACGAACGCAAAATCGAAGCAATCCTTCTCCCCCTGAAATCAAAAATAAAAAAACATTAGACTACTAAAACAATGGAAGCCCAAAGTCCAAAGCCCAAAGCCCAATTTGGATTACGGCGGATTCACCTTCTCTACGAGGGAATCCAAGTATTCCAATCCGGTAGTCTGCTTGATCTCGACCTTATCGGCAACGCCCGCCTTGACGAAGCACGGCCACCCGAACTTGGGGTCCTCGCCCGGATCCACGGCTACAACCTACCCCAACGACTCAAACACAAAAAACCATCAACAACCAGAGGCAAAAACAAGAGAAAAATTTCACATCGGATGCCTAGGCGCGGCGGCGGGCGACGACACGGCAAACCTCATCCCGTCGGGGGGGCCCGGGCGGCATGGGACTACACAACCTTTTTTTTTGTTTAACGAACATTACTAATCGTTTTTTTACACGCACCTTGCCATCGGAAGGGAGAGCGAGAGCGATATTGAGCAATGAATATCCAGTGAAAACTCCTATCTCCAATGCATTCTTAGCACCTGAGATCTTGACCATCAGGCGCAGAAACTGCACCTGATCTGGCAAGGTCATCATCTCCCCTCTGCACATCTTCTCTCATATTCATATCCATATATTTTTTTTTTCTATTTCATCCCTCATCATTCATTCACCTACCCAACAACACACATCAAAGCCAAGAAATAAATACCAACAGTTGCAGCTTTCTCACCTCTGTGTCAGCTTCCACGTCCTCTCCCACAGCTCCCTCGACGCCGGGTGCTCCCGATGACGCGTAAACGTTTCCAGCATGTACTGTTCTCACAAACAAACACCCACATCATTAACAACCTTTAAAAAAAAAGCCGTTGGTTAAAAAACCTTACTATTCAAGTTCAATGCCCATGATAGATGTATATAAAAAATATTCTTAAATGACTGAAAAACGAGAGGGATTACCTTGTAAATGGATTCTTCCATGACATTCTGGAGCTTGATTCCGAATTTCCAGTCCGGGGGCAATGTACGATTGTCATACCCTTTTTTTCAGACGCAATTAGTGAGACTCTCTAAGAAATTAAGAGGCTTTTTAACTAAATACTACTAGAATTAAGAGGCGTTAATGGTTTCTACCTGGCTTCCCGTTCTCAATCTCAGTTAAGTCCGTTTCCGTAATTTCGATCGTGTCCACGTCGTTTCCATTCTCTGCGTTGTTTGAACTCATCTTCTCTTGAAAAAAAAGCTGGGAATCCATATCAAAAGCTTGAGGCACAAGGCTTTCTTTCGACCCTGCGTTGGCTTGTTTTTAGTGTGAAGGGAGGCTCCAATTTATAGAAAATCATTGAGAGCCACCTCGCACAATTATTGATCTGGCGACCATAACTCATTCTTGCGTCCCTCTCAGGGCGATCGCGCCCGTTCACGTGTCAAGGGAAAGGCTGCTCCGACTGTCGGGAGGAACAAGTACCGGACAATTTCTTCTGTGAAAATCTGTGGACGGCAGCGAAAGCGTGGGCCTACAATAATAGAAGAAACCTCTACGTGTAGGGCAATCAGACTTCTACCGTCATAGTCATGTTTGTTTTTTTAATACTATCTTCCCTTGTTCCGTATGGCCATGGCCCCTCAATGTGACTGCAGATTGGTACCATGTCCTTGTTTAGGGATCTATCCAGTAAACACCTTCCAAATGGTTGGATGAGGTGCGTGCTTCTTAGTTTCAATATATATAAATTATTGTCTCTTTCTTTATTACAATAATTTTCTTTTTTATTATTCATAGAAAGTCAGTTATGTTCACAATCTTTTTCTATTATTAAGTAGGCTTGTTTCTTTATTATTAAGGAGGTTCAAATCAGGATTGTCCTTCTATTATTAAGCAGTTCAAATCATAGGACTATCCCTCCAATAGCACATATTCTATCTCCTTGTTTTATAACTTGGTTTGAAGAGAATCACCTTCTCTCGGGATTGGTATTATAGATGGCTGTGTTTACTAAGAAGAAACTTAAGTTTAAATTTTTGGAGGCATGATGTTTGCAAGGGTAGTAGTTTGACCCGAGGGCTAGGTGGATTGGACTCAAATTAGACTACTACCCTTGCAAACAAACATCCCTTCTAAAATTTGAACTTAGGTAAGTTAGAATTTATAAACCCTACGGGTTAGGTGGATTGGTAAGTGTTTGTCTAGCCAGGCACTTATCAAGAAGACATTCAAGTTCAAACTTTGAGGGCACCCTGTTTGCAAAGGTAGTAGTCTGATTTGAATCCTTTGAGTGTGTATTAAAACTGATGATGATGGTACAAATTTCGAGCAATCAGTAGTTCCCTTTATGTAAGGTCTATAGTAAGAGTGTGTTAAAACCGATGATGATGGTACAAATTTCGAGCCATCAGTTGTCTCCTTCACGTAAAGTCAATAGTAATTGGGTGGAATAGCTTTGGTGGGTTTGGTGGGAGCAGCGTTATAATTTAAACCCTAGGCTTATTAATTACTAAAGATGGTGTGACTGTCAACAACTCTTTTATTCAACCCAAAAAAAACTCTTTTATACAATCCAAAAGAAAAGTTAAAATTTATAAAAGTAAATCATTCACCAAAGTGTGTCTATCGTCCTTTTAGCGCAAGGCATCACAAAGTTTATTTTTAACTTTAATTCATAAAGAGTAGAGTAAAAAAGTTTTTAAAATATGTAGGAGATTATAAGTTGATCATATTTATTTATTTAAATAAATTTTAAATATTAAAATATATATTATCTAATTTCAAATCTATCTATAACTAAGTTAAAAAACAAATATTAAAGATGAATTTTAATTGTGTTCATTAATGGATCAACATTTGCAATCCGAATGGAAGCAAATATCTCCCATATCTGTGTCTATTTCGTGGTGCAAAAATATCAGCGTTTCTTTTTAAAGTTGTCTTAGTATTTTAGCACGTGCCAAAATGGCCAAAAGAAATGATATATGTATTTTTAAGTTTGTTTTTGTTTTTTGGTTTTTTTTCTAGCACTATCATCTTTACCAATTTTTTTATTTTTCATTGTATTTTTATCAATATTTTTTATTTTTTTATTGGTTATAATTAGACTTATTATTCACAGGTTTGTCTTTCTATGAAGGATTCAAAGTGTAAGAAAAAACCTCAAAAGAACTTTCTCTTTTATATTGTCTTAAAAATGCAAGGACACTCCTTCATAACAATTATATTTTCATGTTACCTTAAAAACCCTAAATTATTAGAGATTTCCTCAATCCTCATTTTTTTATTATACTTGGAAACCTTAAAGTGCAAGGGATAACTTTTATACTACTTTTATTTCTACTAGTTGAAGAGGATTTCATGTTAAAAGAAAATAAAAACAATTTAGTTGGAATAAACTTGAACTCTTTTGTGTATACATTATATTTTTCTCATTCATTGTATCCTTTTTGTTTCTTCTAATTATTGATATGAGTGAAGTATGGTGGTCTTTTCCATATGATATGGTAGACAAGCATTCTTTACCTTTTTGTTTGGAGTGAAGTATCATCTATCCAATCTAACTTTTATTAGACTATAATTTCTTTAATTCATCTTGAAGTTTGTCTTATAACTTTTTTTTTATTTCATCATTTTCATATCACTTTATAATATATGCCAATAAATATGTGTCATTATAATTGTAAATCTAAACATAAATATTAGATTTCTAAAAATAAATAAATAAATAAATTAAATCTTACCAAAAGTATATATATATATATATATATATATATATATATATATATATATATTTTTTTTTTTTCTTATACAAAGAATCAATAACACTTTGTGTGATAAGGAGTAGGACACCGATCTTTGTCTCATAAGGAAATTTTTGTCTCATAAAAAGTAGGATACAAAGATTCAACCACTATCACCGATCTTTGTCTCATAAGGAAATTTTTGTCTCGTGAAAAGTAGGATACAAAGATTTAACCACTATCAATTAATTTATTTCTTTTGTTACTATAAAACCCTAATTTATTTGGTAAGACAACAAATATTCAATCACTACTCACCAACCTATTTCCTTTTAAATACAAGAAGATATTTTCCAAAAAAAATCTAAAAACCTTTTATATATTATTATCAAAGTTACACAGCAGTAAAAACATTTCAATCTTATATTTTATTTTGTCACATCAAAAAAAGTATTATCCTCCACACGAGATTGCAGTGGATTTGTTTCCTGAAAAGCGCTACTAAACAAACAGACAAAAAAAGTATTATCCTCCACACGAGATTGCAGTGGATTTGTTTCCTGAAAAGCGCTACTAAACAAACAATTTCGTACCAACGACCTAGTGTTTCTTTGTTCATTTATAACTAAACTCTTAATGATTTCGTACCATACCTTTACCAGTTTCAACGTAAACCAATAGTTTTATAACAAATCCAAGCATTTCATCATAGCCACTTTATTAAATCATCATTAAATCACCCCCACTTTATTAAATCTTCATTAAATCACCACCGCGACGTCATCCTTTAATGTTATTTGTACTAGTACTCAGTAGAATTTAAACTATAGAAAAATGTGGTCCCAAATAATATACTTGTATCGTGTCCATTAATTTACAATTATGAGATTTGAGATACTTAGCTGTAAGCGAAAAGTTTTAGATGAAATTCAAAGTTTTAACCTTATAAATGAATAATAGTATTTTGATTAAAATAACAAGAACTTAAGAGTTCATGTCGTTAACTATGCAATGTCGTTAACTATGCAATTTTAAGTGGGACATCAAGGTCATCTAGAAATATTATATTAAAAAATGTTATAATATAGTAGGTATTTTTTATATATAAGAGAATTTGTACATTTATACTATTTTTTTAATTGTTTGTAAGGTTCAAATCAATGTCGGAGGAAGCTTATATTTGGAATTTGTATTGTAGTAATCATCGATTCACATTATACTACTACCTTTGCAAACATGCAAACATCCAAGATTTGAACCTAAGTCTTTTTTGGAGAAGTGTTGTGTCAAACACATAACTACGGATTCACCTAGCCCTTGGGAGCTAAAACTTTTAGATTAGAAAAAAACCTCCAGAACCGTTCTTAAGTGGCTAACAATACCATCCCATCCTAGTATAACACTATTTAGAGACTTTTTTTTTTTCTTCTTTCTTTCTTTTTCTCTTTTGGTTTCCACCTTCCATTTAATAGGGTCAGGGTCACAAACCACAAATATTATAATATTATTATATAGCCCATATGTATTATAAGTGAAACTTATTTCAAAAATAAATATGATTAAATATGCAAGTTTGAAAACAAAATCATTAAAATTAAAAAATACAATTAACAAAAATTTATATAAAAAAGAAAAATCACTTTATTTGTTCATATGCATATTACTTAAAATAGATTTTTTATTCCTTTAGCTTAAGTTGAAATACAATTTAAATCAATAATTAAGGTAAATAGAACATATTATGGATGAAGACTAATAACTTAATTAACATAAAAAAAAAATGTATAATACAAGGTAAATCAATAAATTTAGGTAAATAATGATGCTAAGATAATGTATATGCATACGGTTTTGTTTTATTTTTTTAAATTTATTTATATGGAAAAGCACTTTTTTTCCTTGTCGTATGCCTTCTTAACAAAGATTAAAGTTTGAGGTCTGTAGACCAATTGGTTCATCCAAACCCCATAAGGGGGCGGAGGTCCAAGGTTCAAATCTCGGGCCTCGTCGGACTGAACGCTTGTCCCTTTCCTGGTGCTTTAAATGATTGTGGCATGGTGGTTATAGGGGCGGACTGCACGAAGATCTGTGTGGCGGCTTCTAGGGCGGACATCGCAGAATACTGTGGCGGCCATAAAAGCTGGACAACCTGCTCGGATTCGTGGCGGCTACCGATTCCACCATGTAAATTCAAAAAAAAAAAAAACAAAGATTAAAGTTAATTAATAACATCATTCTTATTTTTTTGGTTATAATATTTTTAAGCTTCCACTTGCTGGAAAAAATATAAACCTGGCTTTACGCGAGTTGCTTAAGAGAGGAGCGATTCCGGGAATCGCTCATTTCCTGCAGCGATCTTGGGAGTCGTTCAGGAAAGGAGCGATTCCTGGAATCGCATGACTAAAACAACGATATTAGAATTTCTCGCCTGATGTAATTTGATGTTGTATTTATTTCAACGTGCAAGTAGGTGCTTGGTTTCCCATCCGTGTCTTCGATGCCCAACTGTAAATATTGGGAATCCTGGCATTTTGAAAGTATTATGAAGAGGAGCAGAGTGGAGCAGTAGAAAGAGCAGATTAATGGGAGAATAGCAGCAGAGTAGTAGCAGGAAGAAGCAGTACCGAACAATAGATTCAGAGCATCTTATTTTGTGTTTATCGTGTGTTTTATGCAGATGATTATAACCCTTATGTGGAAAAAGTTGTGTAATCTGGTTTACTTTGTTTAATAAAATTTGTGTTTATTTTTGTGCGTTAAATCTCACTTCTACTCACCCCGAACAAGAGCCAAAGGGATTTATTTTATACTTGTCATTATGTTCTATTTCTCTCGAACCCCTCTTTGAAACGGAAAGTGATTTGTCTTGTTATTCCTCTCTTACATCGCTCCTCATCACTTAGAAAGTTTAGCAAACTCAACTCTCTACGTGAGTCGCTATGTTTGCTAGCGACTCTGAGAGTCGCTCTAGTCGGGCAGCGACTCCCAGCGTCGCTCCACCAGCGAGTGACTCCGAAAGTTGCTCTTGCTAGCCAACGACTCCTAGCATCGCTTTGCTAGTGAGCGACTTCGAGAGTCACTTTACTTTGCTAGCGATTTTCATCCTCGGGTAGTTTAAAAATAATCTAACCTCCCTCGCTCGTCTTTACTTGCAACTCCCGATATTGCGATTGTTGATGGTGATCACCGTCCAAATTTGAAAATCAAATTGACCTCCATCACTCTAGTTTTTTTGCGATTCTCGGAATCGTGCTTATTATCGGCGATCATCGTCTCAAGCTTGGAAATCACATTCTTCAAATCGATATCAGATCCAGATTACCATCCCGTGGAGATTGAAGCATGGCTTCCGAAAATCACTCGCTACAGTTGCATATCCTACGATTCAATGGCAAGAACTATGACTACTGAAGCATCCAGATGAAGATCATGTTTGGGTCATAGGAGCTTTGGGATTTGGTCGAGAACGACTACACAAAACTGGTAGATGCAATAGCACTTGTTGCGCTCTCCCAAGTTGATAAGGACCTATTGAAGGAAAACACGAAGAAGGACCAGAAGACCTTGTTCTACATCATGCAAGCGATCGAGGAGACCATTTTCCTATGGATTGCAGCAGCCACCAAGATGAAGCAAGCTTGGGAAATCCTAGCCAGTTTGTATCAGGGCACCAACAAGCTGAAGTTGGTGTTGCGGATGCTAAGGAGGGAGTTCGAGAACCTGCAGATGAACAAGTCAGAGTCCATGAGTGATTTTTTCACCCAAACAATAGACGTCATCAACCAGATGCGATTGAATGGAGAGATCGTGTAGAGAAAGAGAATCATGGAGAAGATTCTCAAAAGCCTACCTGCTAATTTTGACTCGGTTGTGATAGCAATTGAAGAATCGAGGGATCTGACAACCCTCTCGATAGATGAGCTCATGGGTTCTCTAAAGACACGAGCATATGTTGAGTCGTTCATCTCAATCCTCTCTAGAGCAGGCGTTCAAGGTGCAGGTCTCATTCTGAGATAGTGGAAGACAAGATTCCCACCAAGGCGCCTCTAGTTCTCAAGGAGTAAGAGGCAAAGGTAGGCATGGGAAAGGTAACAAGCAAGGAGGACGGTCAAACCCTAATGATGAGGAGACCAACTACAACTTCCATCAGCAAGGAGGAAGAGGTAGTGGGAGAAATCAGCAAGGTGGATCTGGTCAAAAGAAGGACAAATTGAAGGTCTAGTGTTATTACTGCAAGAAGTTCGGCCATTACATCTTGGAGTGCAGAAAAAGGATGGCCAAGGACAATCAAAAGTAAGCCCACTACACAAATGATGGTGGAAATTCCGAATGTAGAGATGTGTGTGGGAACATGTTGTTGACTTGCAGTATTGAGGAGGAGAGCCAAAAGAATGTCTGGTATCTCAATGGTGGGTGCAACAACCACATGACTGGGAACAAGGAGATGTTCTCACACTGGATGAAACAATCCAGTCTGAAGTGAATATGGGGAACAAAAATAAGGTTCCTATCAAGGGCAAAGGAAAAATACTAATCCACACCATGCACGACGAAAGGAAGCAGATTTATGACGTTTACTATGTGCCTGACCTGAAACACAACCTGTTGAGTATTGGAAAACTCGTGCAAAAGGGGCATATTGTGTTGGATGAAATTTTGAGTGATTTAGTTGGAAGAAGCCACTTTTTTGTGAAAATTTGGTCTTTTGTGCAATTTTTATGCTAGATGCTCATTGGTGCTTTTGGACTGTAGAAATTCTCGTCGATGTTTGGGTGCTCTACAAATGCCCATGGGTATTTTAGTACACTAGGAAATGCCCATGGGAATCTCAAGGTACCTGAAGCAGCTATAAATAGCTGCCAGGATGAGAAACCAAGCTCATTTGTGCATTTGGGAGTTGAAGAAGTTGCGTCTGGGAGAGTGGAGTGAAGTGAGGTGAGGCGTTTGGAGTGTGGAAGCTATAGTGGTGGAGGAAGCTAGCATGGAGGCCAGGGTTGTTTCTAGAGCATAGGGTACTGAGGTAACACCTTTGATATTGCTTTTTGTATTGTGTAAAGTTTTTTTGTGTTATTTTTGCAAAATTATTAACAAACATTTTGTGATATGCTGCAGCTTAGGATTTTGGAGGTTTAGCACTGGTTCTCATATTACATCCTTGGGATGAGGAAAGTGGTTTAATATGAGGATTGGAAGTTGTTGGAGGATTTGAAGCTAGAAAAGGTAGCCCAATTGGATGTGGTGAGGGTTGATGAGGGGTACCTTTCTGCCTTGGTGGAGAGGTGGGATGCAGATAGGGGGACCTTTCAACTCCCCACGGGTGAGGTGACTATTACCTTGGAGGATATATATCGCATCCTCAAGATACCAATGGAGGAGATCCAGGTTGAGGTTGGGCTCAACCGAAAGACCAAGATGATGATGATGTTTGGTGATGCATGGTAGGGGGTGAATGTGGAGTGTGGAGGTATCCCTTACTTGTCCATGTACATGGACAAGGAGTTGGACCCCCTTCATGCCTTGGTGTAGGTTCCCATGTAACCTGATAGGAGTGGTGATAGATATGCTCACTAGGCAACATGTATATGCATGGGCTCCCACCTTGTTGGTGTAGGTGTTCCAGGAGTTGTACGATGTGATGAGGCAGAGGAGGAAGGGATTAAGGTGCAGCTTATTACTGCAGTGTTGGGCATGGTAGCACTTTAGTGTTGCTTTAATAGAGGGCTTGCTTGTAGAGGGCATGGGTAGGGAGCAACCCTATGCTAGGAGATGGACGTTGGATGAGGAGGTACATTCGAGTCAGCCAGTGAGTATGAGCTAGTGGTACCGAGAGTTATGGGTTGGAATAACATCCACCTAAGTGATATGGAGGCTATGGCGAGCTTGAATGTAGACTGGATATGGAGAGCACTTATGACAAGTACAGAAAGCTCGATGGGTGGTTGGGAGATATTGAAGTTAGGTGGAGTACTTCTAGTTCTCACGAGTGCTCCAATAGTTTGGGTTGAGTCAGGATGTCCCCTATGAGTTGGTGCACTATAGGAGGCATCGGGAGGAGATAGGGCTACCATGCGTTGATCCATGGAGGGTGGACTTGGAGGATGATGAGGAGATGGATCTCTTGGATGTGGATTATGCGAGGATGATCACAAAGTATGATGCATGGTTTATGGTTCAACCACCATGGGCACCTCCTTGAGGAGTAGCAGATGGGGATGGTGGTGGTGATGTTAGGGATGAGGGGACTCAAGAGGCCAATGATGAGGGGATCCAAGAGATCCCCAAGCGTTAGTGATACCTTCGATCAAAAATTTGAAGTAGGAGGACTAAGGTTACAGTGAGGTAGGCTTCGAGATTGGGAGATATTATGGAGGTAGGGAGGATGCAGAGGAGGTTCTATATGGACCTTGAGATCATAGCGAGGAGGATTAGATGCAGTTGGAGCAGCAGGTGGCAGAGCAAAATGCAAGGATCACAAGGCTCTAGGCAGAGCTAATAGAGAGGGAGCATCAACATAATATCGTCATCACACATCTTTGGGCTCAGTATAGATATATCGAGGAATTGGAGGATAGGTTGATGAAACATCATATTCTACTTCCTGATCCTCCAACCTCATCTATCTCTGAGGGTGCTAGGCATAGCGATTCTAGGCATAGCTCTAGGTCTAAGGCTCCTCCTAGGTCATAGGCTCCTCCTAGGTCACAAGGGTCCTCTTGGAGGGCATAGCTAGTGCTTAGATGCACTTTTGTATATGAGCCTTGGTGCTCCATTGTATGTAGCCTTTTTTGCACTCATTGTATATGCGATATTTGTACATATATATATATATATATATATATATACATGGCTTTTACTTTTTGTGTTATATGTTTTTTTGCGTGAATGCTTTTTGTGGAATGCATGTTTATGTGGATGACTAATGCATGGATGATTAATGTAAGGTGGCATATATGGATGATTAATGCAAGGTGGTAATGTATGGATGTGCTAATGATCAGTTATAGTTTAGATCTTTGCTTGGCCATTTTCTAGCATTTTTATTTAATCAGGGTCACAAAACTTGGTGGCATATCGGATGAATGGCTCATGATGTGACATGGATGTTGACATAGAAGAAGATATGGATGTTAATATGGAAGAAGATATGGATGTTGATATGGAAGACTGATTGTTTTGTAGAGACACAAACATCCTAGTGGCATCAAAAAAACTCACTAAAATTACCTAATACTTCTAAGACCAAAAGTGTGTACAATAAATTTATTTATCGAATCAAGAGAATGGTAATGACTCGAGGCAATAAAGAAACAGTGTGTGTGCAAGTGAGTTCATTAAATCATCTTGAGTAAATTGGGTAAACCTTTTATGGATGAAACCAAGAAGCTAGTTTGTCTGTATGAGAAGTTAGAGGTCTCTTTGAAAGAGATGTGTCATCATGCATGAGCGTACTCCATTTCCAGTCAAGCGTCTATAGCTCTGGTGGATTCTGACTCCATAGTCCATGATTTTTATTTTTGATCTCTTAAGTTTTGGGGATGACTACCTAACCGTTTGACTAAAAATGTAGTATGATCTTTACAACCCAATGATCAGTGGTGTGTGATGTAAAAGATTTAGAGTTTTTGTTAGGGATTTGTCCCACTCTTTCTTTTATTTTTGGAATTGTGGTAGTGGTGAAAACTACTATTTTTGTGGACTATGTTGCATTATGGGACCAGCAAGGATTATCCTTTTCACTTTGAGGTTCCTACCAAGTATGGTGTTATCCCTCTTTGACACAAGATGTTTTTAAGATGTGAAATTGTGTTTGGTTCAATAATGTTTTGAGGTCAATTCCCATAACTCAAGATTTTCTTAGTGTAAGATGTGCAATGGTCCTAAAAAGAACTCAACATGTATTTTGGAGGTTGCTTAAAACACTAGGAGTGGTTGAGTGACCAAAAACACCTAGGATTTTTATGAAGATGTGATTTGTGCTAATGGTAATTTGACTTGGTAAAATTGTGTGGATGACTTTGTGAGGATGTCCCTAATTAAGGCAACATGATTTTATTGGACCAATTAAGACCTGAAACTTAATAAATGATCCCTATATAAAATGTGAAATGTGTATGTAAATGCAATGAATTTATGCAATATGAGATGTGGGTGAATGCATTATTTTTGGAATATAGATGCAAGTGAAATATAGTGTTATGAATGAAATATGCAAATGTTTTTGTGTATTAGCCATGTATATATACATATATAGAAATCAAATCATGCATAGAATGCTCTCAAGTGTATAACATTAAGTGGTTTGTGTTCTTCCTCTCCCTCTATATTGGCAAGCCTGTAAGTACCATGACCCACTCTATGAGTAACAATGTATGGACCTAACCAATTAGCCATGAATTTATCATGAAGATGCATCAATGCATTAGTATTTTGTTGGTTCTATTTAAGGACAAGATCTCCTACTTGGAATTCATGTAGATGAACTTTGGCGTTGTAAGCATATTTGAGGCGGTCTTGATAAACTTATAAATGCTCTAAAATATTGACTCGCCTCTCATCAAGAAGTGTGAGTTGGTCAAGATGTGCTTGTCTAGCAGTGTCATCATCTATGAATTCTTGCAAAAAAATTCACTAGGAAGGTATCTCGAGCTCAAGAGGCATAATTGCTTCGACTCCATAGACCAATGAAAATGGTGTATTGATATAAGCCCATAATGCCAAGGAAATTTGTGTATGCCAATCTCTATGATTTTATTTGACAAGTTTCTTGAGAATAGAAATTAAGGTTTTGTTAGAAGCTTCAACTTGTCCATTTACTTGTAGGTAGTAAGGAGTCGAGAAACTATGTTGAATATTTCTTGCAAAGTGCTTGAACATCCTTGTTCTTGAAAGACTTACCATTGTTGAAGATAATTTTTGAGGGTATACCAAAATGATAAATGATATGATGGAGTATAGACTCCAAAATTCTAGGTCTTGTCATACTGGTTAGAAGAATTGTCTCAACCCACTTTGTGAAGTATTCAGTGGCTATGATGATGAATGTATGTTGTCCCAAGGAAGGAGGTGAAATTTTACCAATTATATCTAGACCCCATTGTGAAAAGATCCAAAGGATTTGAATAGGTTGTAAGGATTGTGATGGTACATGAGTTAAATTAGCATGTTCTTGACACTTCTTGAAATGTTTAACATAGGTGCAACAATCATGTTCCATTGTGGGCCAATAATAACCCATGCGTAGAATATGCTTTGCAATGGCCATTCCACTAAAATGACCACCACAAGTACCATCATGAGCTTCAACAATGGCTCTTTGTGCCTCACTAGCCTCGAGACAATGAAGGAGGAATCCATCATAACCACGTTTATACAACACGTCCCCCAAGAGGATAAAATGAGTTACCTTTTTCTTGAATGTGCATTTGGCAGTTTGAGACATGTCATATGGGAGTGTTCCAAACTTGAGAAAGGCTACTATTTGGCTTGAACAAGGCTCATATGAATCTGATTAGATAAAGCAAACATCCTTTTCATCTGTAGACTCAGCATGGAAAATTATAGATTTAGAGATCGTTGAAATGATAAGGGGTTGTACCTCTCCAAAGGATTATTTTGGAATCAATGATCCAAGGGAGGCCATCGCATCTGCAAATCTATTAGTCAAACATGGTAAACTATTGATTTCATATAAATCAAAATTAGAGATAAATTTCATTGCTACTTCATGATAAAGCTTAATGGTAGGTTCCTTGCATTGGTATTCTCTATTTATTTGTTTGACGACAAGTTGAGAATTACAAAATATCCTAATACGCTTAATGCTCATATCTATAGCTAATTGAAGACCTAGGATTAAGGCTTCACACTCGGTAGTGTTGTTTGTGAATTGAAAGTTGAGTTTGAATGATAAGGGGATAGGTAACCCCTATGGTGTATGAAACATGACTCTAGCACCTTGACCTTTCACACACTCAGAGCCACCAAATAATAGTGTGATATTGATGTATTCCTCCAAAATGACATCTTATTCTTGCTCAATGATGACAGATACCAAATCATTTAGGAGCTCAATAATCAAAGGATGATCACTAGGTAGTGGAGCTTCCACAAGTTGATAGACTATTACCTGACATCTAATGGATTTTTAGCTAATGAATTCCAAATCAAATTTAGTAAGGAGCATTATCCATTTAGTGGTGTGGGTGTTGTTGCAAGTGCGGGATATCATATAACGTAGAGGATTTTCTCTAGCTATGATATAAGTTGTGTGGCTAAGCATGTAATGTCAAAGTTTCTTAGTAGCAAAAACCACCGTTAAGCATAGTTTCTCTACATAAGTGTATCTAGGTTCATAGCTTACCATTGTTTGACTAATGTAGTAGACAACTTGCTCTCGATTTTTTTCATTCTTTTGTGCAAGCATTGTCCCTAATGCAAAGTCGGTTATTGAGATATAAATATAGAAAGGGATCCTCGAACGAGGAGGAGCTAATATTGGTGGAGAATCTAGGTATTTCTTAATGTCATCAAAGGCTTTTTGACATTCATCTGTCCAAGATAATGACACTCCCTTTTGTAGTAGGTGATTGAATGACCTACATTTGTCAGAAAGTTATGCAGTAAAATGATGGATTGATTGGATATTTCCTTGTAAACTATGCAATTCCTTTAAGTTAGTTGGGGGAGGCATCTCCATGATAGCCTTAACCTTGTTAGGGTCCACCTCAATGCCTCTTTTGAAGATAATGAATCCTAGAAGTTTTCTCGAGGTAACACCAAAGACACATTTATTGGGATTCAACCTTACATTATGCTCTAGGATTCGATCAAAAAAAATTTCTAATACACCAATATGTTCTTGTTGAGTTTTGGGTTTAGCTAAGAGATCATCCACATAGTCTTCAATAATATTATGCATATAATCATGGAAAATATATGTTAGGGCACATTGATAAGTGGCACTTACATTTTTGAAGCCAAAGGGCATCGCCTTGTAATAAAAAGTTTCCCAAGGTGTAGTGAATGTTATTTTGTGTTGGTCATCAAGATTTATTCAAATTTGGTTGTATCCTGAAAAACCGTCCATGAGTGAAAACATTTCATGGCCAACGTAGGTATCGATAAGAATATCAATGTTTGGGAGAGGGAAGTCATCCTTAGGAAATGCTTTATTAAGATCTCAAAAGTCAGTGCACACACATATCACCTCGTTAGGCTTACGAATGGATACATGTTTGAAAGCCACTCAGGATAGTCGATAGGAACTATGAAGTTCACGTCTAAGAGTTTTTGAATCTCTATTTTTACCAAGAGAGCCATGGTAGGATGCACTCTCCTAATTTTTTGTTTGATCGACTTAGCATTAGGCTGTAAGGTGATATTGTGGACAACCAGACTAAGGTTAAGATCGGGCATGTCCTTGTATGACCATGCAAATATGCCCTTCTTCCTCTTGAGAAGAGCAATAACTTGCTCTTATTCATCAGGTGATAAATTTTTTTCAAGTTTTACAATTTGGGTATTGTCTTTGTCTAAACTAAGGTCCACATCAATGGTATCTTCAATAGACAAGTGGGAACCTTTTTTAAGCTGATGGGGATTAGGGATCAAATGAATTTCATCTAAGATTTCATCAAACTCTTCTTGTTGATCCTCATCTATTTATGCCTGGAAATCCTCAGGATCTGAAGGTGAAGGTGAAGGTGAAGGTGGAGATGATGGAGGAATGTAGTTGGCAGAAGCCCTTAACAATTCCGCAAGCAAGACAAATTTGGCAAAGGATGGAGGCAAGGAAATCAGGTCCATATCAATAAGGCTTATGTCAATTGGAATTGGCTTAGCCAAATCGTATGGATTACGAAGTGGGGTAAATAAATCAACAGGATTCATGTTGACTTATGGACAAGGTGGATAAGGTTGGATGGAATGGATGGGACCTAGGAACCGGTGCTAGGATCTTGGTTAACCTGAACAACAACAAGCAACACAAAATGCATTTTACTAAATGATATATACATGCAATGCAAAGAAAGACAAATGTGTTTTTGATTTTTTTTTGGTAGTGGTGAAAACCACTATTTTTTTGTAATGTACACATGTTACAAGTTGGCTTATGAAGTGGCTTAATGGAATGGAGGTGGTGGTTCACTGGTAGGGATGGCTAGCTCTTGTGGAAGAAGCAAGTGAAATATGGGCTCATAGATGGGAAACATGTTCAGATAAAATTTATCTTGTTCAATATGGGGAATTATGGGCTCCGATTCTTCTTCAGAATCATCCAAAATTATCAACATAAGATTGAATTCTTCATAAATTTCATCATCAGAATTATCATGATGGAGGGCTTCTTCTCCTAAATTTATATTAAACATTTGGAAGGTTTGTTCAAGAAAAGAGGTGGTGGAAAGTGGGTGGTAACCTAGACCTGAATGATCATGCATCTCTTAATATGGAACATCTATAGGTTGATGCACTCCCTATTCATGCAATCCTAGGCTAGGATCTTGCCAATTGACTATGAGGAAATATCGAGATGGAAATCCTGACATTTTTTGGATGTTGGCAAGAGATGGTTCTTTGGGTTCCTCTATGGGAGCTAGACTTGATGAAGAATCAATCCTCCCATATAAAAAATGTATGCTATTTGGAGTTGAACCCATGTTATATATTGCTCCTATGGCCAAAGGAGGGGTATGTGGGAGATCAAAATCCTTAGAATTAGGAATGGTGAGGGGTGTGAGGGTGATGTCTTGGACCATTTATTCACCAATACCAATATTAGTGAGGTGTACCTTGAATTAGGATGATATGGAAGGACTATGGTCAGGTGATGGCTTAGGGAATGAAGATGGATATGTCTTAAAATTTGTCAATTTGACTTGTGAAACATTAGGTGATTGCAATGGATTGGATTGGGAAGGTCTATGAATAGATGATGATGAGGAGGATGAAAATGATGAAGATGATGTAGACTAACTATGACCACATGTGCATGTAGTCAATGATGAAGATGATGGGGGTATGGAAGCTTGATGTGGATTGGTGATAGGGAGCTCCTCAGGAATGGGATCCTTTGATGAAGAGATTGGTGAAGTGATGGATGGATTGGATGATGGTGAAATAAAAAGGTGAGTGGAAGGAAGCATCGACTCATAGTAATTTGAAATGAAATTGCAATACTTACATGACTCGACGTCCGTCGGTATGCAATGTACTTGTCCCTCATGAATATATTTCAAGCATTGATGTAAAATAGGAGGGACACATCTCATTTCACTCATAAAATATCTTCCAAGGAGTAGGTTGTATGCCATGGATCCTTCCAAGATGCGAAACATGATGTGCAACATTTTGACCCCTACTTCAATGGGTAAAACCACAGTGCCAACTATGGAGTACAAAGCATAGTTAAATGCTTTAAGGGTAATTGATGACTTGGTGATATGGGATGGGGTAAGGTTAATATGATGAAGGGAATATGTGGTGATGATATTGATAGAGGAACCAATATCAATTAAAACTCTTTTAAAAGTATTATTATAAATTAGAGCCATGATATGCAATGGAGAGTCTATGAATTCCGATGAGATTGGCCTAATGTCAAAGTCATAGAATGTTATAGAAGGCTCCATGCATGTTTAGATGCTCCCAAAAAAGTTGTTGACAGTATTAGGATCTTATGATTATAGTTCAATAGACTTCAAGATATCCATTAATGCCTCCCAATGTGGAGGATATTGTGGGATTAACTCATAAATTGACAATTTTGTAGAAGCCATATTTAGGCTTGTAGTTAACCGGCTACTGAATGAAATGATTGGTCAAGGTGGACAATTAATGGGTGGATTTGGAGGATTTTATTGGCTAGGATATGGATGGATGATGAAGGATTGAAGGAAACTTAAATGTGTGGTGATGTAGGAGGTTGTGATACACTTGCTTAAGGTGGTTGCATTTTTTGGTTGTTCCTTTGACCTCTAGTGACCACATGGATGGCCCCTACAAACCCTTGATATTGTTGGACATGATTGAATTGATTAAGGGGAGTTTCAGTGTTAGTTCCCTCTACATTTGGTTGCACCTCCTCATGATGAGGAAGTGGTGTTTGAAATATATCAAGGTTTTGATTTTGTTGAGCGAGGGTATTATCAAGCTTGATCGTCCCCAAGTCAATGAGATCTTGAACTATGTCTTTAAATGAATGGAAATTGTTAATTTCATGCCCATTTTACCTATGATAAGGACAAAATAGATGTTCTTGATAGTGTCAAGGACAATTTTCCATAGCTGGCACTATGTTCTACATGGCTTGATTTTTTGAGGGTACCGCATGATAAGTAATTTGTTACAATGTTTGTTGCATGGATTATTGTTAAGCCATTACCAACTGGCTCATGACCACTTTATTAACTTTATTGGGTTGAGTGGCTGGGGTAGCCTGTGTTGATTTTGGTTGGCCAAAATAATTGCTTTTGAATTGGCCCTTTTTTTGCCATTCTTTCTTTTTAGGCTTAATAATGCCTTCTTGGATTTTTATCTCCTCAATGACACTAGCCTGAGCTAAAGCTTCTTAAAATGATTGATAAGTCCATAGTTGAAGCATCCAAGAGATAGGTTTTAAAAAAATCTTGGTGTATAGCTTAATTAGATCATCCATCGGTAGGGTAAATGGCAATTTAGTGATGAAAACCCTCCAACGGTTTCCAAAATCATAGATAGATTCATCATCATGGTGTCTTAAAGCATAGACATCAGACAATGAGATCTTATTTTTAACATTTAATATGAAACACTCAAAGAATTGATCATTAAATTTCTCAAAATTATAAATACTATGGCTTGGAAATTGATTATACCATTCTATGGCATCTCCTCCTAATGTTTGAAGAAAAGTTCTAAGTATGAGAGCATTGTCATTTTAAATTCTAAAACAAACATGTACAAAAGTGCTCACATGTTCTTTTGCATCCTAAATTACCTTAAATTTTTCAAACTTAGGTATCGTAAAATCTGTCGAATGTGGTAGGGATGGTATCAAAGGATGAATTGGTTGATTGATCAATTGGCGTAAAGTTGGTTTCTAGTTTGAAAAACCAGGAGAATGTTGTATCAGTTGATCTATCTATTTTTACATGGCCTTAATTCAAGGGTCTGCCTTAGGAATGTGGAAGCCCAAAATTATTTGATGATTTTGTGGTAGAGTGGAGAAATATTGTGGAGTGACTAGGTGATGATGATATTGGTAATGATGGCTAGGTGAATTTGATGGGAAATTATGAATGGGGGATTGATGATGAAAATATGAGAAATTATGCAATGATTTTGATGTATGAATATTATAGCTAGGTTTGCAAATGGGAATAGGATGGGTGATGGTATGGCTTGGTGGGGGAACATGGATAGAAACCACAAAATACTGTGGTGCCCATGATAGACCCTTGTTAAAAAGGACAATCTGAGTAGAGTTATATAAAGGTTTAGAGGTCACTTGTACTTACTATTGAGAGTTTTGATATTGTCTAAGCAAATTTTTCAAGTTTTCCCATGCCTCATTAATATATCTATCAGAGGCTAAGGGTATGGAGGTAGATGGTATGAAATATGTGGCTTGAGGATAAGTTACACTAGGTATGGCAACTTGTGAGGCCGAAACTTGTGAAGCAACATTTACATGTGCTTCATACAAGGGGTTGGTGTAAGTGGAAGTGTATGAGGTTCTAGGAGCACATGAGGGTTGGGGAATGGACATATGGTAAGAAGGTGCAATTGATGCCTCAAAAAGAGGGTTAGTGTACACCTAGGTAAAGGTGGATGGTGGCTGGGAATAAATAGGCTCTTATTATAAAGTAAGATCCTATCTAGGTGAATTGGAAATGGAATATAAGGCATAGTTAGAAAACTTCATGAGAGCTTCTACCCTTGCCATGTATATATGGGTAATATTATGATTGATGGTAGGGGAGGTTGACTCTACTTGGGGCATGGCCATATGAAATGTTGTGGATGGCAAAGAATGTGATGGACCTGTAGATAAATCTGCCTGTGTCACATTCAGGGAATCTACCATAGAAGTGGTGGGGAAGGTGGATGAAGGTTCCATTTTATTATTTTTATTTAATGCATATTTTTGTTTTCGTGTTAAGACCATAAAGCAAATAAATCAAAGTACAAATTATGCAACAAATTGAAACACCCAATTTAAATTTCACAATAAAAACAAACAACCAATGCTAAGTTTGTTTAACACGTGTGTCTTACCTTGTTCATTGGTTATCTAATTTTAATATGAGTTCATTTTCTTATGTTTCAATCTTGTGTGTTTCAAATGTACTAATCTAAATTAATCAAATAAAGATAAAAAACTATGGCTAAGTTGAGACAACGAGATTCTTGCTGGTGATGAAATCCAACAAGTTTGCTTGGGGGTGACCTAAGGTTTTTAAGGGTAAATATTAGTGGATGGATATTGTAGACACCAAATCCTAGCCACTTGTCTTTCATCCTGGTCATTATACCACCCAATTGTCCACCATCCCCCTCTATCGCCATTCAATTGGCCATTACATGCCTTTCCTACCATCCAATGACTTACTTTAGCCCTTTTTCGCCATTTTTTGACCTCTATTTGACTTATTTATATTTATTTTATATTATTTATATTTAAATATAATATTTTATATTATTTTTTAATGTATTTATTATAAAATATATATTTGTAAGTCAAATTAACCTCAACCATCCGATCCGATTTAATCTCAGTCGTACATCTCCCTTAATCTGTGTCACACCTAAAGTTTAATATCAGCCTTTGGATCTACTTTAATATTAGCCACACGATCAAAATTTCTAAGCTAAAACCCTAAGAATACCCTAGGCTTGATAATAAATAGGAGCATTCTCATTGCTCAACCCATGGAAAACTTGAACGCTGGACTCTTAATTTACTTGTGAGATCTAACTTTACGTAGAGCTGGTGTCTTGTGAGTAGGTTGTGCCCAGGTCTAATATTCCCCTAAAACCCTAGCTTGCCCTAGGATTTTTTGATTCCAGCAATATTTGTAGCCCATTCCTATCACCACCATCATCTTCCATCTGTCGAATCCTTCACAACCCCCCCGATCTGCCTCTATAGATTTAAAACTAATCTATAGGTACTATCGAGCACCTACCTCATCCCATAGGTACATTAGTGTACCTGCTACATTCTGCAAGTGCATTACAAAGCCTATCCTCCCCATAACCATATGCCAAAACCTGCAACGTAAGATCATCAGGTGCCATCAGGGCATCCTGCTATCAATCTACAATGGAGCAACGAAATAACATCATTAACAACAAAGTAAGTATTTTATGCATTTTATTTGATGTTATTTGGATTTTGCATGTTTTGTTTACTAAGATCTAAGGTTTTAGTTTACATTTCTGAGGGTTCACACTGTGGAACCCTCATTTTGTTTACTAACACCTCTATGTTTTTTGTATGTGTAGGATCAGGTAGCATCAACCAAGGATTGTTGAGTAGCTATTAAAGCTAGAGCGATCCAATCATGAATAACCAAAAGCTCACTCATCCTATTGGAAGCAAGATACATCAAAGACACTACTTGTTTTATAGAAAGGGTTTCAGAGAACCCTAGCACTTGTATTTATTGTATCAAAATAAGTTCTTTTGAACAAACAGATTGTAACAAAGGAGTTTCTTAGCTCCCCCACATTTATTGAATAAAATCATATTTTGTGTAGTCTCTTGTTCATTGGAATTATTTTACTTTCATATTTGTTTTAGTGTCATATTTTCACTTCACAAATGGTGATCACAGTGGGAATCCACAAGGGTTATACTTTTTGATTTACGTTGTACAAATTGCATTCTATTGTGCCATTTTACAAGGTTTTCTAGAGCAAAAAACCAGCCAAAATCTCTAGTTAATGTTTCTAGAAGGTCTTGTGACAGTTTGTAGAAGGTGTGCAGGCACTCTACGATACTTGTTGATCCCCATAGGCACCCTATTGCACCTACATAGGCACTCTGCTATACCTACAGAGGTTCCCAGCTATGCCTAGCAGTTATTTGGAGTAGAGCTTAGGATTTTGAAGAACACAAGATTATACTAAGAGGGGGGTGAACAATATAAGATCACTTTTTACTTTTCTTTCCCAAATAGTATTAATCAATATAATCAGTGGCAATATCAATAGCAATAACCAAAGCATTGCACAAATCATCACACATAATAAAGACACAAATTTTAACGTGGTTCACCCAATGTGGGCTACCTCTATAAAGAGAATATTTCTTCTAAATATTTCTAAAATAATCTCATGGGAATCCTTTCCCTTTTACAATGTTTGTGGACCTCTGTCCAAAGGAGATGTTGATCCCCTAAATCTCAAGTTCATGGATCTCTTCCATAGGAAAACTCGTTCCCCTTCTTGCTCTGGCTAGTGATCTTCTAGAAGACTCTGTCTCTCAGCTGCACTAACTGGTGGATCTCTCTCCACTTGAAGACTCCTCACTCATATCTGTCTTCAATTGTCCTAGCTACTGGATCTCTATCCACTGAGACTTTTTCCTCTATACTCTATCACCTCAAAATATCTATCTCAATAGGTTCACTCAGAACCTTCTCAAATATGCTCAACAAGCTCACTTAGAACTTGTCCAAATCTTCTCAACAAGCTCACTCAGAACTTGTCCAAATTTGCTCAACAGGTCCACAAAAAACCTGCTCAAATTTGCTCAACAGGTCCACATAAATCTTCTCAATAGGTCCACACAGAACCTGTCCAAATATGCTCAATAGGTCCACATAGAACCTGCTCAAATATGCTCAATAAGTCCTCTCTAGGACTTGCTCAAATCTGCTCAATAAGTCCTCTCTAGGACTTGCTCAAATCTGCTCAATAAGTCCTCTCTAGGACTTGCTCAAATCTGCTCAATAAGTCCTCTCTAGGACTTGCTCAAATTTGCTCAATAAGTCCTCTCTAGGACTTGCTCAAATATGCTTAACAAGCTTACACAAAACTTGTCCAATCTCATAGAATCATAAAGAGAATTGTTAGAGACTCAATATGTTCTATACTTAATGCTCAATCAATATCTCAACTCAATATCATAGAAGCATAAAGAGAATTGTTAGAGACTCAATATGTTCTATACTCAAATACCAATATCAACTCAAATCAATCTCATAGAAGCATAAAGAGAATTGTTAGAGACTCTATATGTTCTATACTCAAATCCCAATATCAACTCAAATTAATCTCATAGAAGCATAAAGAGAATTGTTAGAGAATCTATATGTTCTATTCTCAAATATCAATCTCAACTCAAATCAAGAATATAGAATAGTTTGTTTTATGGAACTTGAACAACCACATGCATCCACTTGACTAGGCTCAATCAACTCAACTCAATCAATCACCTCAATGAACAACCCTTTCTCACAAACCCTAGTCCAAGTATGTATCAATCAACTCAAAATATTTCCAACAATGGTCAACAACAAATCTCACATAACAATGATACTCATGCTATCTTCTAACTCAAGTTAAAGTTCTTTGCACAACCAATGGGTTCCAACAAAAATGCTTATAAAATAAGGTTTAATCATAACTCTAAATCCAAAAAAAACTTGAAGCATTAAACCAATCACTTTCGAAAAGGAAACCACAATCAATCCTTTTCACTCCAAATATATTTTCAAAAATAAACCACCATAATCAATCAATAGGAGAATGTGCCCATACCTTTAATGTAGATGATGAAGCCTCTTTGGAAATCTGCCACAATCACACTATTCTTTTGCCAATCTTCACAAGGGTTTGAAGATCATAAAATAATCAACATTACTCCACTTCACAATAATATTTACCAAGGCTTTTAATTAGAAAACCTTATTAAGAATTAATGCACAACTTCCTTATCACTCCTAAAACCACTTGTACCATAAAATAAAATAAATCAAATCATTGCATAACCTTGTCACTCCACAAACCACTTATACCATAAAATAAATCAAATATTTTATATCCTTCCTTTCAACACTTTTGCACTAAAAAATAATCACAAAGCTTTCTTAGGAAATATCTCACATTAGTAAAATATCAAATCTTATTAAAATATTAAAGCTTGCTCAACTTTATATCTCCCACAAAAATCATAATCAAACCTTATTAAAATATTAAAGCTTGCTTAACCTTATATCTCCCACAAAAATCATAATCAAACCTTATGTTAGGACCCTCCTAACATGTCCTAATTACTTATATTATTTATTCATTATATTCTAGGGTCACAACCCTTCACTCTTACAACTATTAGACTAGGTATATAAATGCAATCCACATATGATAATAAGGCATCATCGAATAAATATATAAATTAAGTCTATTGTGGGTTTTCTACCTTACAATCAAAAAGCGATTCAATATAAAAATGATCTTGCTTCCCGCACCATTTAGTTTCATACCATCTGGATCAGAGCTAGATCAAGGAGCAAATTCACCATTAAAATTTTTTCCCATTGCACATTTCAGCCAGTCCACATTCGCGAGGACGCAAACAACATTCACGCTTCACGGATCCGTGTCAAAATCATCGCAAAAAATTAAACCTTCTCCTAAGGTATGAATTAAGTTGTCATACACCCAAATTGCTCGACCTTTCACCTGGTGATCGATGGCTGTTTTGAAAAAGCTAAAATCTTCAACGTAGCATCAAGGTTTTCGACGTCCGAAACACAAAGGAAAAAAATTAAAATTATTTTTTATTTTTTGAATTTTGTTTTGCTCACCTGTACCAAGTCATATTTATCGTTACCTACACCAACCGCAATGGCTGAAGGACGATGATCACTGGATTCCATTCATGAGAAACACGAAAGGCTCGCTGAAGAAGTTCAACAGGAAAGAGAGGAGAATACCCGGACCACAAGAGAACTCTTCGAGAAAATATTTGCAATGGATGTTAAACTTGATGCCATCAGTCAAAATCAGGCGACAACACATGCAAATTCACCCAACCACGGGTCATCAAACCGAGCAATGTTAGGAGGTCCACAAACTTCCATTCTACCATGAACGACCAAATTAGACTTCCCAAAATTTGAAGGAGGAGACCCTACAAATTGGATCTACCGAGCAGAGCAATACTTCTCACTAAATCAAATTCTGGAAATGCAAAAAGTGCATATCGCCTCCTTCCACTTGGAAAACACCGCCATCCAATGGTACCAATGGTTCGAGAAAACTAACGGCACTTCGACGTGGTTAACCTTTACATAGAATCTATTAGTGTGATTCGTCCCTAGCAAGTTTCAAAGCTTTACAGGGGCCCTCACTAAATTATGCCAAACCACTTCGATAAGCGAATACCAAGCAGAATTTGAAAGGCTAGCTAATCGAACATCCGGATTAGACGCTGCCTTCTTTCAAGAATGTTTTGTCAGTGGATTAAAAGAAGAAATTCCAATAGAGGTGCAAATGTATAACCCTACAAACATGTTAGAGACCATCGACTTGGTGAAATTAGCGAAGGACAAAATCAAGGCACATAATCGGTTCACAAAACCAACTTGGGGGAAACCATCAAACACTTATACCAACCCCAAACCAATGCAAAATGGACAAACCCAAAAATCCTACACAACCCCCAAAATTAACCCCACTCTACCAATTAAGTGTCTGAGTTTCGAGGAAATGAAGGAAAGACAAGCTAAGGGTCTTTGCTACCATTGCGATGAAAAATTTGATAGAAATCATAAATGTGCCTCATGGAAATTATATATTCTAGATGCCACAGAGGAAGGGAATTCTATCGAAGAGGAACCTGAACTCGAAGTAGAGGTATTATCCAACACACTTGAAAATGATGAAGAAAATGCACCAAAGGTTTCCTTCAATGCCCTTGCGGATTTTTTGCCCCTCAAACAATGTGAGTAAAAGGGTATTTTAAGAAATAAAACCTTACCGTGCTCCTAGATTCTGGTAGCACACACAATTTTATCGATCCAAAGGTGGCTAAACAAGCAAATTGTTTTATATACCCTTGCAATAACTTCGAAGTGATGATTGGAAACAACAAAAAAATTGCATGCAAAGGAAAATGTAGAAATATCAAACTAACTATGGGGGTTTATAACATGAAAAGTGACATGTACATCCTACCCCTAGGTGGGTGCAAAATTTTACTATGCGTACAATGGTTACAAACTTTGGGCATAGTCCAATGGGAATTTGATGAACTATGGATGAAATTCATAGCAAAGAACCAAACCTATATTATCTAAGGCCTAAAATCAGGACCTTCCCAAATCATTAGCTCGCATAGAATGGAGAAAATTATCCGAAGAGGAAACAAAGGAATGGTCACCCAATTATTTTCAATTCAACCTAGTCACAAAGAAGACGAGACACTAGAGTTACAAAAGATTTTAGACCACCATAAGGCGGTATTCAATGAACCAAAAGGACTACCTCCACAACGTAGTCATGATCACACTATTCCACTATTTCCAGGGCATCACCCTCCTAATATTAGACCTTATCGTTATCCATACCTCCAAAATACTGAAATAGAGAAATTAGTTCAAGAGCTTCTTAAGGAAGGAGTCATTAGACCTAGCAAAAACCCTTACTCCTCTCCAATTATTTTAGTTAGAAAAAAGGATGGCTCATGGCGTTTATGTGTTGATTTTCGAGCGCTTAATAAAATGACCATCAAAGATAAATTTCCTATTCCGGTCATAGACGAGCTATTAGATGAAATCCACGGGGCAGCTTATTTTTCCAAGTTAGACTTACGGTCAGGCTACCACCAAATACGATTCAATGAAAAGGATATTCCTAAGATAGAATTTCGCACTCACGAAGGGCACTACGAATTCTTGGTGATGCCATTTGGCCTGACCAACGCTCCTACCTTTCAAAGTCTAATGAATAAGGTATTTCACCCTTTTCTTCATAAATTTATATTATTTTTCTTTGATGACATTTTGATTTATAGCAAAACATGGGAAGAACATTTGTACCATGTTAGACAAGCGTTCCAAATCTTGGAGGAAAATCAACTTTATGCAAAAATATCAAAGTGTTCCTTTGGAAAACAATAAATTGAATACTTAGGATATATTGTCTCAAAGGAATGAATTATGGTAGATCCTTCCAAAATCGAGGAGGTGAAAAATTGGCCTATTCCAAAAACCTTAAAAGCCCTACATGGGTTTATTGGACTAATGGGATATTATAGAAAATTTTTCCAAAATTATGGTAAAATCGTTGCTCCTCTAACAGCATTACTTAAGAAAAATTCTTTCAAATGGTCGTCTAAAGCGGATGAGGCCTTTATCACCTTAAAAACTGCAATGTGTAGCACCCCTGTTCTAGCCATGCCCAACTTTTCTAAACTGTTCGTCATTGAAAGTGATGCTTCAAGAATAGGAATGGGAGTTGTACTCATGCAGGATGAAAGGCCTCTAGATTTTATAAGCAAAGCATTTTCTCCTAAGAATTTAGCTCGCTCTACGTATGAAAAAGAGATGTTGGCGATTGTCCATGCTATTCAACATTGGAGGCCTTACCTTATTGGCCAACATTTCATTATACGCACTGACCATCATAGCTTGAAGTATTTTTTGGAACAAAGGACTAATACCCTGGAACAAAAAAAATGGGTTACTAAACTTCTTGGCTATGATTATGAAATTACATATAAAAAGGGAAAGGACAACATGGTAGCCAATGCACTTTCTAGAAAATTTGAAGATATGCCTCAAGTCCATGCTCTTTCCTCCCTTATTCCTAAATGGGTATATGAGATGCATGAAGAATGGATAAATGATCCTACTATCCACGCCTTAATTCAACAACTTCAACATAATCCTAGTAGCAAAACTCCATACACTTGGAAGGACAATATATTAAGATACAAAGGGAGGATGGTCCTCACCCCCAATTCAACTTATTGTGAAAAACTTCTTCATGAGTTACATACCTCACCCACTGTAGGCCACTCAGGGTTCTTAAAAACCTATAAAAGAGCCACTACCTCCTTCTATTGGGTAGGAATAAAAAATTACATCAAAAAATTTGTAAAAGAATGTGAAGTTTGCCAAAGACAAAAGGGGGAGACCCTCACTATTCCAGGATTACTTCAACCTCTTCCTATACCCACCAAAACATGGGCAGATATTTCTATGGACTTTATTGAAGGATTACCAAAATTAGGAGGAAAAACAACCATTTTCGTAGTTGTTGATCGATTATCTAAATATGCCCATTTTTGTCCCGTGGCTCATCCTTATACCGCTAACACTATATCCCACATATTCCTAGATAAAATCTTTAAATTACATGGTATGCCCTCCACAATTGTTAGTGACCGTGACCCAACTTTCACTAGCACCTTTTGGAAGGAATTTTTCAAATTACAAGGTACTCAACTTCGTATGAGCTCCGCTTACCATCCTCAAACCGATGGCCAAACAGAAGTTGTAAATAAATGCTTGGAAACATACCTTCGATGTTTTGTTTCTACTCAACCACTCCATTGGGTAAAGTGGCTTTCACTAGCGGAATGGTGGTATAACACTTCATACCATACATCCATCAAAATGACTCCTTATGAAGCACTATATGGTCAAACACCACCATCCCTCACTTCCTATATTCCAGGGACTACAAAAGTCCATGCGGTGGAAATGGAACTTGCTAATAGAGATGACATACTACGAATCCTAAAATAGAACCTACACATCGCCCAACATCGCATGAAGCAGCAAGCCGATCAACATAGAAGCGAACGTAGTTTCCACGAGGGTGATATGGTTTTCTTGCGTCTCCAACCTTACCGTCAATCCTCTCTTAAACAAAAAGGTTATCAGAAGTTAACACCCAAATTTTACAGGCGGTATAAAGTTCTCCAATGTATTGGGACCATTTCTTACAAACTAGAACTTCCTCCCTCTTCCAAAATTCACCCCGTATTTCATGTATCTTGCCTTAAGCTCACAATGGGAGCCCATATCATGACACAACCCACTCTCCCTGAATTCTATGATGATGGAGTACTTATAGTCGATCCAGAAGCTATATTGGATCGCCGATCTCGTCACCTTCGTACTCACGATATCACGGAAGTTTTAATCCATTGGAAAGGTCTACCTTTAGAAGACGCAATGTGGGAAAATTTTCAAGATATCCAACAGCGATTTCCAAATTTCCAGCTTTGAGGACAAAGCTCCTTTAAGGGGGGTGGCATGTTAGGACCCTCCTAACATGTCCTAATTACTTATATTATTTATTAATTATATTATAGGGTCACAACCCTTCACTCTTACAACTATTATACTAGGTATATAAATGCAATCCACATATGATAATAAGGCATCATCGAACAAATATATAAATTAAGTCTATTGTGGGTTTTCTACCTTACAATCAAAAAGCGATTCAATATAAAAATGATCCTGCTTCCCACATCATTTAGTTTCATACCACCTTAGCAATCAAATATTTTAATTAAAATATTTACCCCCACAAATATTGGAGTTGGAGTGCATACCTCAAAGGAACCCTCGAAGTGCCTTGGCATTTCAAACCTCTGCCTACCGTGTTGCCAAGTGGTAACTAAGCCACGTGAGCTAACACTGCCCACATGACTGCCTTGGGCACTCTCTTCCTTAAATTATGTGTGCTTTCCTCACAAGGCACCAAAAATTTTACCGTCCATGACTTGACTTCCCACGCCACACCCCACGAAATTTGCTGCACAATATTCAGATGCAGAAATACTTTTTGGGTATTTGAAAATCATGCGACACTCCATAGATTTATTAAATGGAAAAACTTTGGCTTATTTATATAACCATCCTTCAATGCGAATAGTCGGCCCTTTTAACATTGTCCTCATGACATCGATGACACCAATAAGAAAGAAGGGAAAAACCTTTTATTTAATTTTAAATAAATTAAAATTTAAACTAAACCTTTAAAATTAAATTTCTCCATCATCGTGGCACATTTTTCGATGAAACGAAAGGTCAACTTGGGTTTTAAGAAAAACCCATTTCAAATATCCCATCCATTGGTTTTAAATAAAACCTTTCCTTGCCTTCCTTGGTTTTCATAAAACCCTTTTGCTAAGCTTCCCTTGAAGCTCCTTTTGGAACCAAATTCCATGCATCCCTTCTAGAACCTTTGATAAAAACCTTGGCTTCTCATGAAGCTCTTTGTGGAGCAAAATCATAGTGCTTACTTACATAGGTCCTTTTGACATCAATTACAACTTTTTGCTTAGGGACTCAAAATTCCCAATAATCTCCCCTTTTGTCATTGATGGCAACCCATATTCATTTTACTAAAACCTGACCTTATTTTTTGCTCCCCCTAGGACTTTGCTCCCCCTGGATCAATGCTCTCTCAAATATCAAATCTCTCCCCAATACACAAATATCTCCCCCTTTGACATCAATGGAAAAGGATCATATCAAATCTCTCCTCAATACACAAATCTCTCCCTCTTTGACATCAATGGCAAAGGGTCACCTTTGGGGCTCGGGGCTAAGAATGAGCCTCTTAGCTTAGCCCCTTCCCCACCTCCACATGAGGTGGTTAATTTTGGGGTGGGAATATTTCTCCTCCTCAAAAGCACTGCTC
Organism: Wollemia nobilis; assembly: GCA_028583015.1. Lineage (NCBI taxonomy): Eukaryota > Viridiplantae > Streptophyta > Pinopsida > Araucariales > Araucariaceae > Wollemia > Wollemia nobilis. The sequence goes on along the minus strand of JAQPPZ010001176.1, from coordinate 434,073 downwards.
TTTATATTTATATTATTCTCTTCTTTTCTGAGTTTTCTAAATCCTCTCACTATTTCTTTCCAAGTCACCATCCCTGTTCCTGTCATCACTTTTGTTCCTGTTTTTGTTCTTGTTTTCATCCATGTTCATGTCCTGTTCTTGTTCCTATTTTCATCCATGTTCCTATTCCTATTCTTATTCCTGTTCTCATCCATGTTCCTATTCCTATTTCTGTTCCTATTCTTGTTCTCATCTATGTTCTTGTTCCTATTCTTATTCTTGTTCATGCCAATGTTCCTGTTCATGTTCCTATTCTTGTTCATGCTTGATTATGGAATATTTTCTCTACACCATCTTGCTATGTGACCATCATTATTTCACTTATAACACTTAATTTTATTATTCCTTGGAGGTGCAACTGTCTTAGGATTTCTCCTAGTGAAGCCATATCCTCTTCTGTCATGAACCTTGCAATTCATTGCCTTACGAACAAACTCATTACATGAGTAGAAATACCCATAGAAAAGTTGCACTTTCCCATATTATTATCTTTCATGTGTCCTGCACTATGAAGCCATGTGCCCAAACCTGTGACATGAAAAACATATTCCATTGAATAAACCTTGCCAAGACCCCATTGGTATCTTGTTCTGATTTCTTTTCCATTTGTACCTTCTTTGTGCATTACTCCTATATTTGTTGAACTCTTTGCTATCCAATTCATCCTATGATGTCTCACTCCCACTTTTACTTACTTCTTTTGACTCTTCTTATTTTCTGGTGTTTGAGCTTGGCTCTCATTTTTTTGTTTCTTGTTTCCCTTGTTCTTCTTTAGAACTAAGTCCTGTTATGGTGACTGATGACCTTTGTGCATTGATAGTCCTTTCCAAGGTCCTTGAATTTTCCTCAAAATTGTGTAGCTTGTCCTTAGAACCTTTTACTTCCATCCTTAGTGAAACTATCTCATGCTCTAATATTTCACACTCTAGATATTTTACCTTTAATTTTTTAGCCATACCTTCTTCAATCCTTCTTGCTTCTTCAGCCTTGGTTTTGAATTTGGTGAGTTCCTATAGAAACTTTGATTTTGATTTTTCATCTTCTTGAGATTGAACCCTTAATCCTGAGTTCTTCCTTTTTAATTCTTCAAGATTAACCATAAGCATTTCACATTCTATCTCTTTTACCTTTGGATGTTCAACTATACCTTTTTCAACTCTTCTTGCTTTTTCAACCTTATCTCTCAAGTTAGAGATATCATGTAGAAGCTTTGTCTTACATTTCTCATCTTCTTGTATTTGAGCCTTCAATTCTAAATTATCTCTTTTCAATTCAATAAGCTCCTTAAGAGTGGCTTTCCCTTTTTCTTTTTCTGAAGCATCTTCTTTTTTCTTATATTACTGAAAGTAGAGTTTCTTCTTCATACCTATTTTGATCATCCATGTTATCCTTTATTGAACCAATCTCTAGGATTTCATTTTTGAGAATATCATATTCATATTAACTACTAAACCCATTACAATATCTTATATTATGACCAAGTTGACCACAAAAAAATGTTCTTTTGGACAATAAGCTGCATGGTGACCTGTGTTCCCACATTTGGTACAAAACTTTATCAGTCTGGATATTTCTCCATTACTTGATTCATCTCTTGAATCTATTTCCATTTTTCCTCCCAACACAACAATATTAATCTCATATTCCTTTTATTTCATGACCATCAATGTTATTTTTTTCTTGTGTCTCATGCTTTTACTCTTGCCTTTTTTTTCCATTTGTGTTCTTGTAGGATCTTCGTTCAAGCTGTTAAACTTATTTCGAAGGAACCAGATCTGATACCAATTGAAGAACACAAGCTTATACTAAGAGGGGGGTGAACAGTATAAAACCACTTTTTACTTTTCTTTCCCAAATAGTATTAATCAATATAATCAATGGAAATATCAATATCAATAACCAAAGCAATGCACAAATCATCACACACAATAAAGACACCAGTTTTAATGGGGTTCACCCAATGTGGGCTACCTCCATAGAGAAAATATTTCTTCTAAATATTTATCAAATAATCTCATGGGAATCCTTTCCCTTTTACAATTTTTATGGACCTCTGTCCAAAGGAGATGTTGATCCCCTAAATCTCAAGTTCGTGGATATCTTCCATAGGAGAATTCTTTCCATTTCTTGCTCTGGCCAGTGATATTATAGAAGAATATGTCTCTTTACCACAATAACTAGTGGATCTCTCTCCACTTGAAGACTCATCACTTAGATCTATCTTAAATTGTCCTAGCTGTTGTATCTCTATCCACTGAGACTCTATCCTCTATACTATATCACCTCCAAATATCTGTATCAATAGGTTCACTCAGAACCTTCTCAAATATGCTCAATAAGCTCACTCAAAACTTGTCCAAATCTTCTTAACAAGCTCACTCAGAACTTGTCCAAATCTGTTCAATAGGTCCACATAGAACCTGCTCAAATCTTCTCAATAGGTCCACAAAAATATTCTCAACAGGCCCACATAGAACCTATCCAAATCTTCTCAACAGATCCACATAGAACCTACTCAAATCTACTCAACATGTCCACACAGAACTTGTCCAAATCTGCTCAACAGGTCCACATAGAACCTGCTCAAATCTGCTCAATAAGTCCTCTCTAGGACTTGTTCAAATTTGCTCAATAAGTCCTCTCTAGGACTTGCTCAAATCTTCTTAACAAGCTTACACAAAACTTGTCCAATCTCATAGAATCATAAAGAGAATTTTTAGAGACTCAATATGTTCTATACTTAATGCTCAATCAATATCTCAACTCAATATCATAGAAGCATAAAGAGAATTGTTAGAGACTCAATATGTTCTATACTCAAATCCCAATATCAACTCAAATCAATCTCATAGAAGCATAAAGAGAATTGTTAGAGACTCTATATGTTCTATACTCAAATCCCAATATCAAATCAAATTAATATTATAGAAGCATAAAGAGAATTGTTAGAGAATCTATATGTTCTATTCTCAAATCTCAATCTCAACTAAAATCAAGAATATAGAATAATTTTTTTTATGGAACTTGAACAACCACATGCATCCACTTGACTAGGCTCAATCAACTCAACTCAACCAATCACCTCAATGAACAACATTTTCTCGCAAACCCTAGTCCAAGAATGTATCAATCAACTCAAAATATTTCTAACAATTCTCAACAACAAATGTGACATAACAATGATACTTATGTTCTCTTCTAACTCAATTTCAAGTTCTTTGCACAACCAATGGGCTCTAACAACAATGCTTATAAAACAAGGTGTAATCACAACTCTCAATACAAAAAACCTTGAAGCATTAAACCAATCACTTTCGAAAAGGAAACCACAATCAATTATTTTCACTCCAAATATATTTTCAGAAATCAACCACCATAATCAATCAATAGGATAATGTGCCCATACCTTTAATGAATATGAAGAATCCTCTTTGGAAATCTGCCACAATCACAATATTCTTTTGCCAATCTTCACAAGGGTTAGAAGATCACAAAATAATCAACATTACTCCACTTCACAATAATATTTACCAAGGATTTTAATTAGAAAACCTTCTTAAGAATTAATGCACAACTTTCTTATCACTCCTAAAACCACTTGTACCATAAAATAAAATAAATCAAATCATTGCATAACCTTGTCACTCCACAAACCACTTATACCATAAAATAAATCAAATATTTTATATCCTTCCTTTCAACACTTTTGCACTAAAAAATAATCACAAATATTTCTTAGGCAATATCTCACATTAATCAAATATCAAACCTTATTAAAATATTAAAGCTTGCTCAACCTTATATCTCCCACAAAAATCATAATCAAACCTTAATAAAATATTAAAGCTTGCTCAACATTATATCTCCCACAAAAATCATAATCAAACCTTAGCAAGAAAATATTTTAATTAAAATATTTACCCCCACATATATCAGAGTTGGAGTGCATACCTCAAGGGAGCCCTCAAAGGGCCTTGGCATTTTGAACCTCTGCTCACCGTGCTGCCAAGCGGTAGCTAAGCCGCGTGAGCTAACACTGCCCATGTGAGTGCCTTGGGAACTCTCTTCCTTAAAATACATGCACTTTTCTCACAAGGTGCCAAAACTTTAATTGTCCATGACTTGACTGCCCACGTCACACTCCATGAAATTTGTTGCATAATATTTGGATCCAGAAATACTTTTTGGGTTTTCAAAAATCATGCGAAACTCCATAGGTTTATTAAATGGAAAACCTTTGGCTTATTTATATAACCATCCTTCAATGTGAATACGTTGACCCTTTTAACATTACCCTCATGATGTCAGCGACACCAATAAGAAAGGAGGGAAAAACATTTTATTTAATTTTAAAATTTAAATTTAAATTTTAAATAAATTAAAATTTAAACTAAACCTTTAAAATTAAATTTCTCCATCATCGGGGCACCTTTTTCAATGAAAAGAAAGACCAACTTGGGTTTTAAGAAAAACCCATTTCAAATCTGCCATCCATTGGTTTTAAATAAAACCTTTACTTGCCTTCCTTGGTTTTCATAAAAACCTTTTGCTAAGCTTCCCTTGAAGCTCCTTTTGGAACCAAATGCTACGCATCCCTTCTAGAACCGTTGATCAAAAACTTGGCTTATCATGAAGCTCTTTGTGCAAAAAAATCATAGTGCTTACTTACATAGGTACTTTTGACATCAATGACAAATTTTAGCTTAGGGATTCAAAATGTCCAACAGCTTTCCGATAAGCCCTACAACCATTATGTTTCAATTTCTGCTCCTACGCATTTCATTATTTCACTATTTATTTTCAGATGCTAAGCTTAAAATGAACACCCACTAAGTAATATGGATATAAATTCATTTTAGACTGCATATAAGGCATTCGTGCATTCATTCATCACATATTTTGAGTTTTCTATTTTGAAAAAGAATTGCAAATTCAAATAATTCCTGCATCTTTTTGTTTGCATTTGAAAGTAAAAAGCATTAATTAGAATTTGCATATTAGGAGTTAAGGGTTTCTTATTTTATTTATCTAAGTAGGAAAAAAACTTAAATGCAAAAAAGTATTCATGCCCTTGGGTGACTCCTTTGGTAGAGAGGTGGACGAACCCTCCGGTTGCTATCTAGGTAGGGAGTTTTAAGTGGTGTACTTCACACTATTTAGAAGAAATTTACATTTATATGTTGGATTCTAATTTAGATTTGCGAAATAGAAAACAAAAAATTTAAAATTAATCACACACAAGCATGATGCATTCTAAACAGTAGTAACTAGATTTCATCACCGGTTTCTGCTTGAGATTTGGTGATGATGGTAGTCATTTCCATCCACAAATCTCTACCCTTAGACACCTTAGGACTACCCCCGAGCAAACTTGTTGGATTTCATCACCAACAAGAATCTCGTTGCCCCATATAGCCATAGTTTTTCACCTTTATTTTTAATTAAGCAAGATTAGGATAAATCAAACACACAAAATTATCATTTCTAAAAGGAATTTACACTAAAAAGAGAAAATCAATGAATAAGGTAAGACAAAAAAGGTGAAACTTAGGATTGATTGTTTTCTTTGTTTTTAAATTCTTTATCTCTATTTTCAGTTTTGGAGATTTAATTGGACAGTCCTAAAATTGCATTTTAATTTAATTACTTTATGGTTCTAAATCAAAATAAAAAAAAGGTATTAAGTCAAAATAGTTTAATGGAAAATATAGTAAACATACCTGCTAATTCAGTATCCAACCCTTCCAATTCTATCCAACCTAGTCCATATAGGCCCATTGACCCATATCTCCCACAAGAGGGATACCTTCCCAAAAACATTGAGGAACCATCCATCCAAATTGACATGGACAAGGTAGAAGCCCTCTATAGGTCTTCTAACTATGTCCTTGAACCCATTAGCCAAGACTATGTTGCACAACCATAATTGGTACATCCTGTCCATCCAACCCCACTCGATATCCTAATTCTGTCTATGAATATGGTTTGCCCTCTTATCCTAGTCCATCCCAACAAAACCTGAGTTTTTTTAACACTCATCCTCTATCTGGCTATATCCAAATATGTTCCAATCCTTTGTATGAGGATTATTTTAATGTTGCCTCATAGGTACCAACCTCCCAAGTTGTCACATCAAGTACAACTTGCTCCATGCCCATTTCCTCTAATCCATTCACATCCATACCTACACATTCTAATCTATCTACAACCTTGTCAATTTCTTCTATGTTATAACAAGAATTTCATGACATGTTGGGTCTCCTGAACAAATTGCTTCTACAAAATCAAAATGCTAGACAACAAGTTCATGTAAATCCTACACTTCTTGTAGTTTCAACCCAACCAACCATGGCCAACCTAAATTCAACTTGGGTACCCCAATCTTCAGTGGTGTCTATCCCCAATCCACCCCCAATGCGAAATCCAACCCCTCCAATCACAATTTATTCTAGCCAATCCAACCAATTCTTCCAAAATCTTCCTCCTCATCAATCTTCTCCTTCTCTCAACCATCAATCTTCCCCCTATCAATTTCAAACCAATAAATTCCATAAAAACCATCTAATCACTCCCCAACATTTTTCTTCTAGTCTATCTCCAAATCATTAGGTTATCCAAGGCTTCCAAATTCCTGGGGAAGATCTTAGGATTCAGGCCATGAAAAAACAAATAGATCAGTTGAAGCAAAACACTCCTGGCATGTCAAGCCAAATATCAACTTTAAGCCAACTGATCCATCAACCAATCCATCCTTCGGTACCATCACCAGAATATTCGATAGAATTTACACTATCGAAGTTTGAAAAATTTAGGGGAATCAAGGACCCTAAGGAGCATGTTAGCTCATTTGTTCATGCATGCTTTTGGATTCAAACCAACAATGCTCTCATGCTCCAAAAATTTCCTCAAACATTAGGAGGAGACGTCATAGAGTGGTTTAATCAGCTACCAACTCATAGTATTTATACCTTTGAACAATTGATTAACCTATTCTTTGAGAATTTTTTCCTAAACATAAAAAACAAGGTTTCATTATTAGATGTATACGCCTTAATACAATAGGATGATGAACCTATCTATGAATTTGGAAACCGTTGGAGGGCAATCATTACCAAATTTTCATTCTCCATACCAATGGATGAAATCATCAATTTATTCACCAAGAGTTGCTTAAAACCCATCTCTTGGATGCTTCAACTTCATACCTATCATTCATTTGAAGAAGCCTTAGCATAGGCTAGCGTCATTGAGGAGATAAAAATCCAAGAGGGTGTAATTAAGCCTAAAAATAAATAATGGTAGAACAAGGGCCAATTTAGAAGTAATCAATCATGCCAAAATAAGTCATCACAAGCCTCTTTGGCTAGTCCATCTAATCAAGTAAATCAAGTGGTGATGATCTAGCTTGTAATGGCTCAACAACCTATGTAACAACAACAACAAATTGCTTATCATGAGGTCCCCTCAATAAATCAAGCACCCATGGTGCAAAACATTGTGCCAAATATGGAAAAACCCTTCCATCAGTAATACGCTCGACCCCAACACCAATACACTCCTTTAACGAAGTCGTATTCTACCATCTTCCAAAGGTTGTATGACATAAACAAGTTGGATTTACCTGAAATCAAGCTCGATGACCCTACCAAACATAGCAGACATAATAAGGAACATATGTTTTGCCCATACCATAGGCAAAATGGTCATGATATCAACACCTACAACATTTTTAAGAACATCGTTCAAGACCTCATAGACTTGGGGGTCATTAAGGTGGATAACCCCCTAGCTCCACAAAATCAAAACTTGGGAATTTTTCAAACACCTCTTCCAAATAATGAAGAGGCCCAAACTAATGTAGGAGGAAATAATCATCACACACCTCCTAACCAAGTTAATCATGTCCAACATTACCAAAATTTTGTAGGAGCAGTCCATGTGGTCACAAGAGATCAAAGACAAAATCAACAAAATTTCCAACAACCAACAATGTCACAACCTCCAAATACACCACCCATTCAAACCTCTCCAAATCCATCCCCACCAATCCATATTTCTAGTCTACCCAATCAGCGCATCCATCATTATCTAAGGCCAGTAGTATCCTTAAGCAATCATTTAACTACAAGTTTGAAAATGGATTCAGCCAAATTGTCCATATATAAGCTCATCCAACAATCCCCTAGGCATAGAGACACCCTAATGGAAATTATCAAGTCTATTGAGTTTTAAGCTCAATACTATAATGCCTTCAACAATTTTTTAGGGAGCATTAGAATATGCATGGAGCTATCCATCACCTTATATGACTTTGAAATAAAGTCAATGACCTCAGAATCCGTAGATACTCTATTGCATATTATGGCCCTGATAGAAAAAAATCCATTTAAGAGAGTCTTAATTGATATTGACTCATCCATCAACATTATCACTACCACTACCCTTAGACATCTCAACCTTTCGCCTTCCCATATTTCCAAATCCACATTCACCCTAAAATCATTTAACGATGCTTTGTGTACCACAGTTGGCACTGTTGTTTTTCCCATTGAAGTAGGGATCATAACATTGCATACTATGTTCCACATAATTGAAGGGGTCATGGCATACAATGTAATCCTTAGTAGACCTTGGATGAGGGAGATGAAATGTATTCCATAAATTCTCCACCAATGTTTGAAATACGTTTATGATGATCAAGTCCATTGCATCCCTGTAGATGTAGAACCTTTCAAGTATTGTAATTTTATTTCAAATGCCTATGAATCCATGTTACCTTCCACCCACCTATTATTATCCCTATCATATTCAAATCCATCCACTTCATCTTCTAATCCATCCGCATCTTCTTCCAAAGCTCCTATTTTTGATGAGTTATCCACCACAAAACCCCCTCAGTCATCCATTTATTCTTGTACATGTGGTCAAGGTCAACCTAATTTCACCACATCATCCACCTCAACCACTCCTTCTTCTACAACCATTTCTTCTTAATCATCATTACCTCATCCATCTTCTTCTAATTCCAAGCCATCACCAAATATTTCTCCATCAGCCTATGTTTCACAAGTTGAACTTTCATATTGTGAAATATTCAACTCCCCTCCACCTTCCACGACCCCCTCCAATCCTGAGCTATCCATTTACACATCATCCACAACCTCATACCAAGTTGAGGTCCACATCACTAGTCCAGGTATTGGTGAATACGTGGTCCAATACATTACTATTACCCCTCTTTCCATCCCCATAGTCAAGGATTTTGGTCACCCATATTACCATCCTTTAATCGTATGTATTGTCTATGATATGAGCTTTGCTCCTAATATTCTCAAATTTTTTTATGGAGGGTTGGATTCCTCAATTACAGAAAAACCGCTCGAAGAACCAAAAGAGCCAAGATGTGCCAACATACAAAACATGACGGGATTTCCCTCTCGTTACTTCCATATAGTCAACTGGCAAGGTCAAGGTCTAGGTTTCCATGAACAAGGGATACATGACATAATTGATTTCCCATATCAAGGAGCACATGATCTTTCAGGCTTGGGATATACCCCACTTTCCTCAACTACTTCCTTTAAGAAAGCATTCCAAATGCTTAGCCTCAATGAAGAAGACAAAGCCCCCATTCCATTTTACTACACCACTTATCTTGAATGAGCCCTTCAAGAGCTTAGCTTCAATGAAGAAGAAGACCCACTAAATTTTTCCTACCCACTTCCAGATTTTTATGATGAAAGTTATGAAGAGTATGAAATTATGTCCAACACTTCTAACGATTCTGAAGAGGAGTCTCAACCCATTGTTCCCCTTACCCAATAGGATGAGTTTTACCTCAAACTGTTTCCCATCCATCAATCCATATTTAACTTGCTTCTTCCATAAGAACAAGCTGACCCAACTGGTGAACCATTCCCACCTGAGTTCCATTGAGCCATTCAGCCAAGCCAAAATTTGTAACATATGTATATAAACAAAAATTCAAAAAAAAAATCAAAACATTCAAAACAAAACAAAAAAAAAATCTTTCTTTGCATGTACATAGCATTTAATTTCATGTTTTTTTGTTGCTATCTAGGGTTAACAAGACTCAACATTGGTTCCAATACAATCATTCCATCCATCCATTATTCTAATCCATCTCTTATTCTACTAAGTCAGTATGAATCCTATTGACTTATTCACCCCACTCCGTAATCCATACAATCTGGCTAAGCCAATTCCAACTGACATAAGCCTTCTTGACATGGACATAATTTCTTCCCCACCCTCCTTTTCATAGTTCATCCTTTCTAAGGAATTGTTAAGGGCTTCTTCCAACTACATGCATCCTTCCCCTCCACCTTCATCTCCATATTCTACCAAGAATCTTGAGGTCTTTTAGGCAGAGTTAGATGATGATAAGCAGAAAGAGTTGGATGACATCTTAGATGACATTAATCTGATCCCAAAACCACATCAACTTGAGGAAGGTTCACATATGTCTATTGAAGATACCATCGAAGTGAACCTTAGTTTAGATCCTGACAATCCCCAAATTGTCAAGCTTAGAAAAATCCTATCATCCGATGAACAAGATAAATTCATTGCTCTCCTCAAAAAGAAAAAATGTGTTTGCATGGTCCTATAAGGATATGCCTCGTATTGACCCTAGTATTGTGGTCCACAACCTCACCTTACATCCTGATGCCAAATCTATCAAATAAAAGCTTAGAAGGATGCATCCTACCATAGCTCTCATAGTCAAGGAAGAGATTCAAAAACTTCTATATGTCAATTTCATTTTTCCTATTGACTATCCTAAGTGGCTTTCAAACATGGTACCCATTCACAAGACTAATGGGTCGATACACATTTGCATTGATTTTTGAGATCTTAATAATGCATGTCCTAATGATGAATTTCCTCTTCCAAACATTGATACTCTTGTCGATACAACCATGGATGACCAACACAAAACAACATTCACAGCACATTGGGGGACATTTTATTACAAGGTTATGCCCTTTAGCCTCAAAAATGCAAGAGCTACCTATCAACGAGCCATGACTTACATATTTCATGATTACATGCATAATATTATCGAAGACTATATGGATGATCTCTTGGTAAAATCTAAAACTCGACAAGAGCACATTAGTATATTGGAAAATATTTTTGATCGACTTCTAGAACATAAGGTGAGGTTAAATCCCAAAAAGTGTCTTTGGTGTTACCTCAGGTAAAATTTTAGGATTCATTATCTCTAAAAGAGGCATTGAAGTGGATCCAAACAAGGCCAAGGCCATCATGGAAATGCCTCCCCCAACTAACATTAAGGAATTTCATAGTTTACAAGGAAATATTCAATCAATCTAATATTTTATTGCACAACTTTCTGATAAATGTAGGCCATTCAATTACCTGCTACAAAAGGGGGTGCCATTTGTATGGATAGATGAATGTCAAAAATATTTTGATGATATCAAGCAATACATAGCTTCTTCTCCATTCTTAGATCCTCCTCATCTAGGGGTCCCATTCTATATTTATGTCTCAACAATGGACTTTGATTTAGGGACAATGCTTGCACAAAAAAATGAACAAAATTGTGAGCAAGCCGTTTATTACATTAATCGAACATTGGTATGTTATGAAATCCAATACGCTTATGTATAGAAGTTGTGCTTAGCAATGATTTTTGTTGTTAAGAAACTTCAACATTATATTCTTAGCCATACAACTTATGTCATAGCTAGAGAAAATCCTCTGCGTTATATGATGTCTCACACTTACAATAACACTCGTACCGCTAAATGGATAACGTTCCTTACATAATTTGATCTTGAATTTATCAATCAAAAATACATTAAAGGTCAGGTTATAGCCAATCAACATGTGGAAGCTCCAATCCCTAGTGATCATCCTTTGATTATAGAACTTCCAGATGATTCGGTATTTTTTATCACTGAATTAGAAGATGTCATTTCGGAGGAAGAGGTCGATATCACCTTATTCTTTGGTGGATCTAAATGCGATAAAGGTCAAGGTTCTGGAGTTATCTTTCATACACCTCATGGGATACCTATCCCTTTATCATTCAAGCTAGACTTTCCATGCACAAATAACACTGCAGAGTATGAAGCCTTAATATTAGGTCTTCAATCCACTATAGCTATGGGTATCAAGTGTATTAGGATATTTGGGGATTCTCAACTTGTTGTCAAATAGGTAACTGAAGAATACCAATGCAAAGAACCTACCATTAAGCTTTATCATGAAGTAGTAATAAAATTGCTCTCAACATTCGAATGGTATGAAATAAGTAACTTGCCTTGTTCGACTAATATATTTATATATGTGATGGCCTCCCTTGGATCATTGATTCCAAAAGACAACTTAGGAGAGGTACAACCCCTAATAATCTCAACAATATCTAAAGTAGCCATTGTTCGTACTGACCCTAAGGATGGAAAATATATTTACTTTATCCATTCGAAACCATATGAGTCTTGGTCAAGCCAAATAGTGGCCTTTCTAAAATTTGGAACACTCCCATCTGATATGTCTTAGTCTGCAAAATGCTCTTTCAAGAAAAAAAGACCATGTTTTATTATCTTGGGGGACGTGTTGTATAAATGTGATTATGATGGAATCCTTCTTCATTTTATCAAAAAAAGTGAGGCCCAAATAGCCATAGCTGAAGCTCATGATGGTACTTGTGGTGGTCATTTTAGTGGGATTGACATTGCAAAGCATATTTTATGCATGGGTTATTATTGACCCATAATGGAATGCGACTGTTGCAACTATGTCTAAAATTGTAAGCAATATCAAGTACACACAAATTTAACTCATGTACCATCACAAGCTTTACAACCTATCCAAAGCCTTTGGCACTTTTCACAATGGGGCCTAGCCCTAATTGGAAAATTTTTACCTCCTTCCTCTGGACAACATACATTCATTATCACGGCCACTGAATACTTTACAAAGTGGATTGAGGCCATTTCTCTAACTAATACAATAGGCCCTCGAATTATGGACTTCATACTCCACCATATCATCTATCATTTTGGTATTCCCTCCAAAATCATTTATGATAATGGCAAGTATTTCAAGAAAAAGGATGTTCGAGCATGTTGCGAGAAATATAATATCCAAAATAGTTTCTTGACTCCTTATTACCCATAAGCAAATGGACAAGATGGAGCTACCAATAAGACCTTAATTGCTATTCTCAAGAAACTTGTTAAAAAAAATCATAGAGACTAGCATACAAAAATTCCTTTGGCACTATGGGCTTATCGAACAAGCATTCGAATGCCAATAGGAGCAACACTATTTTCATTGGTCTATGGAGCTGAAGTTATCACGCCTCTTGAGCTTGAGATTTACTTGCAAATTTCTTTACAAGAATTCATAAATGATGACACCGCTAGACAAGCACGTCTTGACCAACTCACTCTTCTTGATGAGAGGCGAGTCAATGCACTAGAACACTTACAAGTTTATCAAGACCGCCTAAAGTGTGCTTACAATGCCAAAGTCCATCTTCATGAAGTTCAAGTAGGATATATTATACTTAAAGAGAACCAACAAAATACCAATGCTTTGTTGCACCTTCGTGACAAATTCGTGGCTAATTGGTTAGGTCCATACATAATTTCCCAAAACATGGGTAAAGTTACATATAAACTTGCTAATTTAGAGGGAGTGGAGGAGCTCGAACCACTTAATGTTATCCATTTGAAGGTATTTTATTGTTAATATGATGTTTATGTATATACATGGCTAAAAAAAAAAAACAAACAAAAATCATTCACATAGGTATGTTTCCATTGCATACATCTTGCATTTACATATAGGCATATTTACATGCATTTTAATTTTTACATTACATTCATATATAATGCATATATATTCCATTTGCATTCATTCCACATGCATTTCACTACATTCCTTCATTTTGCAAATTGAATTCATCCCATCCCATGTTTAATGATCTTCTATAGTAGTGATGATATGGCCAAATAAAAAGTCAAGTTTCCACGATTTGGGGTACCTATTTTCGGTATTTATTCATTTTTCTCCAATATCATAAGCCAACAATCCCATGTGTCAAAAATCACAAACCCTAAGTTTTCAGTCACTCAACCATTACTAGTGTGTCTAGCAACCTCCAAAATAAGATGTCTAATTTTCTTTAGGACCAAAAGCACTTTTTCACATTAAGATAATATTGAGTCTTGTCAACTGATTTCAAAAATAATCTTGCACCAAACAGACTTCTTCACATCTTAAAAATATTTTGATTCAAAGAGGGATAACACCATACTTGGGTGGCACCTTGAAGTGAAAAGCGTATTCCTCGCTTTTCCTATCATGCAACATAGTCCAAAATAAAAAATAGTGGTTTTCACCACTATCATAATTGCTTTCCAAATATACACACAAAATATAGAGTAGTAAGGATAGGGTCACATTCTTATCACACTTCGGTTGAGAACCTGATTCCCCAATTATCTATCCAAAATTAACAATTTCTATGCACACACCAAAGATCCCTAAAGTTGTAAGGATCATACTACATTTCCCTCAAAAAGTTATGTAGTCATCCCCAAGGCCTAAAGATCAGATCATTAGACTATGGAGTGAGTCTCCATTGGGGCTATAGATGCTTTAATAGTAGTGGAGTAAGCTCATGCAGGGCGACATGTCTCTCTTCCAAAAAGAGAGACCTCTGATGTTAGAATCCTATCCTAACACCATGTTGTAATTCTCATTTACCTATGTAATAACCCACTTCAAACATGGGGATCATATTTTAATGTTATTATGCAATACTTAGTAATGTAGGTGGCAATAAAGGTACCTCACCAAGTGGTACCATATCATTTAACCATTTTTATAAATATTGTAACCGATGTAGTAAGATACCTCGCCAAGTACCATTTCATGTAACCATTTTTATCAAGATTGTAACCACCATTTGGTGGGAGATTCTAGCTCGAGTGGCATTTTGCATGTAAGCCACCTCTTGAGCATTTAGGTAGGGTTGCATGTAGTTTTCCTTTAAAAAGATATGAAGCCATGTACGAGATTATCCTTTTGCAAGATAATAAAATATTGAAGGAGGTTGCCCCCTCGAAGAGGCCCGCAATTCAGTGTTACTATGAGATTGTTTCATTTCTATAATTGATTTCTGCATAGTGATATTGAGTTATTTGATGTATGTGAGTTATTTTTCAGTATTTTGTGTGAGTGTGCTTTATTTTAATAGTAGGTTCCTAACAAGTAGTATCAGAGCGCTTTCCAGGGCCAAGTTCTGCTGTAACTAAGACAATTCTTGCCAGTCATTCTGCCTATTAGGTATAATTTTCCTGTGTTTTTTATTTTTGTTTTTTCTTTATAAAAAAAAATCCAAAAAATACAATCATTTTTTTCTTAGAAAATTAGAAAAGACCAAAAAAAATATCGCGAAGGATTTGTCATTATTGGCTAAGCTAGATATCCCATAAAGCATATAGTAAAGTGAGGGGTGATCAAGCTCCAATACCTAGGCCTCAAACAACACTCACGCATAGAATTGAGCTCCCACATATCTTTAGGTATATCGAGAGACAATCTAGGATTAAACAAGATTTTATCTATTAGGAAGCTTTTTGAACTTGTATTATCCATAGTCCATGAGATACAACATCCTGGAAGATTACCCTCCTGTATTTTTAGAGAGGTAGATAGTGTGCTCAAGGGTATGTGTGGAATCCTCCTTGAGTAGTGGCCTGAAATATTGGTTCGAGCACTATTGTTCATCACTGCGGTATAAAATAGGGCCTATGGGTATTACATACTCCGTTACTTAGCATACCCTGGTTCAAGAAAACAAAACAAAAACAAAGTATCATTCCCCTAAAAATAAACCCATCCCTATTCTGCTAACCTGCATTCACCATCCCCAAAAGTGAGCATACGGAGAAGGCTTTCCCTATCATAGAAAACAACTTGCATTCACCAACCATCAAGACAAATTTTTGCAAGTGTTTGAACCATCCTGTGGTAAGAATTTGAACAGTTGGGACAGTGACAATAACATTCAGGACAGTAATAGTGGTAGTCGGGTCGACAATAACAGTCCTATGTACCAGTCCAAAATTGTAGACTTTGTGTCAAAAAATTCCCTAAGGTCAGAAGAAGAAATTGTGTCAGTAACCCTAGTACAGGTGATAGGAACAAAGAATAGTGAGTGACATGGTGGTCAGGGTGCAGTATACAGGTCTAAAATAGTTGATCCCAGGTCCTCAATTTTGAATTGTAACTCCAAATCAGAAACCGAAAACACAAACAACAGGCAAAAAAAAAAATTGAAATTTTATTAAAACAGGGATATCTCTTCACACAGAGCTCAGATTGACTCAAATATTTAGCAGAAAATTCTACACTCTATTCCAGATAAAATTTTCCTTGGCAGCTCCTAGTCAAATTTTGCACAAAATTTCTAAAAATAGCAAATTTTGATTTTTCTTGCTAAGGCCATAACTTTTCATCAGTCCATCAAATTGATCCAAATTTTTGTGTATAGAATGTACTTGTTATTCTGCACAAAATCCCTTCAAGGACTCATTGGTGAAATTTTAAGTACAAGTGGAAGAAATTACCTTGACATCGACTTGCAATCAACAGGATGTCACAAAAAGTCAAGAAAATCAGTATATCTCCTCATTGAGCGCTCAGATCAAACAACCACCGGAGTGGACCCTATCCTAAAATCAGTGTTGCAATTCATTTCACAAATTAAATTTGGATCCTTACTCAAAATAGTAACTCCTGAAAATTTGAGGTCTAGTTTTAGTAACTTAGCACAAGAGGGACCACAATAGCAAGCGACACTCGAGAACAACACCAAAAGGATTTAGAATTGGGCACATTATTGGCCGACCTATAAAAATCCATTGCTGACTTGACCTCTACAAACAAGAACATAGACACAGAGATTCAAGAGCTTCCACTAGATCAGGATAACACTAGAATTCGTTTAGAAGAACAACTCACAAAGATGGAGATCAAATTGCACTGTAGTACCAAAACTAAACACCATGATAAAAAATCTAAATGAGGTCGATGAACACCAGATGAAAATCACTCTGATCAGGATCCAACCTCCAGAATACCTAAATTAGACTTCCCTAAGTTCAATGGAAAGGATATCGATGGGTGGTTATATCGGGTTGATCAATTCTCTCGACTCCATAATGTCCCTGTCTATCATCGGGTTCATAGGGCTTCCTTCAACCTAGAATATGAGGTCTTACATTGGTTCCAATGGCTACGAGTTTCTAACCTTGATCTATCTTAGGAGGACTTTGAGTCCCAACTACTCACCCAATTTGGCCCTAATGATTATGATGACTTTACAGGTGCACTGACAAAGCTGAAACAAACCACCTTAGTTCATGATTACCAGACCCAATTTGAGAAATTGGCCAATAAAACTAAGGGTTTGAATGAGGGTTTTTTTATGAGTTTTTTTTTAGTGGGTTATGATATGATCTCTAGGCTGAAGTCAAGATGTTCAAACCCCACACCATGATGGAGGCTATCAGTTTAGCCCGATTGGCTGAATATAAACTCTCAACTCAAAGGCGAACACTGCAATTTTTGCATAACCGACCTTCTTTCCCTCCTTGGGTCTAAAATAATACTAATAATAAACCTCCTATTCCCAAGCGACTAACTACAGAGAAAATAGATGAACGTCGCGCCCAAGGGTTATGTTATAATTGTGATGAAAAGTTTATGAAGGGGCATAGATGTGCAAATAAGAGATTGTTTTTAATAGATGTGGAGGAATAAGAAAACAGTGACCATAGTGATGAGGAGAATGATACAACTGAGGCACCAACTCCACAGGAAGAGAAACCATCAAAAATTTCAGTCCATGCTCTTGCCGGGATTACCACCCCATAAACCATGAAAGTTGTGGGTTATTTCAAAGGCCAACGTCTCACAATTCTTATTGATTCAGGCAGTATGCACAACTTTATTGATCCTCAAGTGGCCAAATGGACCAATTGCTATATACACTCATGCAATTATTTTGAATTCATGGTGGCCAATGGAGGCACCTTATCTTGTAAAGGTAAATGTCGAAATATCAAAATTTAGATAGGGTATTATGAACTCAAGCAAGATATGTTCACCCTCCAATTTGGAAGATGTGACGTTGTGTTAGGATCCCAATGGATGAGCACCTTGGGCACTTTCTCCTACAACATTGTAGAACTATGGCTGCAATTTTTACAAAATTGACAAACATATACCCTCAAGGGTATCAATATTGGCCCTACACAAATTATTAGTTCCAATCGCATGGAGAAGTTGAAAAAGTCCTCCTGTGGGGTCATTGCACAAATATTTTTAATTCAGCCATCCACTTCTACAACAAATCCAATTCCAGTAGATTTGCAACTTGTTCTAACCAAGCACAATGGCATATTTTTAGAACCAACTACACTGCCACCTCGTCGCTCTCATGACCATGCTATTCCACTACTTTTGAGTAGTGCACCATCGAACATCAAATCATACCAGTATCCTCATGCTCTCAAGTCAAAAATTGAGAAGATGGTACAGGAATTGCTCAAGGTAGGTGTCATTCGACCCAGTACTAGTCCCTATTCTTCTCTAGTTTTGCTAGTTCGTAAGAAATATGGCTCATGGTGATTGTGCATAGACTACCATGAGATCAATAAGATCACCATAAAGGATAAATTTCCCATTTCGGTAGTGGATGAATTGTTGGATGAATTACATGGAGCTATGTACTTCTCCAAGTTGGACCTTCATTCGGGGTACCATCAAATCAGGCTCAAGGACGAGGATATTCCAAAAACTGCTTTTCGTACTCATGAAGGTCACTATGAGTTCTTGGTAATGCCATTTGGTTTGACAAATCTACCATCCATATTTCAAAGCCTTATGAAAAACATCTTTTGTCCCTTCATGCAAAAGTTCATTCTGATTTTCTTTGATGATATATTGGTTTATAGCCGCTCGTGGGAAGAACACCTTACCCATGTGGATCAAACATTACAGT
The DNA here is from genome assembly GCA_028583015.1 of Wollemia nobilis. Classification (NCBI taxonomy): domain Eukaryota; kingdom Viridiplantae; phylum Streptophyta; class Pinopsida; order Araucariales; family Araucariaceae; genus Wollemia; species Wollemia nobilis. The sequence continues at coordinate 414,956 of JAQPPZ010001176.1, read as the reverse complement.
TGTTGGCCCAAAATCAACTTTTTGCTAAGTGGTCTAAGTGATCCTTTGGTCTGACTTAAGTGGAGTATTTAGGACACATTGTTTCCAAATATGGTGTCAAGGTCGACCCTAAGAAGATTCAGGCAGTTCAAGACTGGGCAAAACCCCGCACTCATAAAGGACTTTGGGGATTCTTAGGACTTATAGGTTATTACAAGAAATTTATTTGTAATTATGGGAAGATATTAGCTCCCCTCACATCTATGTTAAAGAAGGACACTTTCACTTGGACATGACCCACTGATCAAGCCTTTTTGGAATTAAAGCATGCCATGACCACCACACCTATTCTAGCCATGCCATATTTCTCTAAACCATTTGTCATTGAAAGTGACGCTTCTGGTCGTGACATTGGGGTAGTATTGATGCAAGAAGGGAGACCCTTGGCCTTCACTAGTAAGGCACTCTCTACGTGTAATTTGGGAAAATATACATATGCCAAGGAGATGTTGGCCATCTTACATGTTGTCACCCATTGAATACCATATCTCATTGGGTGTCATTTCTCTATTAAAACATACCATCAAAGTCTCAAATATTTCTTAGAATAGGTTGCTACCCCAAAACAAAAAAAATGGGTTTCTAAACTCATGGGCTATGATTATGATATCACCTATAAGAAAGGCAAATAAAATCTTGTGGCTGATGCTCTCTCTCCCCAATTTGATGCCCTTAGTATGTTATGTGCTATCTCCACACCTGTCCCCCAATGGATAGATTCCTTACGACAGGAGGTACTTCAAGATGTAGACATGCAATATTTGATGGCTTCACTTCAAGCTGATTCGACTTCATACCCAGTCTATAATTGGGATGGCCAAGATTTGTGTTATAACCAACGCATTATTATTCCCCGTACCTCGCCACTCCGCAACCTCTTCATGAAGGAACTACACATTGCTCTCTCTATAGGTCATTCTATATTTCTCAAAACATATGAATACCTAAATCGCACATTATTCTGGAGGGATGAAACAGGATATCCGTGACTTCATGGCAGCTTGTGATACCTACCAATGGATGAAAGGTGAAACAGTTCATTCTTCGGGTACTCTTCAACCATTGCCCATTCCAGATCAGGTTTGGACTGATATTTCTATGAATTTTATCAAAGGGTTACCTAAATTGGGTGGTAAGTCTATTATTCTCATGGTAGTGGATCGCCTTTCGAAGTATGCTCATTTTTGTCCTCTTGCCCATCCTTACACAGCCTCCACCATTGCCAAAATCTTCCTTGATTCTATTTTTTGCCTTCATGGTATACCCACCTCCATTGTATCCGATCGAGACCCAACCTTCAGTAGTCATTTTTGGCAAGAGTTGCTTAATTTGCAGGGAATGAAGCTCAAAATGAGTTTAGCTTATCATCAGCAAACGGATGGTCAAACTGAGATTGTCAACAAATATTTGGATACCTATCTTCGTTGCTTTGCATCAGATCATCCTTCTCAATGGGTGAAGTGGCTTCCTCTAGACAAATGGTGTTACAACACATCCTATCATACAGCTACCAAACTCACTCATTTTGAGGTTGTTTATGGGTGCCCTCCACCCATGCCTTCTTCATACATTCCAGAAAGCTCTAGGGTCCAGGCAGTCGATATTACTCTTTGCCAGTAGATCGATGTCCTTCACCATTTGAAGCATAATTTGGATATGGCCCATAAATGGATGTGATAACAAGCCAACCAACATCGATTTGAGCATATATTTGATATGGGTGATATGGTTTTTCTTTGCTTACAATCGTACAAATAGTCATCCCTCCAACTTTGTCGGTGCCAAAAACTTGCTATAAAATTCTATGGGCCCTACCAAGTTCTATAGTGGATTGGTTCCACTACTTATAAATTGGCTCTTTCACCCACCTCCAAGCTCCATCATGTTTTCCATGTTTCATCTCTCAATAAATTTATGGGCACACAGGTACAGGTTCAATCAGAATTACCAAAATTGGATGAGGAAGGGTCCATATTAGTTGAACCAGAATAGTTGTTGGATCACCACACCCGCACTCTCCACAATCGTACCATCACAGATGTCCTTGTCTAGTGGCATGGGCTCTAGCCAGAAGATGCTACATGGGAGCATCTCCATCAACTCCAGTACCAGTTTCCTCAATTTTAGCTTTGAGGATAAAGTTTTTTGAAGGGGAAGGACATGTTAGGATCCTATCCTAACACCATGTTGTAATTCTCATTTACCTATGTAATAACCCACTTCCAACGTGGTGATCCTATTTTAATGTTATTATGCAATACTTAGTAATGTAGATGGCAATAAATGTACCTCACCAAGTGGTACCATCTCATGTAACCATTTTTATCAATATTGTAACCGATGTAGTAAGATACCTCACAAAGTGGTACCATTTCATCTAACCATTTTTATCAAGATTTTAACCGCTATTTGGTAAGAGATTCTAGCTCGAGTGGCATTTTGCATGTAAGCCATCTCTTGAGAATTTAGGTAGGGTTGCATGTAGTTTTCCTTTAAAAAGATATGAAGCCATGTACGAGATTATCCTTTTGCAATCTAATGAAATATTGAAGGAGGTTGCCCCCTCGAAGAGGCCCACAATTCAGTGTTACTGTGAGATTGTTTCATTTTTGTAATTGATTTTTGCATAGTGATATTGAGTTATTTGATGTATGTGAGTTATTTTTCAGTATTTTGTGTGAGTGTGCTTTAGTTTAATAGGAGGTTCCTAACATCTAACCGCACATATGAACAAGCTAGCTTCTTGGTATTCTCCATAACAGGTCATGCCTAATTTATTCATAATGGGTTAATGAACTTCACGTGCACACATATTGGTGCTTTATTTATTAGGGTCATTGTCATGCTCAAGATTTGGTACATGAACTTCACTTGCACACACATTGGTCCTAAAGAAATTTAGACAACATTTAGTGAGTTCGTTGATAACACTAGTATGTTTGAGTCTCTGAAAATATTTCAGTACTCCATATCAACATCCATATCTTCTTCCATATCAAAATCCATATCTTCTTCCATATAAACATTCATATCTTCTTCCATGTCAACATCCATGTCTTCATCATGGATCAAACCGCATAACGCCACCAAGCCTAGTGCCCCCGATTGCAAAATAATGAACAAAAAAAATGGCCAACAAAATTCTGAACTATAAATGATCATTCGAACATCACGTATACACATCATTATTAGCTTGCATTAATCATCCATATAAGCACTACGCATACACATCATAATTATATTACATTAATCATCCATAAGACATTCATGAAACATCTTCATAAAACATGAATTGCATACACATAACAAAATTTCACACAAAAAATAACACAAACATAAAATCCATGTACACACATATATATAATATATCATGTACAATGAGTGCCAAAAATGCTACAATGGAGCACCAAGGCTCATATACAAAGAGTGCATCCAAGCACTAAGCTTATGTCCATGAGAGGACCCCTGAGACCGAGTAGGAGACCTAGACCTAGAACTCTACCTAGATTCGGTATGCCTCAATGACTTGATCCTAGAGGACGATGAAGGATATGGAAAAGCAATGTAATAAGTCATGCACAACTCCTCAAAATAGTGTGCATATGTATCACTAGATTGTAGTCACCATAAGTCAATCCGATGTCGATTCTCTCTCACTAGCATCTCTGCTCGGAGCCACGTGATTATCTCTTGATCACCTGCACCAGTCCTGTCTACTGGTCGCTCTGTCTCCATTCGGGCTATGGTATCCCACAATCTAGCTATGACCACATATCACCTTGCAAAATACTACCTATGAGCCTCCATCGTAGTCTCTCACTCCTCACAAAGCTGCTCCACCTCAATCCATAGCCTAGACACCTCAGAGATCTCTCCCATATCCTCATTATCCTCCCTCTCATCCTCTGCTACCTCCACCTTGGGAGTCTATTGTGATACTCCCCTTGATATCCTCCAACTTTTCGATCACTAAGACCTCATCCTCTTTGGAGTTGTCTTCAAATCTATAGTTATCGCATCCCCATCCATCACCATCTTTGGCACCCATACTGGTTGGGTATGAAACCATGTTGCATACTCAAGAGTCACTTTTGCATCATCCACATCTGGGACCTCCAACTGCTTTTCATCCTCTATCTCCATCCTCCATGGCTCGGTACATGGAAGCCCCACCTCATCCCATCAATTTCGGTACAACATGGGCTCATAAGGCACACCCTGAGGTAAACCAAATTGCATCAACACTTGCGAGTACTGAAAGTACTCCACCTCCTCATATCTCCTCCCAACCAGCCATTGTGCCTATCTCACCCACCGCAACTACTCCCCATCACCCTACCATATGGCTTCTTGCCATGGCCTCTATATCACCTGAGCCAAAGTCAACCCTACCCACATATCCCTATACCAATGGCTGGTATGCTCCTCCCAACTTGGTTGCACCTCCTCAGCCATTACCCATCTCATAGCATAGGGCTCGCACATATTCCATGCCTGGCAAGGTAAACCCTCTGGCCGAGCTACACTGAAGTGCTCCCATGCCCAACAATGAAGAAAGAAGCTGCATCCAATCCCCTTCCTCCCTCTATGTGTAATCTCATATATCTCCTGGTATAACTATGCCAATAATGTAGGATCCCATGCATATGCTCTTGTATTGGTGAGTAAGTCACTCACCAATCCCAATAGGTTCCAAGGGAACCTACACCCCATGTTGTTGGGGAGCACTATGTTCACTAACACGAACATGATCAAGGCTAGGAGTGCACTCAAATCCTTAGCCTTATACATGCTCAAATAGCATATCCCCCGCATCCCATCCTCACCTCCTACCATCGCTCGTTGAACATCTTTGTCATATCCACCTTCTTATCTTGCCCAACCATCACCTTCATACCCTCCACTAACACCTTGAGGATGCGGTATACATCCTTAAGTGTGATAGTAGCCTCCCTAATTGGTAGCTGAAAAGTTCCCCTATCCAAATCCCATCTCTCTATCAAAGATGAGAGGTAACCATAATTCGCCCTCACCACATCCAATCGAGCCACTCCCTCCAAACTTACCTTCTTCAAAAAATCTCAATACTCCTCTGTAAGCTTCTTCCTCATCTTGGGAATGGCAAGAGAGAACTGATGTCGAGGCTCTATCTCCTTCAACTGCAGCAACAAACATTTTAGGTTAGTATTAATTTAAAAAAAAACTTCAAAAATTTTTCACAAAAGAAAAAATATTTTTCAACATTACCAGGGAAAATAGTGTCTCAGCTCCACCAGCAACATTCGCTCCCTCTACCACCATAGCTTCTATGAATATTCCCACTAGCCTCACTTCCCTCACCAATCCACTCCACTCTTCAGGCGTAGCTTCACAATATCTCAAACGCACGAATGAGCCTCCAAATATAACCCACAAGCTATTTATAGCTAAGCAAGCACATTCAGGCATAGGTTGGCACTTATGGTCCACAGGCACACATGGGCACCTACAGGTGCACCCAGGTGCAGTAGGGTTCTTGCAAGATACCACAGGTGCAACAAGGTGCCTGGTTCCAAAATTGCATAAAGACAAAATCGATCAAAATAGTAGCATACCTCCTCCAAATTTCACCAAATTTCATCCACACATCATACACATCATAAAATTAGGTTTTGTGAAAATATAAATTGTTTTGCACACATATTTTTTGAGCACGGTGTAAATTTGTCAAATGCACAAATCAAGTTACAAAACACATCAAATGAATCTAAATTTTCACAAAACTAACACTCAAATCTTCTACTTCATATTCTTCATCATCCCACAAAATTTTACAAAACTTAGAGTTGATTTGACCATCGAATCAATTGTTTCCATCCAAAAAAGTACAAAATCAACCACTAAAAGATCTAACATTCACAAATCAACTCCAACTTTGGTGACATCATCACATTCCTTCTATCACATTCTTCCACTATCAAAATCTACCATCAGTTCTTCCAACACGTGTCAAAATCACATTTGAATCTTGTATATACTGGTTTATTCTATATACTTGGTGATTGCAGCGATTTATGTCCATGCAATTTGGTAAGATGAATAAATTACCATAAGAACACTTGGTCATCATCATCATTCCATATCTCCTAGTTAGAAAAGCACAATCAAATTTGGTTCCTCACATTTCAAGTGAAACCTTTGACAAAGATAAATCTTGCTAAAAAGTTATCATTGATGGCCTAGTTCATGGGGCTTGAAACATGGACAAAATTATATCACATCATTCCCAATTTCCTTGACAATCATCATAGCGACTGGCTCTAGCTAGGGTGATTGAAAGGAATTATCCTACAGTCACTAGCAGACCCTCCAAAGTTGACTCCTTTTATTTTTTTTGCATCTTCATATTGCATATCAATGATGCCATACGATAAAATTTATTCCAAATCATGGAATCACCCCAAATTTGGGGCAACCAAAATTTGATTATGATTTTCCCAAGACAGGATACATCTTACATGATCATGACATCTACATTTTACACAACCTCCTTTCCCACCATTGGGGCAAAAATGGTATCACATTTTACATCATTCATATCATCCACATCACATCACATTTGCACAAAACCCTTCATCCGTTAGGGCAAACATAGACATTTTACACCAACCCCCTTTGCACCGTTAGGGTAAAAATGGTATCACATCATTCATCATTTGCACAAATTTTTCAATTGGCTCATGAGATTCATCTATAATCTCATTCACCAATTGAGGGGGTAAGCTACACAAATTCCAAAATTATTTATTCTTTTATCTTCAACAGTGTTGCTCAAAAATCCAACGAGAGAGAGAAGCTGCTTCTGCACCCAAATCCCAACCAAGTGTCTCATATTTTTTGCACCATATTGTGTTTCACGCAACATGGTACAAAAAGGGGCATCTATAGACACCAAATCCTAGCCACTTGTCCTTCATCCTGGTCATTCTACCACCCACTTGTCCACCATCTCCCTTTCTCGCCATTCAATTGGCCATTCCATGCATTTCATGCCATTCAATTGGCCATTCCATGCATTTACCGCCATCCAATGGCTTACTTTAGCTTTTTACCACCATTTTTTGACCCCTATTTGACTTATTTATATTTATTTTATATTATTTATATTTAAATATAATATTTTATATTATATTTTAATGTATTTATTATAAAATATATATTTATAAGCCAAATTAACCTCAACCGTTCGATCCAATTTAATCTTAGTCGTCCATCTCCCTTAATCCGTGTCACACCTAAAGTTTAATATCAACCTTTGGATCTGCTTTAATATTAGCCACACGATCAAAAGTGCTAAGCTAAAACCCTAAGAAAACCCTAGGCTTGATAATAAATAGGAGCATTCTCAATTCTCAACCCTTGGAAAACTTGAACGCTAGAGTCTTAATTTACTTGTGAGATCTAACTTTACTTAGAGCTAGTGTCTTATGAGTAGGTTGTGCCCATGTCTAATCTTCCCCTAAAACCCTAGCTTGCCCTAGGATTTTTTTATTCCAAAAATATTTGTAGCCCATTCCTATCGTTGCCATCATCTTCCATCCATCGAATCCTTCATAACCCCTAATATGCCTTTGAATATTTAACCCTAATCCATAGGCACTATCAAGCACCTACCTCATCCCATAGGCACAATAGTGTGCCTATTGCATTCTACAGGTGTAACACAAAGCCTGCCATACCCACAGCCACAGACCAGAACCTGAAACATAAGATCATTAGGTGTCATCAGGGCACCCTGCCATCAATCTACAATGGAGAAATGAAATAACATATTTAACAACAAAGTAAGTATTTTATGCATTTTATTTGATGTTATTTGGATTCTACATATTTTGTTTACTCAGATCTAGGGTTTTAGTTTACATTTTTGAGGGTTCACACTATGGAACCCTCATTTTTTTTGCTAACAACTCTATGTTTGTTGTATGTGCGGGATCAAGTAGCATCAACCAAATATTATTGAGTAACTATTGAATCTAGAGTGGTCTGATCACGGATAACCAGAATCCCACTCATCTTGTTGGAATAAAGATACATCATAAATACTACTTTTTTTGTAGCTAGGGTTTCGGAGAACCTTAGCACCTGTATTTATTGTATAAAAATAAGTTATTTTGAACAAACATATTATAACAAAGGAGTTTCTTAGATCCCCCCCATTTATTGAATAAAATCATCTTTTGTGCAGTCTCTTGTTCATTTGAATTATTTTACTTTCATATTTGTTTTAGTGTCATATTTTTGTTTCACAGAGATGAAATCCACCGTCACCAAATCTTGAGCAATGGCTGGTGATGAAATCAAACCACTACAGTTGATTGTGAATCGTGCAGTGTGTGGTTATTTTTAAAGTTTTTAATTTTCTATTGTGTTCAAACAATGTTAGAAAATAACCACTTTCAATGGTCTAAATCAGAAGCCATTATTCACAATACCAATTTCTCCAAAGGATATAGAGTACACCGCTTAAGACCCACTCTAAACAGCTGGGGGTTCATCTATTTCTTCGTATGGAATTCCCCAAGTATGGGGATACTCTTGGTATATGAAAAACGTTCCTATTTAGACCATCAAAAATAGATATTTCTAACCCTAATATTGCAAACTAATTATGCAATTTTGATTTATATGCAATCAGAATGGTAGAAAATCAAAACTTCAAAACAAAATATGTGAATGGATGTAAGTGATTAATTTAAATTCTAAAATACATGCTAATATGGATGTTATTTTCTAGATTAATTAATGAAATTATTTTTATATCAAAAACCTAAAAAAGACACAAAACAACCAAAAAACGTAAATAGAAAAACTAGGGTTTGGTTAGCAAACTTACAAATGACCTACATATTTGTCCTAGATCTTTGTAAAATGCCCTTGGAAATTTCTAAAATGCACATGGTTATTTTTGGATGGCCTCTGAGCACCGCTTGGCGTTTCACGCACCTTCTGTAACTTCTACGAACTTTTAAAAACCCTAGATCCAACAAAATCTATGAAATATGTGCTTCTAAAAACCCTACAAGATGACATAAAACAACAAGTAAATTAGTAAGGCAAATCATAAACAAAACCCTTAGGGGTTCCCATCGTGATCACCATTTGAAAGATGCAAAACACAACACCAAACAATGCTAAATAAATTGAATCCAAGGAAACTAGAATCGCACAATAGATATTATTATATTAACGAGGGGAGCCTAAAAACTCCATTGTTATAATGTGAATCCTTAATTTTTTTTTATACAAATTTACAATGATTAGAGTTCTCCAAAACCCCGACAAACAAGGCCGGTGGTGTTTTTAGGCACATCTTTCTCCCAATAGAATTGAGTGGGCTTCTTGATATTCGATGTCGGGCCACTCCAGCTTAAACAACTATCCAATTCTGATGTAGCACCTTCAAATTTGCACACAATGACATAACAAACTAGTTAGTAATACCTGTGAGGGCTCCATAATGTGAGGCCCTTTATAAGCAATAATAAAACCCTAACTATCTGTTGCAAATGAAGTGAACATACATGAAAATGCATAAATGAAATAATAACTAGTAGTTTTACCTTACTTGCTTGTTGTCTTTTGATTTGTGAGATTTTGTTGTAGTTGATAGGCATGATGATACCTTAGCGTTACTCAAAGGCTAGGAGGTGCTCAGAATGCTTACATAAAATACCCACGGGCAACTGGCGGTTGCAGGAAATGCTCGTGGGTTTATGGGACTGGGAGGGAGGCACCCAAAGGTGCTTGACGGTAGAAGGGAGGTGCCCAAAGGTGCTCGACGATGACAGAAAGCGCCCGAAGGAGTTAAAAAAACAAGGAATTATTTTGTAGAAGCATATCTGGTGAGGGGAAATGAATGGTGATGGCTGCAAGGGTTACAATGAGTGAGGACAAAGGTAGAAGTACTCGGACACTCTAAGGGAAGATGAAACTCAAGGAATATCAGGGTACAAATTACTTAGGGACTCCAAAACTCAGGTTGCTTAGGGGTTGAGCCATAAAAATGGCTTCTATTTATAATCCAACCTAGGGCATACTTAGGGTTTCAACGATACTAATCATGTGGTTGAGATAAAAGCACATCGGAGGGTGGATATTAAATTTAGGGTGTGGCATGGATTGATGTGGATGGACGGATAAAATTAAATGAAATCGGATGGTTGAGATTAATTCACTTATATAAATATATATTAATTAAATATATATAAAATATTAATATTAAATATATATAAATATACATGAATAGTGGACAAAAATGGTGGGAAAGCATGGATGGAGGACAAGTGACTAGGTCTTGGTGGTGGAAATGGCGGTAAAGTTAGGATGGATGACAAATGGCTAGGTTTTGGTGTCTACAATAACCACCCATATGCATCTTTTCCATTGAAATTAGAAAATTTTAATTTAGGCATCTTGAATGTAGTATCACAATCAAAAGTAGGGTGAAAACCTTCCCTTTCCTTATGGGGTTCTATTATTTGCTCTAAATGCTTTGTATTTGTATGCTCAAACACTTGGGGGCCACCTTGAAGCTTAGAATCAACCACTCAAATTTGTTCATGGACTTTAGTTTTAAAATTTTGGATATCAACTCAGATTTGTTCTAATGAGATAGTAAGTTGTTTTGTGATGGTATCCAATAAGGCTTGTTCCATATATTTTTGGTATCCACGAGTACCAATAGACATTTTGGTGTATTTTGGGGTTAATTAATTAATTTATTTATTTGGAATTAGGTTTGAAACACTATTTTTGGATAGGAACCACTTTGATGTTCACTTGATATGAGTGCTTAGTGAGGATATATACTGACTTCTTTGACTTTTTGTGATCTCTTGATTTGGTGCAACTCGATGTCGAGGTAATTTCTTCAACATGGACTTAAAAATTTACAAGTGTGTCATTGAGGATATTTGGTGCATAATAATGAGCTACTTCTAGTCCCAAAATTATGGGCCAATTTGATTCACCATTGGGAAGTTATGGCCTTAACAAGAAAAATCAAAATTTACCAATTTTAGGAAATCGATGCAAAATTTGACCAAGAACTGCCAAGGACAATTGTGTCTGAAATAGAATGTAGAGTTGTCTGCTAAATTTTGGAGTCAATATAAGCTTTGAGGAAATAATTATGCTTTTTTTATTGAGTCAACTGTCTCTGCCCTGTAGGTGCAGACTACTAACCACTCTTGTCATTGTCTTATATTTGTCCCTGTCACTTGTATTATAGTTATTGACATTGTTTAGGTAATAACCCTAAGATTCATTGTATTATGTAATTACTTACACTGTTGGTTCTAATTCTATCACTGAAAACCTTGCAATTCTTGACTGTTACTGCCAATGACCTAACTGTTACTACCATTAACTTAGATGTGATTGAAATAATTTCTGGATGTTACAAACACTTGTATACTTTGTGATAGGGAAGTCTTCCTCCGTATGCTCACTTTTGAAAGAAAATTTTTGCAGAGGTAGTAGAACAAAGGTTTTTTTTTTTGTTTTGGAAAGTTTAAAGTTTTTGAAAGAACCAAGGTATTCTAGGAAAATTAGTATGTATTACCCATAGGCCCTCTGTTACACCGTAGTGACGAACAATAGTTCTTGGACCAATATTTCAGGCCACTACTCAAAGAGGATTCTACACATACCCTTGAGCACACTATATGCCTCTATAACAATATAAGAGGATAGTCTTCCGGGATGTTGTGTCTCATGCACTATGGACAATACAAGGTCAAAAAATATTCCTAGGGATTAATTTTTGTCTTAATCCTAGATGGTCGGTCTCTCGATATACCAAAAGATACGTGAGAGCTCAAATTAGTGCATGAGTGTTGTTTGAGGTCTAGGTATTGGAGCATGATCACCCCACTTCACTGGACATTATATAGGTAATATAGCTTAGTCAATAGTGACAACTCCTTCATGATATTTTAAAACCCTTAACACGGGGTTTCTAGCCTACTCTACTACTATGAAAAACAAAGATTGTATTTTTTGAAAAGGATAATGAAAATGAGAAGCATAGGAAATTTATACCTAATAGATGGAATGGATGGGCAAGAATCATTGCAGTCACAACAAAACTCATCCTTGGAAAGTACTACGGTACTTCTTGTTAGGAACCTACCTGTAATAGGATATGCAACCACATAAATTACAAGAATAATAATGAAATTGAAATTATAGTATTGCAATGAACTAGAACAATAGATTGTATTGAAATAACAATATTACAGTCCTAAATTGTGGGCCTCTTCAAGGGGACAACCTCCTTAGAAGCAAAAAACCAATACAATGATATTTCTAAGATGCCATCCTTTGTTACCTTGATATTTTTATAGATTCAAACTAACACTAACCCTAATTCTTAAGGGTCCCACCTATCAACATGCAAGTTGAAGTTACTATAGGAAAATCAACTAACCCTAACCCTAACGCTCAAGGAATCCCATCCACATGCAAGTGGAGGTTCCCATTTAGGAAAGAAGAGGTTTATTACATAGTAAAGTTAGGATAGGTTTCTAATATTTGCATAGAGTGGAAGCATCAACACTGAGTGAAAGTGTTAATAGTGCTATAATAGCCTAATGGTATTTTTACCACTAGCATTTATTTCTTGCATTATATCATTTTTATCATCTCTATCTATCTAAAGAGGGTTTGAATGTTGATTAAGAAAGTCTAACCTCCTCTATCAACTCAGATAGGGCACTTTACCACTAACTATATATTTTATGTCTTTGTTGTAGGTCAAGCAATAGCACCATCAACATGTGATAACACTGACATCACTTCCATAGATTGGTAATGCTTTTGGTACTATGGGAAAAATAGGTCATTCTGCCTACAATTTAATGAGGCCTTAAATTATCTTATTTTAACCAACAACAACTATATCTTTCACAATTAATATGCTAGTAAGTATATACTAACCTACGAATTCAAAGTGTGGAATATGCTAATATTTAAAGATAAATAAAATTATTACATAAATTCATTACCATATTATTTTGGATAGGTTTCATGTAGCTTTTAGGTTTAACTTTGCATTAAATAGAAGTTGTATCTTTCCCTTCCTAGCATTGAATAAATAAGATGTATAAGAGTGCAAACATAGGAAGATGGCTTGTAGGTATTTTTGTTCCATTTTGGTACTTTTGACACATTGGTGTTGAAAACTCTTAGAGTCCAAGATTTCTTTAGGAGAACCAAATAAGAGTCTCTTATTTCAAAGGAGACCAACACGATAGGAAAAACAATAGGATACGTTGCAAGTTGATGCAAAAAATAAAACACAATAGTTTAGTGCATTGTAGCAAGATGACCAAGGATATGGAGATATGTTTCATTCCAAAAACCACCACGCAATAGCCACAATGAAATTTACCCTTTAAATGAGATAAAAGCTATAGTCAAATCCAAAATTGACTATTTCACATCAGTGCAACAACGTTGATTTATTCCATGCCAACATCTAGAACTATTGTAGAAAAACCCATTTTTATCTATATTTAGGTGTCACATGTCAAAATTAGTAGCAATTGAAACAAAACTTGTAGGAATGGTAAATGTAACTAGAATAACCATTTTTTTTTGGGTAAAATCACAACTACTTTTGTTATTCTTGTAAAGATAAAGATTTTTCTCCCCTAAATTCAATATTATGATAGAAAATGTAGTTAGAATATGTATATTATATATTGTTATAATGATAAACATAGGGAGAATCTGGAATTGTTAATCAATTTGAATATAAGAAGGAAGAATACGAGAGAAAAATAAAGTATCTTTGTAATTTATTTGCTTATTCATGAAAAATCTCTTTACTTCATTTTAGTTGTATTAGTTTACTTCTGAGTTAAATTTACTTTCCACTGAGATGAAGTCCAAAGGTAAGGTGGTAATATTTCTTATTCTATAATTTCATTTAAAATATACACAATAAATTCAATTGTTTATTGTTTTGCAGTATTATTCTTTGTTAGGTATCTAATTTTCATAAAATGTCTAGAAACCTCTATACCTAAAACTACATTGTTAGGTATCTAAGTATATGCATGTGGGGATACAATATATTACTGTATTATGGTATGGTTCACACTTAAAATTAAATAATATTTAACATAATGCCATATTATAAATATTATGCACTTTATAACTCATGAAAGGTGAACCACCACATGGGTGACTTTGCAACTAATGGAAGGTGAAACATAATATTATTGTATAAAGAGAGATGTACCCCCATTATAAAGAAATTCAGATATGAAGTATTCTTATAGAAGTCTTAGCTCATGGAGCTAGAGATCATGTAGAGTGACTTCCTTCCAATAAGGAGCATTGTATGGTGTTTCCTTACCTCAAGGGTATTATAAATCTCTATTTTATTATGTGGAATTTATTGTACAATTTTGTAAATGTATATTTGATATTTCTACATATTGGTGAATGAATTATGGTTATAAGAATAGATGTTCATAACATGTGTTGTCAGAGGAGTGATTCTAGCAAAGTGGGGTTGTTTTACAGAGCTAGGGCATGTTTTCTCATAAAATGCCATATTTTGCAAGTCATATTTTTTCAATAGTCATCTTCAGAAGGTTTTTACACCATTGTATAGATATATTTTAGTATTACAAAAATGATGGCTTATTTTTTAAATTATGATAAGTATTGAGAAAGTTATGGTTGTTTGAAGTTGGGTTATTTTTGTTGTTTTTGACCACGTGAATTTTTTTCAAAAGAAAAAAATCGTATTAAATATTTTAGCAATCATGTTTAGAAGATTAGCATGTAGATTATTTTGAGTACTATAAAAATGACTTCTAATAAATATTGAGAGTTAAAGTTGTTTGAAGTTGGGTTGTTGAAGTTGTTTTCTAGCTGTGCAATTTTTTTCAAAAGAAAAAAGTTCATATTAAATTTTAGTAGTCATTTCTAGAATATATTTGCACCAAAATTTAGAATAATTTGAGTATTATAAAAATGATTGTTCCCTTGTGAAATTATGATAAGTATTGAGAGAGTTATAATTGTTTGAATTTGGGCTTTTGAGGTTGTTCTTGGGTTGGATGGAAAACTCATGCTCAATAATGATTAGAGATCAAATATGAAGCTAAACCAAAGTCCAAAAATAAACCAAAAGAAGAGCATAAAATAGAGGCACAAAATATTGGAGCATATCATCATCCACATCACCATGAGAGGCAACAATCATGGAAATAGGGATATACATGGAACTAGAAGAACAAAAACTATGGGTATTCAAATAGCACAAGGGCAACTTGGCATCACCAAAGAAAAACACCAATCAAAGTTTCACTAGGATGGATGGATGATCAAGATCAATACCAATTCTTATCTTCACTTAGAAGATCATATTAGTTAGTTTATTTCTTTTCTTGAGGATGAAACATTTTTGTAAGGGGATGGAATGTTAGGTACCTAAGTATATGCATGTGGGGATACAATATAATATTGTATTATGGTATGGATCACACATAAAATAATACTAATATTTAAAATAATGTCATATAAAAATATTACGCACTTTATAACTCATGAAATGTGAACCGCCACATGGGTGAATTTGTAACTCATTGAAGGTGAAACACCACATTCTTGTAGAAAGAGATGTATACCCCCATTGTAGAGAAAGTAAGTTATGTCATTACGACTGCTACAAACATGAGCCAACAAATTAAGGGACTCCTAGATGCACTAAATACCATGTTCTTCAAGAAAAGGGTACCAGGGACGAGGTGAGGCCAATAACATGGAGGCCAATTCTGAGGCGAATGTGAAGGAGGAGGACAAGGATGACGAGAAGGACGAGGACGAAGACGAAGGCCTCGATGAGGCCTAAGCTATTTTTTTTAGCTTATTACTA
The DNA here is from genome assembly GCA_028583015.1 of Wollemia nobilis. Lineage (NCBI taxonomy): Eukaryota > Viridiplantae > Streptophyta > Pinopsida > Araucariales > Araucariaceae > Wollemia > Wollemia nobilis. Next base: position 398,980 of record JAQPPZ010001176.1, on the reverse strand, counting down.
CTGGATACCCTACATGGAGCTATTTTTTTAGAATGGATCTTAGTTTTGGTTGGCCTACTGGCTGTCTTTTTGAAATTAGGGGTGTCTTTTTTTGCCTTGTTGGCTTACGTTAGCTGTCAGGTGGTTGGACGTATTATTTTGTCACGAATATGGTAATATAATTAGATGACGTGTTGCATGGGATTCTCCCTATGAAGGATAGTAGTGTTAGAGGACTGAGGATCCTCAAGTCCATAAGGATTTTTTGCATCAACTGTAAGCTATCTTTTGTACAAAGGTTTTGGGTCAACCTGTAAAAACCCATACTTAATGAAATCCTTAAATTAACAAAAAAAAAAGTATTTTTATAGAAGGCTTGGCTTGTAAAGCTGTAGGCATTTTGGAGTAGCTTCCTTTCAATAAGGATCATTGTATGATGTTGCCCTACCTCAAGGGTATTATCAATCTCTATTTTATTGTGTGTAATTTATAGTGAAATTTATTTGTGGATGTATGTTTGATATTTCTACATATTGGTGAATGATTTATGGTTATAAGAATAGAGGTTCATAGCATGCAAAAACATCCCCTAGTGCATACAACCAGAAGACACCATCCTAAATTGGTAAATTAAAGTGACTAAAGTACAAAAATATTGACAATGCTCATCACTTTTTGGCATCATTGCCAAGGAAGTAGGTGTTTCTAGAGAATTTTTGTGATCTTTCAACATTAACCTTTCTCATAAAATCTCACTTTAGTAAGAACTCTAATAATAAAGAAATACTAGGGAGAGAACTTGTAGTAGGGACATTGGTTTTATTGGAAGTAAAGTTAAGGTAATATTTTACACTGCGGTAATCACAAAATCAAACAACAGGTTTTCTAGATTAAGTATTTTTCTATGTTTTAGTTATTTTCAACAAATAGTTTTCATTTTGAAATAGAATGTATGAATAGAATTAGATATTCAATAGGAATATTTGTTAAAAGAAACCCCCCCAAGCTATAGAGAGTCGACAACATAGCCAAGAGGTTGAATCAAATTTTGAGACAACATCGCCAAGAGGTTGAATCAAATGTTGAGTTACCTATAGCTAAAACAAAGTTATGATAAAGTTCTAGGAGAGGACAACCATCAATTAGTTATTTCCTCAAAATAATCTTTAATATTTTGATGATAAATTATATATCAGAGTCTCTAGAACCTAAAAATCCTAAGGGATAATTATGTAATTAATCAAGTAGTTATTTCCACTAAGCTCAAATGATGCACTTGAAAGTTACAAAAGAACATACAATATTTTTTGGGATAACATAGACATGGGGGATAGACAAAGTAACATAGATAACATTATACAAGGCAATAATGTCAATAAAACATTCATGTATCCCATTAGGTTAGGTCTTGATATAGAGGCCCCTATGAAAAATATTTCACCATTTATATTACCAAATTTTAGGGGAATCTTTGATGAGGCCTGAAAAAACCTCATTTTTACACTATGTTTAACATATAAAAAAACTGCCATATTATTAAGTTAAATGCCAAATAGTTGATTATAATATATATTTGTTAAGTTTTTGCATGATTTTATGTTAGGAGCATTATATCTCTGTTTTTGACTATTTTCAGCATTTTGTGACTACTTTTGCTTGATTAAGTAGCAAATAAAAATATGCATTTCAAACAACCAAATGTGGTATGATGATATCCATTAAATTCATAATGGTTTATGAATGTTTTCCTGCCCTTCGACTTGTTTGAAGTCCACATTGAAGCCAAATTATTAGAACTATTTTAAATCTAGAAATTTGCAGAAAACAACCATATAAAAATCAACAAGCTGTCACTTTATAGGAGCACCTCGAATTTGTCAAGCAAAGCATGAGGAAATGGATGAAATAAGTTTAGAAGGACTACAGAATACATTTGACCTATTTAGAAGCATTCCCACATGGTCTAAATAGGCAGCAACTAACAGAGCAGGGATAATTGTGCAGCACTGTTACACTATTTCAGCATGGTTACTTGGTGAATAAAGTGTATAAATTTGGTAACAAATTGATGTTCCTGAGAGATAAAACACAAAAGAAAAGCAGTCGATATAACCTGAAGACCACATAGTTAGTCATTACGAAGTGCTTCGAATTGAACAAACATCTTCGGATTGACAGAATGCAGTTTCTTCGGATTGTGTCAGTTATCTTTGGATTAACAACAAAAAGTACTTTTTGACTATCTTATGATGATGGAAAAATGGAAAGAAGGTTGAGAATGTTAAGGGAAAATATCCCCCAACCGTATTTACCATCCTTGCCATCCAAAATCCACCATTCATGGGAAAATATCAATTGATCCTTTTTTAGGATAAAACCAGAAAATGCTGCAGCATAATAGGATTTGATCTGTAGGATAGGAATAGTGTATTTTATATTTGTAAATAGATATTATGCATAGATAAAAGGATAGCTCCATTCTTAGTTGATCTAGGTAGGAATTAGAATAGAGGAGAGTAGTAGTAGCAACAAATAGGACTATACAACAATTATCTGTAATAGTTTTCAGCATGTTTTGACAACAATAAAAGTGCAGTCTTTTTGTCAATTTTTGTTCTGAGTGTTAATTAGTTAAGGAGTGTTTTACACCTCCTTCTAGATCAGGAAGTATGGGCCCACTTTCAGATCTAGAAGAAGAATTTTTATGGTAGGTTTTAACCTATAATTTTGCTGCAGCAGAATTAACATATTACTTGTGAGATTTCATTTTCTCGTTTTAATTTTGTATTCTATTATTTATGTTTTCTTCATTATATTTTTGTATAGCTAATGTGTGTGTGTCAGCTGAAAAATTAGATTAAATATTTTTTTCCATGTTCCATTTGCTTTTCATGTTATTTACTTTTATGTTTCAACTACTTTCAATTTTAGCAAATTTCATTTTGTTGTCAATTCCTATAGCAGAAGATTGATGACCTTTTGTGGTAGGATATTGATAGGTGTTTTTAGCATAGGTTTTATTTCAGTATCATTTCAATTTAGCAATTTCACTTCTGTTATTTCAATTCTACAAAAGTAGATTAGATTTTAATTCAACCATTTCCAATTCTTGCAATTGTAGTTAATTGTTAAATTTTGCAATTTAGAATTAGATTTCAATTCCTGTAATTTATTTTAATTTCCATTTTGTAGACTAGGTTTAGTGTGACACCAAAAGGCTAAACCAAAATCTGCTTCACCAATAAATTCTTGAAATCTGAATGCTTGAATTGCACTCTTCCCTAACCTTCTATCGTAAACAGCGTTGGACACCACCCCAGATTGATAAATAATTGAGATTAAATGATGAGACTCAATGACACTCATCATTTTGGCACTGTTTTCGGGGATAATGGTGTTGTTAGAGGGTAAAAGCAGTCAAATAATTATTATTGTGCTAAGTTATGAAGTTCAGAGTAAAATATGAATGTAATAGCTGGTATAAATAATAATTATTGATAGTTGCATTTCAGTCCATTTAGAAAACAAGAAACCACAAGAAGGTGATCTTCACACTTTGGGGTTAAATTACCTATGTTTGAAATTCTTGATAAAAATTAAAAGAATTCATCATCCTCATTATTAGGAAACACAAGATCTCTTGAAAAATTTAGAAGAGCCATATGCTAGTACTGCTATTTTTATATCTATATCATCAGGGTAGTATAAAAAAATTTATACTAGGTGTTGGGAAGATATCATGGTAGATATACAAGAATATCCCTTGAACAAAATAGCCATATCGGCTACCTGTAGCATTTGTTCACAGGGACATATCATTGATGAATTCCAATTACTTCCACAACTCAAAGATGCAAAATTTGTTGCCTAATATGAATTCTTCTCAAAGAGATATCCCAACAACAACAAATAGGGCAAGTAAATCAACCACCACCTTCAACCCAACCTATGGCCAATATGAATAATACAGGATAGGCAACCCTATCTATGTAAGATGAGTGTGTTAAAAAAAAAAAAATCATCACAAAACTTTTGCAAAATCAAAATAGAAGTTTGTAGTTCAACGGTGATCCTATACTTTTGCCATTATTTTTTAAATATTGTTAGGGTTTTACCATACTAAACTGCAACCTATCAATTCTTAGCCTACAAAGACAATAGTTGATCTCATTAAAGGTGATCTACCTGACAAGTAGTTGATATGCTAAGTTGTACACTTCTTGTCTTATTATGCAAACCAAAAATATGTTTAGTTAAATTATAACCTGTGATCAGTTTGAATAATACATGATAGGAAACCCCTGTTTATGTAGTTGAATCGGGTAAAAAAACTTGCAAGAAATGTTATTTATTGCAGCAAAATCCAACTGTGCTCAAACAAGAACTTACCTGAGTTTGAAGAGATAAAAGTCAATGGAGATACACAAAAACCCTTTAGTCTAGACACATAAATCAATTTTGGATAAAGGAGAAAAAATGGAAAAGTTGCACATAGAAAATTTACTTCCATTAAGGATAAATTATGTCCTCCTAAGAATGAAATAAATTGAAGTACAACCAAGAAAATTCTTGAAAATTATTGATCGGTTGACTTATGAACAAAAAGCAAAATTGTTTGTTGTTTTGAAACAATATTTCAATCCCTTTGCATGGAATTACAAGGGTATGTCAAGATTTCATCTTGATGTATGCAGTTAACATATTTGAGAATTGGTATTGAATTATTCCAAGTACAGATTGACAAGATTTTGCAGATTAGGAGGCATGGACAAATACTTGATTGAAGAAATTTTTAGATATGAGCTACTTGTTTCTTTCTCCCATTGGTGATTCATAGAGGAAGTTAGTGGTGAATGGATATTGCCTTCAGGTATACCATGCACCATTAACTAAGGAGGAGTTCTTGAGGTGAACAATTGGATGTACACAAAACGGAGGAGAATTTATCTTCCATGTCAGATTCAGAGTGATGATAAAAGTTTGACAAAAAGAAAAAAAAGAATAATCTTGCTTGTGAACTTCCTTCATGGGCACAAGCAAGACAAGAGAAAAGTCTTAAAAAGAGAAAAAAAGAAAAGAAAATAAGAAAAAAAGAGAAAAAAATCAGAAAAAAACATGTCCCACAAAATGGGGATACATGAGGACATGCATCAATTTCAGCATGGAGAAGGAAAAATGAAATCAACACTTCATTTCCAACAATAAGGAGTTAAATGATGACATAAGCAGATTCTTACTACTCATCTAGAAAGAAAGGTTGTATCATTGCTAAAAAGATGGTGTTTTCATACAAATATTGACATGTTTTTATAGAAGAAGAATTATTCTCATCCAAATAAGAATGAGAGACATTATCTCTCATTGTAGCCTCATGAGAGACACTCTTTTATTGAGGCACTTGAAAAAAATGACAAAATTTGGTTGAAAACCAGAAATGGCAGCCTCTTTTGATGAAAAAAAGAGAAGAAAAAAAATGAAAAAAAGAGAAAAAAAATGAATAATTCAGTAGTGAAAACCTCATTGATGCGTTGTTGAGTTGGCTTGTATGAAAACCAGTTTTTCGACGTGAATTGCCTTGTTGATCCACCCATCCTTGTTTCACCATTGTACAAATCTCACACTACACGTGTATATTTATTTTTTCAAATAGCTTTCTAACAATCATCAGAAGCAGCTTATAAGGTGCATGATCAGTTTTTAGGACAGTAAGGTATGTGTTTCTTGCATTTAAGTCATAGTAAGCATTTAGCATTTAATGTATGATAACCGGTATTTGGCATAAAACTATTTATACAATATTGACAAGTTGAAAATGGAACATGTTTAAGATATCAAGAAACACCCCCTTTTGCCCTTAGTTGCATGAGAGCATCTGAAGATTCAGTTTTACTACTACTATAATAAAATAGTAATGAATAACATCTAAACAAAAGGATAGAGATGATATTTTTGATGTTATGGAAGTCGTACATACCCTAGAGATGGGTCCAAAACATAAATTGTAGCTAACTTTTGCATAGAAGGTCGTTTTTGCATTTTTGGATGAATCTTCAGAACAAAACAGGCTATCTTTGGAATGAACAAGATATCTTCAAAATAAGCAAAAACTATACCAGAATTACTAAAAATGCTATAGAATAGTAAAAATAGTAGGGTACATCAAATATTGAGGTTCTTAAGGCTCTACCACATGTAAGTACATCCCTCAAGCATTTCAAAATCACAATTTTATCAATTTTGTTCAAAAGGTGCAAATAATAGAAATAGGCATTCAGGCTGAAATGTTGTTAAGATTAAAAAATTTCACCAGTAGTAGTGCATCTGCCAAATATGGTTACACAATAAGGCTATTGCAAGATGAATCACATGATACCAAGCCTTTAAAAGGTACCTTGCAACACTAAAACTTGTAGAAGGGCAGAAAAAGAGTTAAAACTGCAGTAATTGCAGAAATTGCAATATTGATGAATGAAAGTGTAGAAGTCAAAAATTTGGAAGTTGCAAATGAAAAAAAAAGATATGCAAGAAAACAAAACCAGAATAAATAAAAATTTTAAAAAAATTGATTGAAATTTTTTTTTGCAAGGTTGTAAAAAAGTGAAATACGTGTGCTTAAATTGAAAAATGCTTGGTGTAGTGTAGTAAGGAGAAATTTCTCAGGTAGCAAGCGACAAAGGATATTTTTCACAAGGATAAAACTAGCATATTACTATGGCCTACTAGGATGCATGAGGGCATGCATTAGTTCAAGCTGGGTGGATGATGAGGCCTGAAAATGCCTCATTTTTACACTATGTTTGACATATAAAAAATGCCATATTGTTAAGTTAAATGCAAAATAGTTGATTAGTATATATATTTGTTAAGTGTTTGCATGATTTTATGTTAGGAGCATTATATCTATGTTTTTGACTATTTTTAACATTTTGTGACTGCTTTTGCTTGATTAAGTAGCAAATAAAAATATGCATTTCAAACAGCCAAATGTGGTATGCTGATATCCATTAACTTCGCAATGGTTTATGAATGTTTTCCTACCCTTCAACTTGTTTGAAGTCCACATTGAAGCCAAAATATTAGGACTATTCTAAAATCTAGAAATTTACAAAAAACAACCATATAAAAATCAGCAAGCTGTCACTTTATAGGAGCACCTTGAATTTGTCAAGCAAAGCATAAGGAAATGAATGGAATAAGTTTATAATGACTACAAAAGATAGTTGACATATTTAGAAGCATTCTCACATGGTCTAAAGAGGCAGCAACAGGGTATAATAGAGCAAGGATAATTGTGGAGCATTATTGCACTATTTTAGCATGGTTACTTGATGAATAAAGTGTATAAATTTGGTAGCAACTTGATGTACTTATTCATGTTGATATTTGAATTATTTTTCCATGTATAATTTTTTGAGCTTGCAATAAATGCCAACATTTTACAACTATGTAGCAAATCTGGAAAATGCAGCAGTTTACCATGTAAATTCTAGCCAGCTACCAATGAATAGCAAGGCATGAAAATCACACATGGATAAAGATAAAAGATATTGCAATTAGTTCCTGAGAGATAACCCACCTAAGAAAAGTAGCTGAGATCACCTGAAGAACACATAGTTAGTCAATCCGAAGAGCTTCAGATTGAGCAGACATCTTCAGATTGATAAAATGCAATTTCTTTGGATTGAACCAGTTATCTTCGGATTGACAACAGAAAGTACTTTTTGACTATTTTCTAATAGTGGAAAAAGGGAAAGAAGGTTGAGAAGGTTAAGATAAAATATCCCCCAGTTGTCTTTTCCGTCCTTGCCATCCAAAAGCCACCATTCATGGAAAAAGATCAATTGATCCTCTTCTAGGATAAAACCAGGAAATGCTGCAGCATAATAGGATTTGATCTGTAGGATATGAATAGTATATTTTGTATTTATAAATAGATCTTATGCATCTATAAAAGTATATTTCCATTCTTGATTGAGCTAGATAGGAATTAGAATAGAGGAGAGTAGTAACAACAACAAATAGGACTGTACAACAATTATATGTAACAGTTTTCAACATGTTTTGATAGTAATAAAAGTGCAGTCTTTTTGCAAATTTTTGTTCTGAGTGTTTATTAGTTAAGGATTTTTTTTACACCTACTTCTATATCAAGAATTATGGGCCCACTTTCAGATCTAGGAGGATTTTTATGGCATGTTTTAATCTATAATTTTTCTGCAGCAGAATTAACAAATTGCTTGCCAGATTTCATTTTCTTGTTTTAATTTTGTATTCTATTATTTATGTTTTCTTCATTATGTTTTTGTACAGCTAATGTGTGCATGTCAGCTGAAAAAATAGATTAAATATTTTTTTTCATGTTTCCTTTGCTTTTCATGTTATTTGCTTTTATGTTTCAACTACTTTCAATTTTAGCAGATTTCATTTTGTTATCAATTCCTATAGCAGAAGATTGATGACATTTTGTGGCAGGATATTGATAGGTGTTTTTAGCATAGGTTTTATTTTAGCATCATTTTAATTTAGCAATTTCACTTCTATTATTTCAATTCTACCAAAGTATATTAGATTTTAATTCAACCATTTCCAATTCTTGCAATTGTAGTTAATTGTTAAATTCTGCAATTTAGATTTAGTTTTCAATTCCTGTAATTTATTTCAATTTCCATTCTACAGACTAGGTTTAGTGTGACACCAAAAGACTAAACCAAAATCTGCTTCACCAACAAATGCTTAAAATTTGAATTTCTGAATTGCACTCTACCCTAACCTTCTGTCGTAAATAGCTTTGGACAACACCCCATATTGATAAATCATTGAGATTAAACGATGAGACTCAACGAAACTCATCATTTTGGCACTATTTCCAGGGATCATGGTGTTGTTAGAGGGTAAAAGCAGTCAAATAATTATTATTGTGCTAAGTTATGAAGTTCAGAGTAAAATCTGAATGTAATAGCTGATATAAATAATAATTATTAATAGTTGCATTTTAGTCCATTTAGAAAACAAGCAACCACAGGGAGGTGATCTTCACACTTGGGGGTTAAATTACCTATGTTTGAAATTCTTGATAAAAATTAAAATAATTCATCATCCTCATTATTAGGAAACATATGATCTCTTGAAAAAATTAGAAGAGCCATCTGCTAGTACTGTCATTTTTATATTAATATCATCAGGGTAGTATAAACAAATTTGTACTAGGTGTTGGGAAGATATCATGGTAGATATACAAGACTATCCCTTGAACAAAATAGCCATATCAGCTACCTGTAGCATTTGTTCATAGGAACATATCATTGATGAATGCCATTTACTTCCACAACTCAGATATGCAAAATTTGTTGCCTAATCTGAATTCTTCTCAAAGAGATATCCCAACAACAACAAACAGGGCAAGTAAATCAACCACTACCTTCAGCCCAACCTGTGGCCAATATGAATAATACAAGACAGACAACCCCTGTCTATGTAAGCTGAGTCTGTTATTGATTGGTTCTATGTGATATAATTGCTTGGAAATGTCCATGATGCCTTAGTTTATTCCATGTTCAAATCTATTATTGAAAGGTATTTTAGAACTTCATTACTCTTGGATGGTATCTCATAATTCATCTTGAACATTTTCAAATAATTGCACATCAATATCATATTTACTTAAATATTTGTCTCTTGCTCTTGATTTATCTTTAAGGTCTTCAAATAATTTTGCAATCTTATTTGTTCAGACAAAGTTCTTCAAATTAATTTTCTTTGACATGGAATTCCTTATTACTTCCAGATTAAAAAAAAAATCTATTTTTCTTCAATTGTTTTTCTTTCTTCAAAATTTCCCTAAATTTTTTGTTCTCCTCTTTATATTTCTTCAATTCAAATAATCTTCTTCTTATTTAGCTTCATATAACTCCCTTCTTCAATTCAATTTTCTTTTCAATTATAATTTCAATTTTCATTTTATTTTTTTCCTTCAATTTCTTCTTATAACTCCCATCATTTCATTCTTCGCCAATTTTCTTTAATTCAAATTTTCACCCTTCAATTTCAATTTTCTTCAATTAATTTCAACTTTCATATTTTCATTCTTCTTCCAATTTTTTTTTCCTTAAATCATACAAATTTCAAAATTTAAAAATAATCTTCTTATATCTCCCTTCATTCAATTTCAATTCTTTAAAATTTTCTTCTTTTCAAACAATTAATTTCTTCTTCTTATTGTAGACACCAAGATCAAGCATCTTAAATACTAATTACCCATCCACTCATCCCCTATGTCAAACCCATGGACATTATGGGAACATTTCCCTTTCCATCCCATGGCCACATCATATGTAGTTCATTTCAATTCCATCTCACCCTCCAATTTTAGTTACACACAAGAAATGATTACCTTTTTTCCATAAATGAACTTTAGTTTATTACACATATCATAACTCATAGTTGCACCTCCATCCACATATTGGATATTTCCAATACGTACACAATCCCAACATACACTCGCAGTTTACCATGCACATATAGATTAAATAAACATATTTAATTTAAATGCATAAACAATTCAAACATGCACAAATGAATAAACATGCATAATTAATTTAAAATGCATATCTAATCCACATGCACATTTAAATTAAATAAACATATTTAATTTAAATGCATAAAAAATTCAAATATGCACATACATATAAACATGCATAATTAATTTAAAATACATATTTAATCCACATGCACTCTCACTTCAATATTGCACACTCAATTCCAATGTGCACACTCAGTTCAATATTACACACCTAGTTCAGTTTGTACACTTAGTTCACCATGCACATTCAGTTAACTCTGAATATATGTTTGGTGAAAATTCCAAGGACCACATTCGTTTCAATTTACATGCATATTTTGGTGATAACTCCAAGGTGTGCACATCTAGTGATAATCACAAGGTAAGCTTATCTTCCCTTGTAAGCATACACTCTATATGATAACATCAATGTAAAGAGAAGACTCTTGGTGACACCACTTAATTGGTTGATTCACCATCCCATCCATTCTCCCTAGAAGTTCTATAAATATATCCTTTCCTCCTTCCTAGAGCATGAGGATGGTATATGTCCTGAAGCACTACTAAAATTCCAAAGCCCACTTTGCATCACAATGTTTCATAGTCCTGGATCTCACTTTCACAGGTCATAGCCCATGACCATATGACCCTAAACATTCTTAGGTCGTGTCCATCTAGAACTAGATGATCAATATCCAACCCACACACATACTTCTAGGCGTAGCACAATGCAACATCATAACAACAATAAAAAAACAATATGGTAAGACTTGTATATTTTACGTTCCTTGCATACATTTTTCACTCATTTACTGCTCATTTGGATTGTAGTTTATATCCTTGAATCTAAGCCTCACTTTGGGAGGCCCAACATGTACTATTGATACATTTACAATTGATTTATATGTAGGTACAAAGACTCAAAGCTAGCAAATCCAAACAGTAATCTAAATCTACTAGATCCAGACATAGATCCTTCAAATTCACTAGATTTGAATCTTAGTAGCGGTCATAGACTCCAATGATCGATCATTCAACCTCAGGCGATCGCATGTCGCAACCATCTTGCACTCAAATTATTATAAGATAAAGTCATCAATCTTCTTGATGATAAACATCTAGATGCAATCCAATCATATATCTAGTAGATCCAGATGATCCATATGTAAATGTAGACTCAGATGTAGATACCTTAGACCTAGCAAACTTAGATCTAGTGAATCAATGATCATGAGAAACCTATCCATCCAATGCTATAGTGAAAAGAAGATAGTTGCATCATTTTTTACTTGTGAAAGGGAATCGATCCCTCAATTATTGTACAACCCCGTGAGGGTTTTATATTGTAACTGAGAAAGAAAAACAAAGAGCATAATATCTGTATCCTTTATGTTTTAATCATATTTGCAATGGTGTGTCTTTTTATCATCTACAAGATGGCGATCATAGAGGGACCTTCCATTTGACTTTGCTTACGCAATAGTTAAATTTATTTGTTATTTTTTATGCATGTTATAGATTTTTATTGTATTTTGATAGTTTTTATGTTTTAGGTTTTACACAAGTCGCGGTCGACACACACAGATAAAACCATTTGATCTAGGACATATTCAACATGCAATATTTTTATCCTGGATGATCTCAAATAGAAATCATCTAATTTTGGATGGTCATATAACACAATCACCACCAACCTTCGATATTCAACACAACATAGGATCGTAGGTAGGAGGATTTTATTCTTTCTATTTCGAACTTGAAATAGTGTTTTTTTTTTAATTTACATGGTGGAATAGGTAGCCGCCACGAATCCGAGAAGGCTATTCAGATTTTATGGTCGCCACAGTATTCTGCACTGTTCACCTTGGAAGCTACCACACAAATATTTGCATAGTCCCCCTCTATAACCACCATGCCATAATAATTTTAAATATTTTACGCCACTAAAAGCACCAGGAAAGGGACAAGCATTCAGTCTAGCGAGGCCCAAGATTTGAACCTTGGACCTCTGCCCCCCTTACGAGGTCTGGTCGAACCAATTGGTCTACACATCGGACCTTTGAAATAGTGTTTTTAATTAGTCATTTCTCTTATTTATTAGGTGAATGATAAACTTCAAGATTTTTTATTTTTAAATTTGGAATAGTTGGTAGCTTTTATTCCTTTTAGTTTATGATTTTTCAAATCTTAGTTTTAACAAAATAAAAAATAAATAAATAAACAAAACCTAAAAGGATAAATAAAAAATAATCATGATCACTCACATTTGCACAATTTATAAACATCGATGACCTTGGATTTCATTACCAACCATCGATCAAGACCAACGATGTTGGAATTCACCTCCTTCTATTGGCTTGCCCCATAAATACCATAGCAGCCCCCATGAGTAGTTTTTTGGACTTCATCACCTGGAAATCCCACCCTCTTGAAAATATCTTGAGGTGGGTTAGGTTAGATACCCCTTTTTTCATGGGGTTTAAATATTTATGGACTCGTAGCTGTTGTTATTATCCAAGCCTTCTTGAGGATGAAGCGAAAGTCTTTATAGAATGGTAGCAAGACTTAGACAACAAAACCTCTTTTGGGAGGTTAATTTATCCCCTCTAGGATACCTCACACCACAACCACCCTAGGAAGCCATTTCAGTCATTATTGTACCACTTATCTCTAGAGATGTGGACATCAACACACCCAGTTAGACTACATTCCATCACCACATTTATAGTTTTAGGTCTAAGATTCATCAAGCACACAAAAAACAAAATAAAATCCTCCCCAAAAAAATTCACAAAATATTCAGAAAATAAAAAATAGTCGCAACACATATCATAGACACATCAACTCAAACATTAGCACACTAAAACAAAGAAGATAAAAACTATTGTTTGCTTGAATATTTTGTGTAGATAGCAAAATCCACCCTCATCATCACACCGCCAATCCACATTCCATCCATTTCTCATAGGACTTATGGTATTGACTCAAATTCAAGTCCAAGCTCGAGACCAAGCCGCATCCCAAGCCATAATGAACCAATCTGATCAGGCTTCCCATCCATCCATCTCTCCTATAACTTAGTAGGAGGTAGCCTCACAACCACCCCAAGGTAGTTTATCCAACTACACCCACTAGCACACTACCAACCTGCGAGTGCCACTTGTCACTATGCTTCCACTAGCATTACTAAATCCACTAGTCTAGGGACCCTTGTGTCCTCAAACCATGTCACAATCATTGATATTAATGTTGCATGAGTCCTCTATGGTCTATTACCTCTATCATATTCATTGTGACCATCCATACCACCACTAAATATTCTTCCCCGTTTAGTCTCCTTCACACCTTAAGAGCAAGTTTATGCTCATGCAACCTATCTTGTTATCCGCATCTTGAGTATGACATGCCCATAGAATTATTTCCACTTGGGGATCTAATATCCAACTCAATGTAGGTCACATGTCCGTATCTACAAACCCACACCAATATCCTTGGGTTTATGTTAATGTGGCATCTCACTTGCTCGCATCTAATTTACCTACTTCATTCATTCTACTCAAATCACCACCATAGGTGTCGAACCCCTCACCTTCCACAATGGCCTAAGAATTGTTCTTTGTACTATTACCATCATGGGCTGCTTGAACAACCACCATACAAGCACTAACACCTTTGCAACCACAAAATCCTTCTATTAGCTACTACCAACCACCACCAAATCCACCTCAACCACCTACCAGATATTACCAAAATTCTTTAGCATCCATCCAACCACCACTAGATTCTAAGGCCTATGGCCAGCCTCCCATCACTCCATAATATCAATAACCACACATGCCTTAATACTAACAACCACATCAATAGTACTAGTAGCCACATCAACAGTACCAATAGCCACATCTACAGCACCAACTTCCACCTTAGTAAGAAATCACCTAAAAAATACCAATAACCACCTCAACAATACCAGTAGCCACCTCCACTTGGCCTACAACATATCTTAGATTAACTAGACAACATTGAGCTATAGTTGAGTCACCAAGACAACTCCTAGATCCACCTCCACTTAACCTACAATAAATTTTGAATTATCTTACAAATATTGAGATACAATTGAGTTTCCATCGACCTCCCCCATCTTGTCCACCTCATCCAAATAACCCATCCCATACTTGGATGCCCCTATCAGAGCCATTATCAATAATTTTTCAAAAGTTGTAGGATGCAAAAACAATTGATCTACTTAACATACACCTTGTTAACCCCAACAGACCTAAACCTAGGTTGTATAAGGAAAATATCTATTGTATCTATCATCATCAAAAGGTCCATGACATCAATGATTGCATCACATTTAAATATCTATTCTAATACCTTATCGAAAGGGGCCATCGCCATAGTTAGTCCACTCACCTCACCTAATCAAAACCTTAAAATCTACCAGAACTCCTTACTACAACATGGGGCATCGACTTCCATCACTCCTCATGATCAAATCAATCATGTCACATAAAGCACAACATACATTGGAGATGTTCAAGGTATCACACCTTCACCATCAACCACATCACAAACATGAAACAATTTGGGATGCTCAAGGTATCACACATTTCCCATCAATCATATCAATCCAAACACAATGTAATTTGGAAATGCTCAAGGTATCACACCTTACCCACAATCACAGTCATAAAATAATTTGGGGATGCTCAAGGTATTGCACCTTCTCCCACTATGCCACCATCAAACAATAATCAACCGATCACTACTCACTAGTCACTAAACAAAAAATAATTTGGGGATGCTCAAGGTATTGCACCTTTCCCCACTACACCACCATAATATAATAATCAACCGATCACTACTCACTAGTCACTAAACACAAAATAATTTGGGTATGCTCAAGGTATCACACTTTCCCCATAGTCACAAACACAAAACCACCTTGGGGATGTTCAAGGTATCACACCTTCCCCATAAAATCAATCAAATCAATTCAAACTCAATCAATCACACAATCATCAACCAACTTGGGGGAAACCAAGGTATCACACCTTCCCCAACCATCAATCCCATCACACAATCAAACAACTTGGGGGTGTTTAAGGTATTGCACCTTCCCTATCATTCATATCAAATTATCAACCAACTTTGGGATGCTCAAGGTATCGTACATTCCCAACCAATAAATCAAATTAATTCAATAAATTAAATCCATTATCAAACAAATTAGGGATGTTCAAGGTATCACACCTTTCCCACCAATCAATCAAATCAATCAAAAGGCTCAATCAATCCATCAAACAAGCACAAAACTCAATCAATCAAATAACTTGGAGGTAATAAAGGTATCACACCTTCTCCATCAATAATTTAATCACAACAATCATAAACCCACTTGAGTATGCTTAAGGTATCACACCTTCCCCAAAGTCATAATCATAATACAAAAAATTAAAATAAATAAAAAATAATAATCACACACAGCTATAAAGCACACTATATTCACACACATCCAAGCATTCCACCTCACATCATTTTCATCACCAATAATACTTTGGTTATGGCTCATGTTTTCATTTGTTTTTCTAAGATCAATTTTGTCACATTAATCAAGGGTGTCTTCCTTGTGGTATATGTCTTACATTATGCTTCCATAAACATGAACTTTGCTACATCCACCACTCACCATCCTCACATCCACTCACAATACATCACGTGACATCTTGTCTTTATCAAAGTCTCTAGTTTGGAGAATATTTAGGTTCTTTCATTTGTCACCATACCTAGTGTCTCCTTCAGCCTCTATTGAATATCATTAGCTCTTGAGTGCTATAGGTATTCCTAGTTACCTTAAGTTTTCTCTAAGATCATGCACATGTATCACATACTAATACAAATTTTATACCTAGGAAAGATGAACTCATTAGTCGCTATCACCATAAAGTGAATGATTTCCTCTACTCATCCTATCATGCACATGAGCTAACCCTAAGAATTGACAAAAGGACAAGTGTAAAGTCAAAAGACAAAAGTCTTAAAAAAAATAAAAATATATGCAAATAAAAAGCTTGAATCCCTAGAATTCTCAAGTCATTAGATCATGAGGTTAACCTCCATCAGGACTATATATGCTTGATCGATAATGGAGTACATATTTCATGGTGACACATTTGTCACATTAGTGATCTTATTTTGTATAGACCTATGTATGCTCTCATATGAGCTAGCTTATTGGCGTAAGTCACAAATGATGAGTCCAACCTCACTCAAAATTGAAAATGAACAATCACTACACACACAATTGGTCTTTGCAAAACTTGACTAACTTGGTTGGTCTTAGTATCTCCAAGTGTCTACTTGATTAGTAGTAGAGTTTGATTGATGTCACTAGGATGCTTGAGCTTCCTGAAAGCAATTCCAAATTCTACATATCTAAGACACATAAAATGACAAGTCATGTTAATATTATCCCCATATTCTATGCATATCTTACATCCATTTCCACTCAACCCACATGTGTGTCAGTACCATTGTGTTGATGTCGTTGATTAATTGATTTAAATCTTGAGTAGTGATACGTGTCTCAACATTTTTTAATGACAACCAAACATATATGTACACATCTATTCTATCTATCACATTCAATCATTTCATAAAACCACTCAGTAACAATGTAAATTGAAGATGTTCAAGATCTCACACCTTCCCCATTAGTCACATAAAATAATCAAACAACCTGGGGATACTCAAGGTATTGCATCTTCCAAACCAATCAATCAAATCAATTCAATCAATCAATAAAAAACACAACCAATCACACAACTTGAGGATGTTTCAAGTATCACACCTTTACCATAAATCAAGCACAAGGTTCAATCCATCAAAAAATCAATCAACCAACTTGAGGGTGCTCAAGGTATCACACCTTCCCCATAAACTACATCAAAAAATCAAGCAACTTGGAGATGTTTCAGGTATTGCACCTTACCCACCAATCAAGCACAACACTCACTCAATAAAATAATTATCAACTAACTTGGGGGTGCACAAGGTATTGCACCATCCCCATTAGTCACAAATAATCATCAAACAACTTGGGGATATTTCAGGTATCACATATTTCCCACCAATCAAACACAAGGTTCAATCCATAAAAAAATCAATCAATAAGCTTGGGGTGCTCAAGGTATCACACCTTCCCCATCAATTGCATCTAGCAATAAAACAACTTGGGAATGTTTTAGGTATCACACCTTCCCCACAAATTAAGAACAACTTACAATGGGAAATTTCAAGGTCTCACAACTTCTCCATCAGTCACATTTAATCATAAAACCACTTGAGGATGTTTTAGGTATCACACCTTTCCCACCAATCCAAAAAAATGCTCAATCAATCAATCAATCTAGCGTAATGTATAGTGGGGGTGTTCAAGGTCTCATAGCTTCTCCATCAGTTACATTTAATCATAAAACAACTTGGGGATGTTTCAAGTATCGTACCTTCCCCACAAATCCATAAAAATGCTCAATCAATCAATCAAGCACTTAACCTTACCATCAAGATTTTGGTATGGTTTTTGTCAATACTAGCATACATTCAATCAACACATCAATTACTAGGTTCAAAGGATTGCATCCTTTTGTCAAATATTGCACCCTTTACCTTGTATTCACATCTCAACAGAATATCAACTACCAAGTTTAAAAGGTTGCATCCTTTTATCAAAGCTTACATCGTTTGCCTTACCATATCAACACTCACATTTAAATTCGAAAGGTCCTAAAGGCACCAAATCTATTTGGTCACATTTTAATTCAAAAGACCTCAAAGATACCAAATCCCTTTGGTCACATTTCAATTTAAAGGCCCTAAAGTAACTAAATCCCTTTGGTCAACATTTTTTATTTCAATTCAAAAGGCACCAAGACCCTTTGGTCACATTTCAGTTCAAAAGGCCCCAAAGGTACCAAACCCCTTCGGTCACATTCAAATTATAGTTCAAATGCTCCAAAGGTACCAAAATCCTTTCATCACATTGCGGTTCAAAGGCTCTAAAGACACCAAACTCCTTTGGTCACAATCCATTTCAAAATTCCCCAAAGGCATCAAAATCCTTTGATCACATTTGAATTCAAAATGTCCCAAAGGCACCAAACCCCCTTGGTCACATTTCAATTTAAATGTCTCAAAGGCACCATAACCCTTTGGTCAACATTTATTCATTTCAGTTCAAAAGGCTCGAAAGGCACCAAGACCGTTTGGTCACATTTAGTTCAAAAGATCCCAAAGGCACCAAACCCCTTTGGCCATATTTCAGTTCAAAAGACCCCAAAGACCCCAAAGGCACCAAAACACTTTAGTCACATTCAAATTCTAGTTCAAAGGCTCCAAAGGCACAAAACTCCTTTGGTTACATTCCAATTCAAAGACTCCAAAGGCACCAAACTCTTTTGGTCACATTCTAGTTCAAGGACTCCAAAGGCACCAAACTCTTTTGGTCACATTCTAGTTCAAAGGTTCCAAAGGCACAAAATATTTTTGGTCACGGTCTCAAAGACACCAAAACCCATTTGGTCAACATCTTGAATAGATTTTTATTTCTTGTAAAATCTTAGGATTTACTTTCTTATATTATATTAACTTTATCCTGAGTGAGCCTTGTACCCATTAATCTACTCTAGTACACCTAGCAGTTGTAGTAACTAGTTATCCATGCAATCTAGTTGATGATAATATTACCATAAGGAAACTCATCATCAATCATCTATTAGTACCTTTTAATAAATCATGTGTGATTCCTATTTTCATAGTATAACTTTTCTTTCATGTTCATAGATTAGCTTAGCTTAAAATCCCATTCTACTCGGGAAAAAGCAGACCCATAAAATTACTTTAATTTTATGTTCATAAACTAGATTAGCTTAGCAACCCCATTATGCTCAAGCAAAAGTAGAGCCATAGCTTAGATTTTATTTCATGTTCATCGATTAGATTTGATTACAACCCCATTCTACTCAAGCAAAAGTAGAGCCATCGATTAGATTAGATTAGCTTGGAGTCCCATTCTGCTCAAGCAAAAGTATAGCCCCATAGATTAAATTTACATTCACGTAATTTACCTGCTTTCATAGATTAGATTTACTTTCATGTAATTTACTACTTTCATAGATTATATTCCATTTCTTGTCATTGATTTTATAGCTTAGATCCTTGAGTGAACGTTGTATCTAGTGATCTACTCTAGTCACTTGGCGGTTGCAGTGACTGGTTATCCATGCAATCTATTAGGATGGATAGATTACTATAAATATACTTGTTTCAATCAAAATTAAAAAATTTAAAATCATCAAAAATCAAAATGATCCAAAATTGCAAAAAAAATAACAAGCGCAATAGAACAACAATCAATCAAAGAGTGAATGTGTACCCTCTTTATTCATAAGAAATGGTATATCACATTACTTATCAATATTGCAATCTCTTTGAAGACATCCAGTTACATACCACCTTTCATCAATCCAACATAATATTGATAAGTTCAATCACCTTATCGCTATCATCCACCTTGTCTTCCACCAACTTGTCGCTTGAGGGGGTAGACAACACCAACAAAATCATACCTCAAACAAGATCAATAATCAAACACCCATTTTGGACTCAACGTTTATCCAAGAACCTTGTCTATGACTAATCATACACCCTACTCTGTTAGGTCTAAATGCAAAATTTCTCTTAATAAATCTTAGTGGCTACATGCTAGGTTAATGTTTATAAGGGTTTGCATACCTTATGCTATAACCGAGATGGAAATGTTGACCGACCACTTATAATCGATTATAGCATCGTGAGAACACTTACCATATGACCAATTCATTCACAAAAACCAAGGCACTTATTAATTTTTCAACAACAAGATTCAAAGACATTCGTCACCTCCATCATTAGGGCATACCACATTGTTCTCGATTTGGGAAAATCAAACGTCAATCCCTTAGGCAAAAAAGTCACATCCATAATTCATTCATCCATCAACTATATGTATCATTTATTTTGGTATCACATGTTTTTCACACAACACAATACAAAAAGGGGTATCTATAGACACCAAAATCAAGCATCATAAATACTAATTAATTAATCACAATTAATTAGTATATTTAATATTAATTAAATTAATTAATATTAAATTAACCATTCATACACCTAGGTATTAATTAATTATTTATTTATTTAATTAATGCCTAGGCTACCCACCCACTCACCCCCCTATGTCTAACCCATGAACATTGCCACAACATCCCCCTTTCCATCCCATGGCCACATCATCCATAGTTCACTCTAGTTCCACCTCACCCCCCCACTCTGGTCATATGCAAGAAAGGATTACCCTTTTCTAGATTTGAACTTTAGTTTACTATACATATTGCACCTCCATCAATATTTCCAATACGCATGCAATCCCAACATGCACTCATAGCTTAACATGCACATTTAAACTAAATAAATATATTTAATTTAAATGCATAAACAATTAAAACATGCACATAAACATCCATAAATAATTTAAAATACATATTTAATCCACATGCACTTTCAATTCAACATGCACATTTAAATTAAATAAACATATTTAATTTAAATACATAAAAAAATCAAACATGAACATATGAATAAACATGCATAATTAATTTAAAAATACATATTAAATCCACATGCACTCTCAGTTTAGCATTGTACACTCAATTTAGCATTGCACACTTAGTTCCAATATGCACACTTAGTTCAGCATTGCACACCTAGTTCAGTTCATACACTTAGTTCACCATGAACATTCGGTTCTCTACATATATGTTTGGTGAAGATTCCAAGGAGCACATTTGTTTCAATTTGCATGCACATTTTGGTGATAACTTTGAGGTGTGCACATCTAGTGATAATCATGAGGTAAGCTTATCTTCCTTTGCAAGCATGCACTCTCTGTGATAACATTAGTGCAAAGAGAAGACTCCTGGTGACACCACTTAACTAGATGAATCATCATCCCTTGAAATTTCTATAAATGCACCCTCCCCTCCTTCCTGGAGTATGAGGATGGTATATGCCCCGAAGTGCTACTAAAATTCCAAAGCCCACTTTGCATTCCAATGTCCATGTTATCACATGCAACCATCCCTATCCCATGCCAGAGACCTATAACATTGTTTCGCAGGCCTAGATCCTGCTTTCAAAAGTGATAACCCACCATAGACCATAATTGTTCAACCCTAGACATTATCAGGTCGCATCCATCTAGACCTAGATGATCGACATATAGCATGTACATAGAATTCCAGGTGCAACATCTCAATGATAATAGTAATACAAGAAGGTAATATTGGTTTGTTTTACATTCCTTATATACATTTTATACTTATTTACTACCCATTTGGATTTTAGTTTATATTCTTGAATCTGGGCCTCACTTTGGGAGGCTCAACATGTACTACTGATATATTTATAATTGACATATGTACAAGTACAAAGACTCAAAGTCAGCATATCTAAACACTAATCCAAATCTACTAGATCCAAACACAAATCCTCTAGATCCACTAGAATTGAATCTTAGTAGCAGTAGCAGATTTCAAATATCGATCATTCAACCTAGGATGATCACATGTCACAACTATATTACACTCGGATGATCATAAGACAAAGTTTTCAGCCTTCCTAATAACCAAAATCTAGACGTAATCCAATTGTAGATCTAGTATATTTGGATGATCTAGATGCAA
Organism: Wollemia nobilis; assembly: GCA_028583015.1. Taxonomy (NCBI): domain Eukaryota; kingdom Viridiplantae; phylum Streptophyta; class Pinopsida; order Araucariales; family Araucariaceae; genus Wollemia; species Wollemia nobilis. Next base: position 376,663 of record JAQPPZ010001176.1, on the reverse strand, counting down.
ACACAAACTCGAATGCAGATACCTCAGACCCAATAGATGCAGATCCAACAAAACAATTATCATGAGAAACTTGCCCATCCAATATTGTAGCAAAAATAATATAGTTACACCGATTTTCACTTGCAAAAGGGAATTGATCCCTTGATGATTGTACAACCTCGTGAGGGTTTTATATTATAACTAAAAAAAAAAGAGCCTAAAATTTATGTCTTTTCTGGTTTAATCATATTTGCAATGGCGTGTCTTTTTCTTATCTACACTTATAATTCTCGATCATTTCATTATTCACTTATTCAACTTATTTATTCGTTCACCTTCTTATATCTCCCAAAATCAAATCAATTCACTTTAATACTTTTTAAATCAAATGTGCACCTAAATAATATAATGGTAAAAAATACACTTTTAAGCACTTATTCTTTGCATGCATCCAAACATCTTGCTGGAACAATTTAATGTTTCTTTTCCTTCATGTTAGGGTGAATCATACACACACTTAAACTTCCAAATATTACCTTTGCCTTGGGAATTACTCAACTAGATTATGTTCTACCATGTTTCACCTAATTTCTCTTGTTGTTTCTAAAGAATTCTTAGAATATTTTTATCTACATAAGGCACTTTGAATATCTTTACTCTTCGTAGTCTTCATATGTTGAATACTTATAACCTCTAGACAACACTAATGTCGTCTTTCTTCACTAGGTATTTTTCACAAATTATGACCTCCACACTCTATCTCTCCACTAGATATATGCTTTCCTACATAGCTTCCTTGTTGAACATATCTTCACTAGACGTTTTCCCTCCTCTACAACTTACTAGATGTTTCCTCTTCTATGAAACTTCTAGACTTTTCCTCTCCTATGTAGTATTTTGATTGGAAGTCTCTCCATTGTAGTTGCATCATGTTCCTCCACTATATTTCACCTTTAAAAGTCTTCCTCCAATACTATCTTCTACAATAAATCCTCCTCTATCTCTCTTATTGTTGCTACTCTTCCCATGTTTCTCTTTTCAACTATTCTTCTCATGTTTCTTCTTGTAGTTATCTCACTTAAAGTAGCTCTTCCAAGCTCACACAACGTGGCTCTGATACCACTGTTAGCAATAGAGCACTATTATCATAGGATAACAATTTCCAAGATCATAAATCAATTCAATAATACGTAAATATATAATAAACTTCAATAATGAACAATAAACACATTGAAAGCTTTATTGAAACTACTAAAGCAATGCATAAATGCAAAACTTCCTCAATTTACATATTACATGGATTTGTCTTCAATATAGACTCTTCATGTTACATGGCTCTTGACCTTTTCTCTTCACAAACTCATGGAAGAACCAAATCTTCATATTTTCCTTTTTTATAATAGATCGCACATATTACATAAAGATAAAGTCTCTCATGATTGCACATAAATCCTCACTTCTAAAATTGATACTTCACTCAAGACACCTCACACATAAATCTACACTTATTTACATGATACTACTCACACCCAAGAACTTGACACATACTATAGACACAAATATCAAACACACTTCCTAATCTAAATATTTACAAAGGTACAAAATAATGTAATACCTCCAACAATTGGTTCATGGGATTAGAGCCATATTTCATAGGAACATGGGAAGATATGGAAATAATATTGTTGGATAAATATTAATAATATTGTAGGGTGAAGGATCGCAAGGAGGAACTTTTTAGTATAGAAAAGAAGATAAAAATCTTGAAGATTATTTAGATCGATTCTTGTTCATCCAAAGAAGATGTGAGAATGAGATAGATCAGGAAATTAGTAGGATGACATTCTTGAGAGGGCTATTCGAAGAGTCACTAGAAGCCTTGAACCTTATAGGAAAAGGTGATGTGAACAAACTTGACTTTTCAGACATCATAGAACTCTATAGAAATTACTCACGTACTAGGGCAAGAATTCATTCCCATAAGGAAAAGTTAAAAACCGGTAAAAGTAACAATGATATAGGTGAACTTATGGAGGAACTTGTGAATCTCAAAACTGATATCATAGTACACCTTAATACTACCTTAGATGAGGTGCTAGCAAATAACAAATCCATTGATCATCTAGCCATGTATTGTCCCATGTGTAACAAAAATTATGCACTCCAAGAATGACCCCTAAATAAAACTAACATTTGTAGTATTTTTAAAAAGGATTGATCTGTAAAGTGCCACATCGTGGATTCACCTCTACATATAGATATATGAATCTTGTTTAATCCTTATGCTTGATTAATTTGTAATTTCCATGTGTTAGTATTAATCTAATAATTGCAGTAGTTAAGAAAAATAATAGAAATAATCTCATAAAAACATACATAGTTTAAAGAGAAACATCAAATTTACGTGGAAATCCCAAAATGGGTAAAACCACGATCAAAGAGATTTCTACAGATTTTTATTGGAAATAATAAGTTGATTACAATCCTTACTGTGCTCCCCCTGCTCTAATATCTTTTTTGCTCCTTTTGTTCTCCCACTGTAGATATAGCAATCAAGCCATCACCATGTGTTCTACAAGAATTTTCCACAATCTATTCTGAAAAATCTACTACACTGTGTTGTGTAAAAACTAAACTACCACCCAGTGCTCTGCAACAATTTACCACTAAGTGTTGTGCAACAATTTACCACCAAGTGTTGTGCAAAACTACCACCAAGTATTTTGTGAAATAAAATCGCTTTTATTAAATTCTTAGAGCCTCCTTTTATTAAATGGGTGTTGGTAATTAAATCCACCCATTTTATTAAATGAGTGTTGGTTATTTAATACCAACCCATTTTATTAAATGAGTGTTGGTTATTTAATACCAACCCATTTTATTAAATGAGTGTTGGTTATTTAATACCAACCCATTTTATTAGATGGGTGTTGGTTATTTAAAATAAATCCATTTTATTAAATGGGTGTTGATATTTAAATCCACTTATTGAATGATAAAATTTACAGTATTTAAAACCCACTCAGTTTCGAACACGTCATCCCATACATTATGGGACTTCATACTTCATTAATTTGACCATAACTTTGGCCTCGGTTGTCTGTTTCGAGCGATTCAAAAAGTGGCAGAAAACTCTTTCCAAGATATACATCATGGAGCTATCCACATTTACCTAAATTTCATGAATTTTACCCAAAATTTGAAAACACCAACCTTACTATATTTGTCCTCCATATTCTGTTCTAGCAAGTGCTGATTGCTCTGAAGTGAGAATTTTATCCGGAGCTCCTTCCACACTTCCTGTAGATGAAAATTAATTGATCTCCTAATCAAGGATTATTCCATTGATAATTTTGACCCTTTACCAAATATTAAAAATGGTATAGGGAACAATAACCAATTCATAGAAGAACTCAATTTTATAGGAAAAAGGAAAAGGAATAATTTTCCTTATAATCTATATCAAAATTAATATGCCCCAAGAACTCCTATGAATTGGATAACCATCCCACCCAACCTATGCCTTGGTCCATGCCAAAATCCACGTCACATTTAGGTTATTACCCTTGGACCCCAACTAAAGAGTGGACTAGCCAAGGTTGGTCAAACCAACCATGGCCACCACAACCTCCACAAAATCAAAAATGAGCACCACAACCCCCATATATCCAACCATATTAGGGACAATGGTAGTTTCAAAATCAACAAGTCTTGTTACTTATACTTGTTCATCCTTCTCAAAAAAGTTAGCCACAAGTTCAACAACCTCCACTTCTAGTGCAACTTGTGGCTAGCCCAAATAATAGTAGATAGACATCACCTGTTTATGTCACTAAAATAGTAGACATAATCAAGCTTAATGCTATTGATTATGATAATGTAACATTACATTTGGAAAGAATACTTACTGACCTAGCTTTACCCACTATCATAGAGCTGGTATGAGGAAGAGACAACCATAGAAGCAAACCCCAAAAAAGTCTCTTCCTAGCAAGGATTCCAACCCTCAACAAAGTCCTTTAAGTTCTTCCCAACAACCACCTTATCTAGAACAATTAATGACCAAGGAAGAACCTTTAGTAAAACATGATCTTATCAAGGAACTAAAGTGCCTTAATATTATGATTCCTTTATTATAGGCTATTAAGGGAGTGTTCTTATTTTAATAATACTATCATGGACCTAGGTGTCACCAAGCCAGGACGAAAAAGAAAAGCATACCCTCAATCCATCCACGTGGATGGAAAATTATAAAATACTTAAGGAATAAATACGTTGTTTATAATAACTTGTCAAATCTTAAATTTTTCTTAGAGGTTTTATTTATGTTTCTAATATTTCAAGATATTTTTTCATGGTCATTTTTTGTTTATAGGTTTAGCCCTATTTATTGTTAACGCTTGTGATATTTACTTTTGTTTTCTTGTATCAATATCCTTGTGAGTTTGTTTTTCTCTTTAACTTTGTTTCTTCGGTCTTCCTCTCTTTTTCATTCCCACCAACACTTTCATCTTCGTCAATTCCTTTGATATTTTATACTAATTATAATGAGACTTATCATCTATAGGTTTGTCTTCCTATGAAGGATTCAAAGTGCAAACAATAACCTCAAGAGGACTTTCTTTTTTATGTTGCCTTAGAAACGTAAAAGTGCAAGATCACTCCTCCATAGCAATTACCTAAATTACCTTCTTACGCCGCCCTAAAAATCCCAAATTGCTATGAATTTCCTTCATCCTCTTTTTTTATTATGTTGTTCTACACTACCTTTTTTCTATTGTCTAGAGAGGATTTCATATTAAAAATATGAAGACAATTTAACTAGAAAAAACTTGACTTCTTTTGTTATCTTTTAATTTAAAAATTTCCTCTACAATTTTCTTTGCACCTTTAATTCATTTTGAATTTAAACTTGTACATTGTACTTTCTAATCCATTGTATCTTTTTTTTGTTTCTTCTAAAGGTTGATATGAGTGAAGTATGATAACCTTTTCTATATAATGGTGTAGATAGATTTTCTTTGTCTCTTTGGAGTGGAATATTTTTAATCTAATCCAACTTTTATTACATTACAATTTTCTTACTTCATCTTAAAATTTATCTTTAAAAACACTTTATATTTTATAAAATATTTATGGTTAAAATTATAAATCTAAACATAAATATAAAATATATAATTAAAATTTAATTAATTTTAATTTTAAATTATTTAAATATATTAATCCTTGTGTCAAATGATATTAAAATTTTACATTTTGCAAAATAAAAATAAGATTTAAATTTTTTTTTTGATTGGTTGAAAGGGTGTTGAAAGGTCCCTGAACCTTGTACAAGAGTTTTTTACATGTTTTCCAAACCGACCGAGGAGGCCCAAGAGCTAAAGATCAAAGAAAAAGCAAAACACCACACGAGGAAAGGTGTCGCGATATCGCGACCAGTTACGTTTTCGCGGCCCACAGCATAGGGAAAAAGCAAGGAGGAAAAGATGTCGCGATATCGCGACATGTTGCACCGTTGCAGCCAAAAGAGGAAGAGATGTCGCGAAATCGCGACAAGAAGCAGCATCGCGGCCGAAGGAGAGAAAGTGTCGCGATATCGCGACATGTTGCAAGGTTGCTGCCAGAAGAGAAGAAGTGTCACGATATCGCGACATGTTGCAAGGTTGGTGCCAGAAGAGAAGAAGTGTCGCGAAATCGCGACATGTTGCATCGTCGAGGCCAAAGAAGAAAATATGTCGCGATATCGCGACATGTTACATTGTCGCGGCCAAAGGGAAAAATGTGTCGCGATATCGCGACATGTTGCAAAATCGCGGCCAAAGAGAAAAAGTGTCGCGATATCGCGACATGTTGCAAAATCGCGGCCGAAGAGAAAAGGTGTCGCGATATCGCGACATGTTGCATCATCGAGGCCGAAGAGAAAAAGTGTCGCGATATCGCGACATGTTGCATCATCGCGAAGAGAAAAGATGTCGCGATATCGCATTTTACATGTTGCAATAGGGAAGAGAAAAAGTGTGGATATGGAATGTTGCAATGAGAGAAAAAGTGGATATCGCGACATGTTGCAATCGGGAAGAGAAAAAGTGTCGTGATATCGTGACATGTTGCATCATCGCGGCCGAAGAGGAAAGGTGTCGCGATATCGCGACATGTTGCAAAATCGCGGCCGAAGAGAAAAAGTGTCGCGATATCGCGACATGTTGCAAAATCATGGCCAAAGAGAAAAAGTGTCGCGATATCGCGACATGTTGCAAAATCACGGTCAAAGAGAAAAAGTGTCGCGATATCGCGACATGTTGCAAAATCGCGGTCGAAGAGAAAAAGTGTCGTGATATCGCGACATGTTGCACATCAGTCCAAGAGAAAAAGTGTCGCGATATCGCGACATGTTGCATCATTGCGGCCAAAGAGAAAAAGTGTCGCGATATCGCGACATGTTGCAAAATCGCGGCCGAAGAGAAAAAGTGTCGCGATATCGCGACATGTTGCAACATTACGGTCGAAGAGAAAAAGTGTCGCGATATCGCGACATGTTGCATCATCGCGGCCGAAGAGGAAAAGTGTCGCGATATCGCGACATGTTGCAAAATCGCGGCCGAAGAGAAAAAGTGTCGCGATATCGCGACATGTTGCAAAATCGCGATCGGAGAGAAAAAGTGTCGCGATATCGCGACATGTTGCAAAATCGCGGCCAAAGAGAAAAAGTGTCGCGATATCGCGACATGTTGCAAAATCGCGGTCGAAGAGAAAAAGTGTCGCGATATCGCGACATGTTGCATCATCACGGCCGAAGAGAAAAAGTGTCACGATATCGCGACATGTTGCAACATCGCGGCCGAAGAGAAAAAGTGTCGCGATATCGCGACATGTTGCAAAATCGCGGCCGAAGAGAAAAAGTGTCGCGATATCGCGACATGTTGCATCATCGCGGCCAAAGAGAGAAAAAGTGTCGCGATATCGCGACATGTTGCATCATCACAGCCGAAAGAGAAAAGTTGTCGCGATATCGCGACATGATGTAACGCCGCGACCAAAGAAGAAAGAAATGTCGCGATATCGCGACAAGTTGCAACCTCGCGGCCAGAGGGGAAAGAAATGTCGCGATATCGCGACATGTTGCATTTTCGCGGCCAAAGGTGAAAAGTGTCGCGACATCGCGACATGTTGTAATTCTGCTGCCGAAGGAGAAGAAGGAAGAAATGTCACGAAAATGCGACCAGTTTCATGAGCATACCAAACCAATCCCCTGCCAACATCTCACATTGTGCAGACATTGCCACTTATAGAATCGTTCCTTAGGCCAATGGGGAAGGAGTCTCTCCACACTTGAATGTCAGATTCGCCGACTCCCTTGTTAGCAAGCCAGTCCGTAGCTTTGTTTCCTTCTCGGTATTGATGCTTAATGACTAATTCTGGGTAATTGCCAATTAGTGCCTTGCATTCTTGGAAAATCGAAGCAAGGGCCCAGGGAGGCATAGCAGTCCCATTGAGCCAGTTGATGCAGTGCAGCGAGTCTCCTTCGATGATAAGTTTGTTGATGGTCAAACCTTCCAAGAGGATCAAACTTTGGAGCAGAGCCCGTGCCTCTGCCATATTGTTGGATTGAATTCCCAGGTTCTGGGCAAAGGCCAAAATTATTTCTCCTCTGTGGTTTCTGAGAATTCCTCCTCTGCCAACCGCTCCTGGGTTGCCTTTGGCCGCACCATCGAAATTGAGCTTGTGCCACCCAGTAGGTGGTGAGACCCACTTGATGACAGACCTGTCAACAGAAGTACGGGGCATGGCAGAGAAGTTAGAAAGATTGAAGAGTTTGGTTAGGTCTGATTCAAGGCCAGGAGGGGGGGTTTGGAAGACGAAACAAGAGAGGCATTCTCCGTAGCAAGGGCCAAGATTTTGACAACGATAATCTTCTTATCAGTGGCTTGATTTTTGAAAATTTTGGCATTTCTCTCGAGCCATATCTGCCACAGGAAAAGGTGGAGGCAAGCTTGCCACATGAATTTAAGTTGGTTGCTCTTGAAAGGCCGGGGCCATTGCTGAAAAAGGAGGGGAATGGAATGAGGGAGGGTTGTGGAGATGTCGAAGGTGTTAAGAACCTGGTTGAGAACTGCTAGAGAAAAGGGACATTCCAAAAAAACATGCGAAGTTGACTCACAGGCGTTTTTGCACAGGATGCACCAATTGGGAATGAGTAACCCTCTGATTATCAAGTTGTCAATGGTGAGGATTCTATTTTGGATGGCCAACCAGCAAAATAATTTGACCTTGGGAATGATCTTGGGAACCCAGACCTGATTTGATAAGTCCCGACCATCAGTGGGAGTTTCTTGACTGTAGTAAGCTGATTTAACAGTGAAATTTCCAGAATCTTCAAGGTTCCAGACCATGGAATCATCTTTGTGTGAGCTGGGGATGATGCAAGTCCTCAACAAGTTTTGTAACCGCCTGAGCGCCTCGGTGATATGCCTTGGCCCGTTAAGAGCCAGGTGTTTCCATTCAGGTCTTGTGGTACCTGGGTTAATGAAGTGACACACCTTATCTCCAAAGGTGGCTTCGGTAGCCGTCTTGAGCACTGCAAGATGCGGATCTTGGCTGAGAGGTTTATCACGGATCCACGGGTCATCCCAGAAATGAATGGTCATTCCAGTTCCTAGACACCACCTTAAGCCTTCCATGATGATCTTCCTTGTTTTGGTAACGCCATTCCAGAAATGGGATCCGATAGGAAGGTTGTGCTCTCCAAGAAAGGAAACCTGATGGAGGTACTTAGCTTTGATGATGTCAATCCAAGTGACTTTTTCATTGATGGTAAGTCTCCAGGACTGCTTGGCAATGAGGGCCATGTTCATCCGCTTGATGTCTCTGAATCCGAGTCCTCCATCCTTTTTCTTGGAACAGACCCTATCCCAGGCAACAAGTGAGAATTTATTCTTGTTTTCGTTTCCCGCCCAAAGGAATCTGCGTTGAATTTGTTCAATTCTTTGGTAGATGGTAGCTGGAGCTTTGAAGATAGATAAGAAAAAAATGGGGATACTTTGCAGGCAAGCTTGGACCAGAGTGGCTTTGGTTGCCTGACTGAGCATTGAGCTTTTCCAACCTGCAAGTTTCTTGTTGAGGCGATCTAAAACAGGGTTCCACATAGCCGAGACTGATCTGCCGTGGAAAAGCGGTAATCCAAGATAAGTAGTTGGAAGGCTCCCAATGTTGCACCCAAGGATCTCAGCAATCCTATTTTGCCTGTGAGTGGGAGTATTGAGAAAGTATAGCTTGCTTTTGCGGTAGTTGACTTTCTGGCCAGCCGCCTCTTCATAAGAATCAAGAATGTTCTTAATGATTTTTGCTTCGGGAACGGAAGCATGAGAGGATAGAATAGTATCATCCACAAACTGTTGATGGGATATGGCATTGGTTGTTGAGGCTGGTTTGATCCCGGAGACAAGACCACTGTTGCAGGCAGCTGAAAGGGTTCTTCCAAGGGTTTCGGCCAAAATGATGAAGAGAAAGGGGGACAGAGGGTCCCCTTGACGGATGCCTTTGAAACTTTGGAAGAAACCTGCGGGTGAGCCATTGATAAGAACAGAGAACCAAGCAGTCGAGATACATTCATGAACCATATTGATCCATTCTTTGTGAAACCCAAACTTCTCCAGGACCTCGAACAGGAATTTCCAGGAAACCCGATCGAAAGCCTTGTTCATGTCAAGCTTAAGGAACATGCTGGGTTTTTTATTTTTAGATGCCGAGTGGGCCAATTCGTGGACGGTTATCACTCCATCTGAAATGAATCTGCCTTTGACCGAGCTCCCTTGGCACTGATCGATGATGGAGGGAAGGATGTCTTTCAACCTATTTGCCATAACTTTGGTGATAAGTTTGTAGATGACACTGCAGAGACTAATCGGTCTGAAATCAGAGAGAGAAGCACGATCGTTGGACTTGGGTATTAAAACAATGAAAGTGGAATTGGCCTCTCTCGACATCTTTTTGGCTCTCTGGAAGAACTTAACCGCAGCAACGACATCTTGGCCCACAATATCCCAAAAGTGTTGAAAAAATCGGGGTGGGAAGCCATCAGGTCCAGGGGCCTTATCAGGTTCCATTGCGAACAGAGCTTCTTTGACCTCCTCTTCAGTGAAGCATTGAAGCAATTTCCCATTATCATTGTTAGACACCAACTTTGGGATGTTCTGAAGCAGAGAACTTGCGGTGCGGGGATGGCAATCAATGCTTGGTCCTAAGATTTCCTGGAAGTGGCACACAACTTCCTGTCTGATTGCTTGGATGTCAGAGACAATGGATCCATCAGCCTTGGTCAACTCAGAGATTTTATTTGAGCCTCTGTGACGCATGGTGGAAGCATGGAAAAACTTCGTGTTGGTGTCTCCTTCTTTGAGCCAGAGGTTTCTGGATTTTTGCCTCCAGTAGGTCTCTTCCTTAGCCAAGGCATTGTGAAAATTTAAAAGGAGGCTTTTTTCCTCAAGGAAAGTTTCGACCCTCAGATCTCCTCCCTGAATCAGATTTTCCACCCTTTTCAGCTCATCCATCAGATGCTTTTTCTCGGTAAAGAGGTTGCCGAAAACATCCCTGTTCCAGCATTTCAGCTTGAGTTTGACCGTTTTCAGTTTGAGGAACAGATTCGTGAGAGGGTTTGGACAAAGGTCTTGCTGCCACCATTGTCGAATACACCGACCTAAATCTGGATGAGTGAGCCACATCTTTTCAAACCTGAAAGGGGTTTTGAAGATTTGTTGGGGACGGGAACAATCCAGAATTAAGGGATTGTGATCGGAGCCAATTTTTGGGTGGCTATGAAGCCTGGCATCGCCAAAAATAGGAATGAGTTCTTTGGATAAGAGAAATCTGTCAAGCCAGATTTGGATGTGATGGATACCCGCTCGTCTGTTGCTCCATGTGTAGTTGGACCCTTGGAGCGGCATGTCCATTAGCTCGTTGTGGTTGACAAAATCGTTGAAGTCTTCTATGCAGCTGCTGGTGATCGGATTGCCTCCTTGCTTATCAAACAGGTGAAGGGGAGCATTGAAATCGCCACAAAGCATCCATGGAAAGTCTACAAAGTTGTTGCGCATTGCAGAAATGTTATCCCACAACAGTCTTCTGTTGACAGGACTGTTAGGTCCATAAACATTGGTGGCGATCCATTGGAAGTTAGTGACTTTATTGGTAAACAGAATGTTGATGGTTCTATCTGAGACTGAAAGAACCCTCCCTTCAATGGTTGTCGGATCCCATAAACATAGGAGACCCCCAGATGCCCCTGTGGAGGGACAAAAGGCAAAATTGTTGTTTTCCCAGATTAGCTTGCAAACTTGAGTGCTGCTATTCTCGTCTAGTTTGGATTCTTGAAGGAACATGATATTTGGTTTTAGATTTTTTCTTACTGATTTAACAGTTCTCTGTTTTGCAGTTCCGTTGAGGCCTCTGACATTCCAGGAGACGAACTTCATCGAGACGATTTGGAGTTTGCTTTGCGGCCTCTGCCTCTCCCTTGAGACGGAGTAAGTTTGGGTCTAACTTCATCCTCATCTTGGTGGGTTGTGATGGGGTGTTCGAAAATGGGGCCCAAGGTGGTAGGCACTGTGCCGTCAGCCATTTCGATCTCAGCTGCTTTGGCAAGCTTTTTTGCATTTGTCGGTCGTCCCCTTCTCTGTTCTTTGTTGACGTCTGCTTTGGGTGCGGGAATGGGAGATTTCAGCGGGCTGGAGGTTTGGAGGATGTCGGTGGAGTCAGTCCCAGGGGCAGGCCGGTGGGGGGATGAAGAGCGGGGAGACTGGCACAGGGCAACAGACTCAGGGGATAGGGAAAGGGGACGACTCTGAGTCGGGGGGAGGGGTGGGAAGGGAAGAGGAAGGTGTGAGGGACCAGAATCGGTGGGTGAGTTTGGAAAGGTCATTGCAGACTTTCCTTTGGACAAGGGAGACTGAATCAAAGTGGGTGTGGACGAGACGGTTAGATCTATGGGTAGGTCATCTGAGATGTCCTCTCCAGTATGAAGATTATTTAAGGGAGCAAAATGATTAGATCGAGAAGGCAGAGCACTTACATTGTTGGGTTTGGCATGATTTGAAGCAGAGGTTTTAGGAGGGCCTGCAGTTCGGCCATGACCTCGGCCAGAAGCCTTTTTTTGGGTGGTCTAGATCTGAGTATCCATCTTTCGGCCCGAATCACTGGGGATTTCTTTTTTTTGGGAAGGGCATTGAGAAGCCAGATGGCCCTGAGTATTGCACTCCAAACAAAAAGCGGGCTTGTTTTCGTACTCAACTCCTTGGCGTCTTCTGTAGCTCCCGTAGTTGATGCCGATGCAGGTAGGCAGAGCCGAATCCAGATTTGCCATGACACAAACACGAGCATAGGTCATTCTGGTTCTGGCTCGGGTAGCAGGGTCAATGGCGACCAAATCTCCAATCGGTTGAGTGATGCCTTTGAGTGCATCGTTGTAGAAGAACTGTGGGGGGAGCCCATGAAGTTTGATCCAAATCGGTGCGATATTGATAGACTGAGTCTCAGGGTCAAAGTCTTCCCCCCATCTCCGTAGAAATAGGTTGCGACGACCGAAAAACCATGGCCCTCCGATAAGGATGCGGTGGGTGTCAAGGGCATTGTTTAGCCTTATCATGAAAAACCCCCTAGGAAAGGCCACTAACTCCAAGCTGCCCGAAAGCCACCATTTGGATAGAGCCCACTCGCGGATAGTTTCCATATCAGGCCGAGCATCGACAAATTTCCCAATAAGAGAGAGAGACTCTTGGAAGATCAGTGGCTCCATAACCTCACTCGGGAAAGAGACTTCAGTGCCCGTTACAGAGAAGGGCAAAGGAGTTTGGAAAGAAAACGCTCCTGACGAAGACCTAACTTTGTCAGCAAAGGATAAAGACCAAGGAGGTGCTTTGGAAGGAGAGGAGGGTGAAACCCTAACGTTTTCAGAGCAGCTCCTGTCGCAATCCGCCGGTTTCACCACGCCGTTTGGGTCTTCACCGAGATTCCCGCTGAGTGGGCCTGCAGTAGGCCCAACAACACCTGCAGGACCCGAGGACTTTCCTGCAACACCAGCTCCCTCCAGCGTCGCCATCGTCCCTCCAACGTCGCCATCGCCATCGTCACCTGCATAAGATTTAAATTTTACTTTAAGAGTAAGTATATCATTATCAAAGTTATAATACCTTTATAACACTAAAAGCATTTCAACCCTGTAGATTATTTTGTTTTGTCACATCAAAAAAAATATTGTCCACGACATGAGATTGCGGTGGATTTCTACCCTTAGAAGTGCTACTAAACAAACTATTTCGTACCAACTACCTAGTGTTTCTCTGTTCTTTAAAATCAAACTCTAAATGATTCGTACCATACCTTTACCAGTTTCAACGTCAACCAATAGTTTTACAACAAATCCAAGCAGTTCATCATAGCCACTTTATTACGTCTTATTAAGTGACCACCACAACGTAATCGTTTGGTGAAGGATTTGTAAAATAAAATTAATAAGCTTTAGATATTTTAAGAAATTGAATAATTTTGTAAATAAAAAAAAATCATTTTATTTATTCATAAGCATAGAGATTTTTTTATTCAATTAGATTAGGTTTAAATACAATTTAAATCAATAAAGTAAGGTAAATAGAACTTATTACGGATGAAGGCTAATAATTTAATTAGCATACAAAATTATAATACAAGGTAAATCAATCAATTAAGGTAAATAATGATGCTAAGATAATGTATATGCATACGATTTTGTTTTATTTTTTTAAATTTATTTTTATGGAAAATCATTTTTTCCTTTGTCGTATGTCTATTTATTAAAGATTAATTTTTTTTATAAAATAATAATTAATAATACTATTCTTTTTATATATTTTTTATAATATATATATATATATATATTTTTGATGAAAATGTAAATTTATATTAATTTAAGATAACAACCTTTACAATAAAAAAAATTGGGCGAGTTAATACAGCCCATGATGAATCAAACTAACCCTCATTGACAAGGGTTAATAAACAAAGACGCCAACAAAACACAAGTTTACCAATCATGATCATTGATGATCATTACATCAAAGAAATCATATCATATGGAGTAATGTGCTCTCGTGTGTGTTGTCCCGCATAAACTGCTAGTTATTATGAGATGGGAATCCACCCCTCTACATCATGATTAAGGCCTTCATTACCCGCATCGCTCCAACCAACAACTGACCCCGGAGAAACTGGTTGAACATCATCCACCCCCCATCATGGTGGGACGAACAAGCTTTCTTAAGCTTATACTTAAATTATTATTAAATTAATAATTTAATTAAATTATTCTTTATTTTTTTAAATTATTCTTAATTTATTACATACATATTTTTTAAAAGTTTAATACTTATAAATAAGTTTAGTTTAATATAATATTATATAAATAATTTTTAATTAATTTTTTAATCAAATTAATAAGATTATAACACTTTAGAAGAATTAATAAAATGTTAAATATATTGTTTCAAAGTTAAAGTTTAAGCATTACATGGAGGATTTGGTCCAACAATTATTTTTTACAATTTTTGTCTTAAGAGAAAAATAAGAATTTTTAAATATAATTTTTAAATCTCCCATCCATGTTTGAATTTATAATGTCGTCTCTCTTACTAAATGTTTATAAATATTTATAAGCATGGTACTTATCATGAAAAATTTTTATTGTGAAAAAAGTTGCATTAGGTGTTTAGTTACAAGATTTGAATATACAAAGACAATTCACAACAATAAAATTAGTATAAAATATATAAAATCAATATGTAGGGAAGGCTAATTCACATTTTTTTTTAGGTGTAGATTAATTGGTGCAACAAAATCTCTTAAGGGATGAATGCTTAGGGTTCAAATCTTGAGCCTTGATGGACTGAATGCTTGATCCTTTCATGGTGCTTTCAACGACATAAAAGGTTTAAAATATTTGTTGCATGGAGGTTATAGGGATAGGCTATGCAGAGTACTGTGTGGCAACTTTTCAGGGTGAATAATGTGAAATACTATGGTGGTCATAGACACAAACAACCCAGATCATTGTGGCAACTACCAAATCCACCATGTAAATAAAAATGTGGGAAAGGCTAATAGAAACGATGTTTTTAGGGGATAACAAAAAGATAATATTATTTTAGATGTCCATTTTATATTGATGGAGTGTGAAGTCTAATAGAGATGGTGTTTTTTGGGGATAAAAAAATATTATTTTAGATGTTCCTTAATAATGATGGAGTATCTTGAAAATTCAAACACACTCATACAAGAAAATAAGGTGGGAGATAATCTAATCAACTATGATATTGAATTTTCCTTTTGATAAAATTTAAATTTTATAATCTAATTGGTTAATGGAGATTCTATCTCTTAACAAAAAAATATAAAGAATTTGATAGAGGAAAATTATTGATTAAAAAAAATAAAAATATAATAAACATGTAAGCTAAATATTAGCTAATTAACCTAATAGGAGATATAAAAAAGGGTGAAGTAGTTTTTAACATCCATGAGGCCATAGGTCACATGAAACAACTCTTGTTTTATCCAATATATGGTTATCCAACTATAGACACCCAATTTTACTTAGGGTCAATTTTTAAGCTTATTAATCCCCTCATCAATCAACCTTTCAATTAGCCAAATTGAATCAACCCTCATTTTGCCTAATTTTAAAATATTTATTGCTCCAAAGGTGAAAATACCAGCACATGAGCAACAACATTAACAATGCATTCATGACCCTACCAATGCCTTCACCAAGTTTGACCTTTTGACCTTTTCCTGCCTAGATTTGATCTCCAACTGTCATGATGTAAAAGCACCATTACAAAAGTGCCACCATTACTTTCACCAGCCAATGTTTTTTACTATCATATGTCAAAATCAAGAAGTTTGACTTATTGTCTCTTTTAAGTCACCCATCATTAATGAACCAAATCTCCAAAATGTAAACCACGACTCCTATAAGAAATCCTAAATCCAAGAATTACCATTCCCATGATCTTTCATTAATGACTTCTTGACCACCTTTTATAATCTTACCTTCTCCAATCTTGTCATCTTCAATGCAGTTCTTCTTCTAAGGAGCCTTGGCTTCCTATAAAACTAGCACTTGGAAAATCCCAATGCATGACCTTTTTTTGTATAGCAATGTTCTATCAACATTTCATCTAAGGTATTTTAAAATTAACAAAATTCTTCCAAAATCTCTCTAGAATAATAGGAATCAAGCATTGTGCATGATGAGATTATACGAAAATATTACCACAATATTGTGAAGGCCATCCTTGCAAGCACTTGAGTTGGTGTTCTTGCAAGCATCCAAGTATCCAAGCAAGTCTCCAATCAAGTTTACAAACTCTCAAGCAATATTCAAGTCATAAAAAAGCAAGCTAGCAAGATTTTATCAAGCTTCAAACAAGGAGAAAATAACATTATGTCTTAGGTTAAGCTCTTTCCCCTTATCTTATTTTAACTCTTTCTTATACTTATAGATTTAAAATTTGTTTTATTATATTTAAATCTTGTATTTGCATTTTGATTATAGCTAGTCTTTTATTTTTGTTTTTAATCTTGTCCAAAGGAAATAAATCTTATTTTTTCTATTATTTAATAGGGCCTTTATACTCCCAAGTTAGATCCCTTCATTATTGGAATCATAACCCTAGTTGATATTATCTTTAATCTCATTATTCCGCTCTTAAAAGTGAAAGCACCACCAGATTGTTGGTCAATGGTGCTATCACTCCTTAGTTTACTTTTAGGAACCTACCTGTAACATGAAATGCAACCACACAAATTGTAAGAATAATATTAATGTAACTGAAATTACAATGTTATAATGAACTAGAACAACATATTGTATTCAAATAACAATATTACAATCCTAAATTGTGGACCTCTTCGATGGGGAAACCTCTTTAGAAGTAGAGCTCCAATACAATGATATTTCCAAGATGCCATCCTTTGTTACCTTGATATTTTTATAAATTTAAACTAACCCTAACCCTAATGCTCAAGGGTACCACCCATCCACATGTAAGTGAGGGTTCCCATTTAGGAAAATCAACTAATCCTAACCCTAATGCTCAAGGGGTCCCATCCACATGCAAGTGGGATTTCCATTTAGGAAATAAGGGGTTTATTACATAATAACGTTAGGATAGGTTCTTAACATGTCCTTCCCATTAAAAAAACTTTGTCCTTAAAGTTGTAGATGAGAAAATCGATGTTGGAGTTGGTGGAGAGACTCTCATGTAGCATCTTCTAGTTGGAGACCATGCCATTGAACAAGGACCTCAGTAATATCTTAGTTGCAAAGCATGTGCATCCTACAATCCAATAATTATGTTGGCTCAAGAAATATAGAACCTTCTTCATCAAATAATGGAAGGATAAATTGAACTTGTACCTGATTTCCCACAACCTTCTTGAGAGAGGATACATGAAAAAGAGGGTGGAGCTTAGATTTTGATGGTAGGGCTAATTTGTAGGCTATGGTGCCAATATACTATAAAACCTGGTAGGATCCATATTACTTGGTCATAAGTTTTTGGCACCTACGAAGTTGGAGGGATGATTGTTTGTATAACTGCAAGTAAAGACCATATCACCAACATTAAAGCTACACTCAAAATGATGTTGATCTTGTTGCATTTGATTTTTGGGCCCCTTCCAAATTTATCTTCAATTGATTGTGGACTTCGGCATGTTGGTTGAGTGTAGTGTCGACTACATGGACCATAGAGCTACCTGGAATGTAGAAAGAGGACGTGCATGGAGGTCAGAAATAAACTACTTCAAAAGGGGTGACCTTGGTCATTGTGTGATAAGAAGTATTATAACACCACTCAACCAAGGGAAGCCACTTCACTTATTGTGTAGGATGATCATTTGCAAAAAAATGAAGGTAGGTGTCCAAATATTTATTGATAATATTATTAGCCATTTTTTTGTGGATGGTAAGCTAAATTCATCTTGAGCTTAGTTCCCTACAACTTAAAAAATTCTTACTGAAATTTACTTGTGAATGTAGGGTCAGGATTAGACACAATGGAGGTGAGCATGCCATGAAGGCAAAATATAGAATATAGAAAAATTTGGGTAACTGTAGAGGTAATGTAAGGATGGGAGAGGGAACAAAAATGAGCATACTTAGAAATATGATCCACTACCACAAAAATAACCAATTTTCCTCCAAACTTAGGTAATCCTTTGATGAAGTCCATGGAAATATCTATCCAAACATGGTCAAGAATCAATAATGGTTTTAGAGTTCCTAGAGAATGCACTGTGTCACCATTCATTCATTGAAAATTGCACATGTTGCCACAAAATTTTGTATGTTCTTCATACCCTTCCAAGAGAAGGTATGCTTGATTCTTTCATACATTTTGAGTAATCTAGAATGGCATGTAGTGGGGGAAGCATACATCTCTATCATTAGAAGTTCCTAAAGTGGGGCTATGTGAGGAATAACTAAGCGTTGATGGTAGTGTAAATCCTATCCATCCCAAGTGTAGCCAGAACATGAAGTAGGCTCTACTTGAATGGAGGAAAATAGAGTTTGTAAGCCTGGATTGTTAAGCATCTCCTTTCAAAGAGAATTTATCCATTGGATAATGGGGGAAGAAATAACACATAGCATACTAAGAGCCTCAAACTTTCGAGAGAGGGCATCTACCACAATATTCTCCTTTCTATTTTTATAAGTAATATCATAATCATAACCCATGAGCTTAGAAACCCACTTCTATTATTCAAGGGTGGGAACCCATGGCTCTAAGAAATATTTTAGACTTTGATGATTTGTTTTAATGGAGAAATGATACCCAATGAGATAAGGTCATCAATGAGTGATCGCATGTAAAATGGTAAGCGTTCCCTTAACATAAGTGTATTGACCTAGATTATGGTTGAAAAGCATTTTACTAGTGAAACCCAAAGGGTGCCCTTCCTACATTAACACTGCACCAATGCCATTTCTTGAAGCATCACTTTCAATTACAAAAGGCTTAGAAAAATCAGGCATTGCTAAGATTGGAGTGGTCATCATAGTGTGCTTCAACGCTATGAAAGTTTGTTCAACTAGACAATCAAGTAAAAGAATTATTTTTTAAAATGGATGTTAAGGGAGTGACAATTTTTTCATAATTATGGATAAATTTGCGATAATAGCTTGTAAGTCTAAAAAATCCATGAAGACCTTTTGGAGTGTGAGGTTTTGGCAACTCTTGAACCACTTGAATCTTTTGGAGGTCAACTGTAATGTCATATTTGGTGAAAATGTATTCCAAATATTCCACTACTGTCAACCCAAAAGAACACTTGGACCTCTCAGCATAAAGGTGATGTTGTGTCAACAGTTCGAGAGTCTGATCCACATGGAGGAGATGCTCTTCCCAAGAATGACTATAAACCAAAATTCCATCAAAGAAAACCAGAATAAATTTACAAAGGAATGAGTGAAAAATATTTTTCATGAGACTTTGAAATGTGGAAGGTGCATTGGTCAAGCCAAATGGCTTCACGTAAACTTATTGTGACCCTCGTGAGTACGAAATGCAGTTTTGGAGATATATGCATCCTTGAGTCTAATATAATGGTACCCAAAGAGAAGATCTAGTTAAGATAATAACATAGTCCCATCCAATAATTCATAAACCACTAGACTAAGAAACTTATCCTTGATGGTGATCTTATTGAGCTCACAATAATCAATACATAATCACCATGAGACATCTTTCTTTCATACCAATAAGACAAGAGAAGAGTAAGGGTTGTTACTGGGGAGGAATATGCTAGCTTCTAACAATTATTGTACTAACTTATCTATCTCTAACTTAAGGGCATGTGGATATCGGTATAGCCTAATGTTAGGTAGTACACTACCAAGGACCAAGGTAATAGCATGGTCATGAGAGCAACGTGGTGGTAAATCTATTGGTTTGACAAAAAATGCATTGTGCTTTGTCAAAACAATTTGTAAATATTCAAGAATTTGGTCCACTTCTAGAGTAGGTGGATGGATTGCAAGTAGTTGGTGAATTTGTAATGGTATGTTCGAACCATTGGTACCAATGTAATGCTTTTGATTCAATATTGAAAGAAGTCATCTTGAACCAATGAAATTTAGGAACATTATGGAGCTAGAAAAAAATATCCACATGATATAACCACCCATCTACGTCTTTTCTATTGAAATTAGGAAATTTCAATTTAAGCATCTTGAAGGTAGTATCACAGTCAAATGTAGGGTGAAAAACCTTCCCTTTCCTTATGGGGTCCTATTCTTTGCTCTGGATGCTCTATATTTGTATGCTCAAACACTTGGGAGCAGCCTTGAAGCTCAAACTCAACCGCTCAATTTTTTCATGGACTTTAGTTTTAAATTTTTGGATATCAACCCAGATTGATTATAATGAGGTAATAAGTTGTTTTGTGACGGCATCTAATAAGGCTTATTCCATATTGTTTTGGTGTCCACGAGTTCTAATAGACATTTTGGTGTGTTTTAGGATTTATTTATTTATTTAGAATTAGGTTTGAAACACTATTTTAGGATAGGGACCACTTTGATGTCCACTTGATCTGAGTGCTTAGTGAGGAGATATACTAACTTATTTAACTTTTTGTGATCTCCTGGTTTGGTGCAAGTCGATGTTGGGGTAATTTATTCAACTTGGACTTAAAACTTTATAGGTGTGTCCTTTACAGTCTTTGGTGCAGAATAATAATCTACTTCCAGTCCTAAAATTGTGGACCAATTTGATTTACCATTGGGAAGTTATGACCTTAATAATAAAAAATAAAATTTACCAATTATAGGAAATCGATGCAAAATTTGACTGGGAACTACCAAGGACAATTGTGTCTGAAATAGAATGTAGAGTTATCTGCTAAATTTTGGATTCAATCTGAGCTTAGAGGGAAGAGATATGCTTTTTTTTACTAAGTCAATTATATCTTCCCTCCAAGTGCAGACTACTGACTACTCTTATCACTATCCTATCTTTCTCCTCGTCACTTGTATTGTGGTGATTGACACTGTTTAGCTAATAACCTAAAATTCATTGTATTATGTAGTTACTTACGTTGTTGGTTCTATTTCTATCACTAAAAAAATTGTAATTCCTGATTGTTATAGATGAATTACTTCCACTAACCTAATTATTACTGCCACTGAATTGAATGTAATTGAAATAATTCTTGGATGTTACAGACACTTGTATACTTTGTGCTAGGGAAATCTTCTTCTGTATGTTCACTTTTGCGAGAAATGTTTTTCAAAGGTAGCAGAACAAGGGATTTTTTATTTTGGCAAGTTTGAATTTTTTGATAGAACCAATATATGCTAGGCAAAGGAGTATGTATTACCCCTAGGCCCTTTGTTATGTCGCAGTGAAAAAGCCATAGTGCTCGAACCAATATTCCAGGCCACTTCTCAAGGAGGATTCCACACATACCCTTGAGAATACTATCTGCCTCTCTAACAGTATGGAAGGATAGTCTTCTCGGATGTTGTGTCCCATGCACTATGGATAATACAAGGCTGAAAAAGCTTCCTAGGGATAAAATTTTATTTTAATCCTATATGGTCTCCCGATATACCCAAAGATACGTGAGAGCTCAAATTAGTGCGTGAGTGTTGTTTGATGCTTGGGTATTGGATCCTAATTGCCTCTCATTTCACTAGAATTTATATGGGTAATCTAGCGTACTCAATAACGACAATACCTTCACAATATTTTAAAACCCCTAGCAGAGGGTTTCTAGCCTACTCAACTACTATAATTAAAAACAAAGACTATATATTTTTTAAAAATAATAACAAAAATAAGAAACATAGGAAAGTTATACCTAATATATGGAATGGATGGACAAGAATCATTATAGTTGCAACAAAACACATCCTTGGAAAGTGCTTTGGTATCACTTGTTAGGATCCTACCTGTAACATGAGATGTAGCCATATAAATTGCAAGAATAATAATAATGAAACTAAAATTATAGTATTGCAATGAACTAGAACAACAAATTGTATTGAAATAACAAGATTACAGTCCTGAATCATGGGCCTCTTCAAGGGGGAAACCTCCTTAGAAGCAGAGATCCAATACAATAATATTTCTAAGATGCCATCCTTTGTTACCTTGATATTTTATAGATTTGAACTAACCCTAACCCTAATGCTCAAGGGTCCCACCCATCCACATGCAAGTGGGAGTTCCCATTTAGGAAAATCAACTAACCCTAACCCTAATGCTCAAGGGGTCCCATCCACATGCAAGTGGGGGTTCCCATTTAGGAAAGAAGGGGTTTATTACATAGTAAAGTTAGGATAGGTTTCTAACATTTACATTTAGTGGAAGCATCAGCACTGAGTGAAAGTATTAATAGTGCTATGATAGCCTAATGGTATTTTTACCACTAGCATTTATTTCTTGTATTATATCCTTTTTATCATCTCTATCTATATGAAGAGGGTTTGATTGTTTTTTAAGGAAGTCTAACCTCCTTTATCAACTTAGATAGGGCACTTTACCACTAACTATATATTTTATCTCTATTTTTTAGGTTACACAAAAGCACCATCGACATGTGATAACACTGACATCACTTCCATAAATTGGTAGTGCTTTTGCTACTATGGGAGAAATAGGTCATTCTGCCTACAATCCAATGAGGCCCTAAATTATCTTATTTTAACCAAAAATAGCTATATCTTTCACAATTAATATGCTAGTAA
Source organism: Wollemia nobilis (assembly GCA_028583015.1). NCBI lineage: Eukaryota > Viridiplantae > Streptophyta > Pinopsida > Araucariales > Araucariaceae > Wollemia > Wollemia nobilis. The sequence goes on along the minus strand of JAQPPZ010001176.1, from coordinate 353,904 downwards.
TTATATACTAACCCACAAATTCAAAGTGTGGAATATGCTAATATTTAAAGCTAAATACAATGATTACATAAATGCATTACCATATTATTTTGGATAGGTTGCATGTAGCTTTTAGGTTTAGCTTTGCATTAAATTGAAGTTGTATCTTTCCCTTCCTGGCATTGAATATATAAGATGATTAGGAGTGCAAACATAGGAAGATGGCTTGTAGGTATTTAAGTTCCATTTTGGTACTTTTGACACATTGGTGTTGGAAACTCAGATTGGTGTTGAAAACTCTAAGAGTCCAAGATTTCTTTAGGAGCACCAAACAAGAGTCCCTTATTTCAAAGGAATCCAACATGATAGGGAAAACCAATAGGATATGTTGCAAGTTGATGCATAAAACAAGACACAATAGTTTAGTACATTGTAGCAAGATGACCAAAGAGATGGAGATATGTTTCATTCCAAAAACCACCACACAATAGCCACAATGAAATTTACCCTTAAAATGAGATAAAACCTATAGTCAAATACAAAATTAACCATTTCACATCAGTGCAACAGTGTTGATTTATTCCATGCTAGCATCTAGAACTGTTGTAGAAAAATCTATTTTTATCTATTTTTAGGTGTCAAAGGTCAAAATTAGTAGCAATTGAAACAAAACTTGTAGGAATGGTAAATGTAACTAGATTTCATGAACCTCCCAAATGGACCTTTCGACATGGAATTTTTTTTATTAATTGATGGTGCTTTAATACTCGATTTTGTGCAATTAAGAAGCTATGCAATGTTAGTAGATATTGAAGAGCATGATACTGCTAACAAATTGCTAATGTGTAGGATCAGGTACACTCATAAGTGGAAGAAGTTGAGTCATCCACCGAAGGCGAGGGTACTTGAGGTTGGGGAAGTGATGATAAGGCAACTCAAAGGTAACAAGGATGGATACCTTCATATAGGCATGCATTCGGTTAAGGGATAATCATCAATAGCTAGCCACCTTGAGCCCTAGACTGATAGCCTAGTAGCTATCGTAAGTTCTAGAGGTTGAGACATGTGACTAAATTGATGGAAATACTCCCTCTTTGTCTGTTGCACATGCTTGATTGTCTTTTACTTCAACACTATTGCCTCAATAATTTGGGAAATGTGAATGGATAGGTTGTCTTCATAACTTGTGTGCTTTGGTAAATAGAATGATAAAGAGATTTCATTTTAAATAAATAGTTGATTTATTTTAGAATGATAAAGAGATTTCATTTTAAATAAATAGTTGATTTATTTTAGAATGATAAATAGATTTCATTTTAAATAAATAGTTGATTTATTTTAGAATGATAAAGAGATTTCATTTTAAATAAATAGTTGATTTATTTTAGAATGATAAAGAGATTTCATTTTAAATAAATAGTTGATTTATTTTAGAATGATAAAGAGATTAATTTAAAATAAATAGTTGATTTATTTTAGAATGATAAAGAGATTTCATTTTAAATAAATAGTTGGTTTATTTCAGAATGATAAAGAGACCTCTTTTAAATAAAAAGAAACAGTTGTTTCATATTAAGCAATAAAAGAATCTCCATTATGAGCAAATAGCTATTCTATTTTGAATGATGAATGAAATTCATTAAATCTATAGAAAAAGATTTTGTTGCTGAATAATAATGAAGAATTCATCTAATAAAATGATAAACTATTTTTTATGTTTAAAAATAAAAAAAAAGATAATGGAACCACCCTTCAGAATCTGATTGGGTTCATCAGAATGAAGTTATCGGCCATTGTGAAGAGATGGCTCCATTATGGCGATATCTTGGAAAAGACAGGTTGGGGAGGGGGTATCTCCCCTACCGCCTGACGGATGTGAAGGGGGAGTAATGGTAGTTATGGTGGTGGATAAGGGAGGAAGGCATAGGTGTGGAGTCTAAGGAGAGTTGGGTGACAAAGGAGAGAAAATTAAGATCTATGGAGAAGGAAATAAAAGGATGGGCAGAAAACCCAGAGGATCTAAAGAAAAAAACCAACAACGTGAAGGAAGAACCATTAAAAAAGAACGATATCCAAGGAAGAAACTAGAGCTATCAGAGGATAATAGATTGGTTTCACTGTAACTCCACTCTCATGTGTTGTTAGAAATGGCACTATCTTTCTTGTCCGTCGTTCACCAAGCTTGATTACAGTTCAAATTGTTGGTTTGCTGCATTAGCACCATAGTAGAAACTTATATTTTTGATGCATGTTGGGTTATAGTTTAAAACCCACACAATTAAGGTCGGTGTTATTTGGATATAGGTATGGTCACTAGCCTCCATTATTTTCTAGTCTCCATGTACTAGCATTGGGTTGGTTCTCGGTTGCCAACCAAGTTGTGTTACCTTGCAAACCTGAACCTTGCCAGCTTGGCTGGTGAAACTATATTGACCAGTATGTCGTCACCATACCTTTAGGGTGGTATGCCTCTGACCTATCGTTCTAAGTGGTTATGTGCATTGGACGTACGAGAGCCTTCTAGCTTCCTTGGTCCTACACAGGCAGTTGACATTGTGTTGCCTTGTAGGTTTGGGTGCACATTATATAACCATAATTTAACAACCCTATGGCTACCTCTAGTCCCCAATTAGGTTACTTAGCCATGGTAAAGTCATTGCTAGGAGGGTTTCTCATAGGCACCATGATGATGCTAGTGCAAAACACCCATCCTCTTATACCTAACCAAGGGTTGGTTAGTCATGATGGATTGTCGGGTCTTGGAGCCCAAATCATCACATTTGTATTTTTTGGTTGGATAAACTTTGAGCCTCACTAGTTGTCAGGATAGAAGGGCTTGGGCACTCGAGTGGGAGCATCACCCATTACCTTGTTAAGGTGTAAATTTTTGATGGGTTTCAAGTTTGACTATCATTTAAATTGCAGTAGCTTGTATAAAATAGCGAGACCTATGGTTTCTGTATTACTCATTTAGGCGAGTGAGTAGGGATAATTACTTGTGTTAAATAGAGTTGGAGAACTTTGTTTAGGAAAGAAAGAGCCTTGCATAGTTTCATTAATTAAAATAATAGATTTTAGATTAATGAAAAGAAGGGTTTCTTATTTAGTTTCATTAATTAAAATAATAGATTTTAGATTAATGAAAAGAAGGGTTTCTTATATAGTTTCATTAATTAAAATGATAGATTTTAGATTAATGGAAATAAAAGTTTCTTATATAGTTTCATTAATTAAAATGATAGATTTTAGATTAATGGAAAGAAAGGTTCCTTATATAGTTTCAATAATTTAAATGGTGAATTTTAGATTAATGAAAATGGGAAACCTTATATGACTTCATTATTTAAAATTATGGGTTTTAGATTAATGAAGTGAAAAGGGAATATTATAAGGGTTTGTTTTGTAAATTAAGGGTATGGGACTTTAATTTATGAAATGAAAAGAAAGGTTTATTTATGGATTAAAGTAGTTGGCTTTAATTTAATAAATAAATATGAATATGGTTTGTTTTGTAAATTAAGGGTATGGGACTTTAATTTATGAAATGAAAAGAAGGGTTTATTTATGGATTAAAGTAGTTGACTTTAATTTAATAAATAAATATGAATTTGGTTTGTTTTGTAAATTAAGGGTATGGGACTTTAATTTATGAAATGAAAAGAAATGGTTTATTTATGGATTAAAGTAGTTGGATTTAATTTAATAAATAAATATGAATTTGGTTTGTTTTGTAAATTAAGGGTATGGGACTTTAATTTATGAAATGAAAAGAAAAGGGTTTATTTATGGATTAAAGTAGTTGACTTTAATTTGATAAATAAATATGAACCTAGATTATTTGGCAATTAAGGGTATGGGACTTTAATTGTTGAATAAGGGTTGAGTCATTTATTACAAGTAAAGCATGTGATCTAGATGTATTGTTGAAAGACTCTCATAGGAGGATGAGAGGAAAAATAGAAAGAGTAGTTTCTATGATATCAACTATGCATTAGATAGTTGGATTGCTTGGTTTGATTGTATAGTTACAATTTGGCAATGAAATGAGTAAATGCATTTAGAAGCATGTCTATCCTGAACTATGAGTGTCCTGATCCCCTACTATCCTCACTTGATCGATGGAAGAGTGGGAGGACCAAAGTTATAGATGGACCAATGCACAAGTTTGCTCTCTACTTTACATCTTGTTTATTTATGCAAATAGATTAGATTTGTGGGGAGATTTCCTTGATGAAATTGATGTAATGTATTGTTTAAGGGTATGGAGGTTTTACCATACACACTTATGTAATAAATGATCAATGTGGCAAATGCACCTTTGTATTCTATTTGATTTATTGTGAATGTATTTAAATCCTTTCTATTGCATGTTTATTCTTTAATTATTGTTCTATGTTTCTAGTTATCTTTTGCATGTTTAATGAATTATGTTTTGTTAGATTTAGTATCTAGATCTATATTTTATTTTCTTGTTTGAATAAATTTTTATAAGAATTTAGTAGTAAGTTCTAGGGTGAACTTAGAGGATAACCTAAGGGCTTGAGACCCCCTTAGGGAGAATGGTAACTAGGTTTATAGAAGATCGTACCTGAGTTAAGATAGCTTGTTAGAGGATAATATTGATAGCTTAACTCATAGTACATGTAGCATACCTATGCATAATGGCTTGCATAGAATATGGAGATGCGTGTACACCTTCTAATGATTGAAGGTGATAAGTCTAGCTCATCGAGGATGATGAGATGGATGGACTTATGTGCATAACATGAGATATGCCTATGTAGAAGGGACTTGCATGAGGGGAATATTGTGTGGTATAGTTCTTGAGAAACTTAGGGGTTTTGTTAAACATTAAGTCAATCTAAGGTTGGTTAGGGGTTTATGAATCCCTCTCCTTAGTAAAAAAAAATTCTTTCTATTTTTGTGTGTTTCTTATTTCTTGATTTTAGGGTCATTACATTTGGTATCAGAGCTCTAGGTATGAGGGTATAGAGCTTCTTATGTGCTAAAAGATATTTGGATGTCTCCAATGAAGGCTTGCTTAAGTTTAAGCTAAAGTTAGGATGACCTAGAGTCTCTACTTATTAGAATCTAATGGAATTGATCCCAAGGGTAGATGAATGTTATGATACCTCAGTATGGGCTTTGGTATTAATGATACATCATAATATTGGAATATTATCCTAGTTAGATTACTAATGTTTTGGCAAGGAGAACTTTTTAATATCGTTTGAATTAGTGATTTAGTTTAAGATGAAGTTGTAACCTAATTATTTTCTTGGTTGAAACCAGGTCAAGATGCCACCTAAGGCTAGAAGAGAGAGGCCTACACCTAGGTAGACTCGATAAAGTAATGTCGAAGAAGGGATCTAGAATGAGGATCCAAAAACTCCCAATAGGGGAATGGAAGATCTCACTACCATAGTTGTCACAATGCAAGATCAGTTAAGATAGGTGTTAGAAACCATTATGAACCAAAATTTGCAAGCTAGAGGTTCAAAAGTTAACCAAGTTGAGGGGCTGACTATGGAGCAGATACAAGCTAGAACCCTCCTAGAAAAGGAAATGGTAAGAGACTTAAAGAATGTTTGTATCTCCAAGTTTTATGGAGAAGGAGATGGAGATGCAATTGAGGCTTGGTTAAGGGAACTGGAAGTTTACTTCATGGTAAAGGGATATTCTCTAGGAACCCAAACTATTTGGGCTACTATCTACCTTGAAGGAGCTACCCTAGATTGGTGGGAAACTTATTATGAGGAAACTAAGATTGAACTAGTAGACATTCCATGGAAGGAATTTATAGTCATCTTCAAAAAGAGGTTCCTCACAGAACATTTCTATGCCCTAAAATTTGAGGAGTTTGCCAGTTTAAGGCAAGGAACCAACTTAGTGGAGGTATACTACAAAAATCTGGTAAAATTGTTGAAGTATGTACCTACCTATAATGAGAAAATGTGGATTCATAAGTTTACTCATGGGTTGCAATCTAGGATAAAGCATGATGTAGAGATGTAGGAACCTAAGTCATTACAAAAGGTATATGACCTAGCGAAGAAAGTAGAGTCACACTTCCATTATAAATATGAAACCTTGTCCGAGCAAGATCGATAGGAACTAAAGAAGAGGAATAGCAATGGGCTTGTAAAATGGGAGGTTGAACAAGATTGAAAGGCTAAAAACCCCTAAAATCCTGAGAAGAAATCTAATGGAAACTAGAAGAAGTTCAAGAAGAACTTTTATAAGAAATGCAACAACCCCAATAATGCTAAGCCTCAACCATAAAAATTATAAGTTTTAGTTCCAATAATCAAAGGTGAGGAGCAAAAATTAGAAAAGTGGTAAGGGCCCAAGGATGGGTGTTACCATTGTAGAGGGCTATATTTTTCTAATCAGTGCCCACATTGACCAGGGCCAAGCACATCCAGTATTAAAGGAAAAGAACCTACACACTAGATCTACGCTACAACTAGGAGTCAGAAGCTTGAGGGGAAAACCACCCCATTGATTATAAAAGGTAAGATTTTTGATAAGCAAGTAAATATTTTAATTGATAGTGGAGCCACTGATAGCTTTATTTCTTGTAAGTTAGCAAAAGATATGTTAAAAAGGCTAGGATATTTGGCTCATGGATGGAAGGTCGAGTATGGTTCTGGATAGACCTACTCTATAAACCAATGTTTTCCTATGATAGAAATTGCTTTAGCTAGTGGAACCATGAAAGGTTGCTTATATGTAGCTCCACTTCATGCCTTCGATGTGATCCTAGGGATGGATTGGTTATAGGCCCATAAAGTCATAATCAATTTCTAGGATAGATGGATCAAATATTCTGAAGGAGGCAAGGAAAGACTATGAATTCATAGCGAACAGGGGGCATTCAAACCCTAGATGTTGTCAGCTATGCAGTTGAAGAAAGCCCTTAGGAAAGGAGGGATAGTCTATGTAATTAAGCTAAATGAAGTTGGAGAAGACCGAAAGAAAGAGGTGTTGGAAACACACCCAATTTTGTAGGATTTCAAGGATGTATTTCTTGAGGATTTACCTAGACTCCCTCCTATGCAAGAATTTGATTTCACTATTGATCTTATGCCAGGAGCGGAACCAATTCATAGATCTCCGTATAGGATGACACCTATCGAGATGCAAGAATTAAAGGTACAATTGCAAGGGTTATTAGAAAAGGGGTTGATAAAACCAAGCGTGTCACCTTGGGGTGCACCTATTTTATTTATGAAAAATAAAGATGACTCTTTAAGATTATGTATTGATTATAGGATGTTGAATAAAGCTACAATCAAGAACCAATATCCCCTACCTAGAATCAAATATTTATTTGATCAACTAAGAGATGCCATGATGTTTACTAAGATAGATCTGAGGTCAGGGTATCACCAGTTAAGAATACGTGAGGAGGATACTCACAAGATGACATTTAAGACTAGGTATGGACACTATGAGTTTATAGTCCTACCCTTTGGACTGACTAATGCCCTAGCCACCTTCATGAATTTAATGAATAGTGTGTTCAAAAGGCACCTAGACCAGTTTGTCCTTGTATTTCTAGATGATATCCTAATATACTCTCGAAACAAGGAAGAACATGATAAACATCTCAAGATCATGTTAGAGTTACTAAGGGAAAATCAACTCTATGGAAATCTAGCCAAGAGCGATTTCTATGTTTTAGAGGTATGATATTTAGGGCATATCATATTAGTAGAAGGAATTGTTGTGGATCCAGAGAAGATCAAAGCCATATTAAATTGGCCACCCCCTACTAATATTACTAAAGTAAGAAGCTTCATGGGGTTAATGGGCTATTATAGACGTTATATAAAGGATTTCTCAAATATTGCTTCGATAATAACTAACCTTCAGAAGAAAGGGAAGGAATTCAAATGGATGAAAAAGTGTGAAATTACCTTTGCTTTGTTGAAGTAGAAACTCACTACCACACCAATATTGAAGATTCTAGATCCTCAAGGAGATTTTTTAGTATGCATTGATGCATCGTTGGAAGGGTTAGGAGGAGTACTCATGCAAGAAGAGTTAGTAGTAGCTTATACTTCAAGGAAGCTTAAAAAGCATGAAGTCAATTATGCTACTCATGATTTAGAGCTAGCCACTATGGTGCATGCTCTAAATGTCTGGTGCCACTATCTGGTGGGGAGACCTTTTGAGTTAAAATCTGACCATCAAAGTCTAAGGTACATATTTACCCAACCAATACTCAATGCAAGATAGAGAAGGTGGATCAAGTTTCTCGTTGAGTATGACTTTGAAATTGAGTACATAAAGGGAAAAGAGAATAAGGTTGTTGATGCCTTGAGTAGAAGGAGACACATAGCAACCATAACTAGGAGTCACATAAATCTCATGGATCAAGTGAGGTAGGAGCAATATTAGGATGAATATTGCTAGGAAATTTGAGCTAGAATAGATAGAGACCCTGAGGGCAATAAGGAGTTTGGGGTGATAGATAACCTTTTGTGCTACAAAGGTAGAATCATCATACCAAAATTGGGTGATTTAAGAAAGCTAATAATGCAAGAAGCCCATAGATCTCCTTATTCAGCTCACCCTAGAGGGGTAAATATGAGGGAAAACATGAAAAGAACCTTCTTCTGGGTAGGAATGAAGAAGGATATTACTGATTTTATCACTCGATGCCTCAAATGTCAGAAGGTTAAGGTAGAATACAAGCATCCCATAGGATAGTTGTATCCACATAGTATACCTACGTAGAAATGGTAGGTCATATCTATGGATTTTATAGTAGGTTTACCTAAGACTAGGTACCAACATGATGCAATCCTAGTAGTAGTCAATAAATTGACTAAGGTTGCACATTTTATACCTAGGAGCACCAAGGATGATGCTCAGGTGGTGGCTAATAGATTTTCCAAGGAAGTGTTCCGATTGCATGGATTTCTTGAGGTAATTATCTCAGATAGGGATTCCAAGTTCACTTCTAAGTTTTGGAAAGCCCTTCATCAGGAAATAGGTACGAAGTTGAACATGAGTTTGGCATACCACCCTGAGATAGATGGTCAAATAGAGTGGGTAAACCAAGTACTAGAAGATATGCTCCACATGTATTGCATGGATCACAAGTCTCACTAGGAAGACTACCTACCTTTGGTAGAGTTTACCTACAATAATGGGTATCACTCATCTTTGGGAATGGCACCTTTTGATGCCTTGTATGGATGAAAGTGTAGAACACCACTATCATGGGATAACCTAGAGGATAGAGTTGTGATTGGACTAGAAATGGTCAGAGAAATGGAAGAGCAATTGAAGGTAATCAGGCAAAGACTCAAGGAAGTTGTTGATAGGTAGAAGAGTTATGTTGATTTAAAGAGAACTCCAAGGGAGTACTCGATGGGAGATAAAGTGTTCCTAAGGGTTAAACCAATGAAAAGTGTGATCAAATCCACAAAATTGGATCCATAGTTTGTAGGACCCTTTGAGATCACTAAAAATATTAGTCTGATTGCATACCGACTTGCTTTACCTCCTAATCTATCAAAAATCCATGACACTTTCCACATATCTTTGCTTAGAAAATATATTGCTGACCTTGAACATGTGTGGGATGTTTCTAATTTGTAGATGGCAAATCTAGAGGTAATTGAAGTAATGCTAGTAAATATTCTTGAGTTCCACTCTAAGACTATGCAAAATCAGACTCTTGAGCAATGTAAGGTCTAGTGGGACCATTTCTCTGAAAGAAATACCACTTGGGAGAAAGTGGCAGATATGCAAAAATATTTTCCTTTTTTGTTTGATGATCTCTAAAATGTAATAATTTACTTTTGATTGTGTTGTGATTGTGTAAAACTGAGAAACATCGGGACGATGTTTAGTCCTAGTGGGGGAGGATGTCATGACCCTCCTAGATGGACCTTTTGACATGGAAAATAATGTATTAATTGATGGTGCTTTAATACTCGATTTTGTGCAATTAAGCAGCTATGCGATGTTAGTAGATATTGAAGAGCATGATACTACTAACAAATTGCCAATGTGTAGGATCAGGTACACTCGTAAGTGGAAGAAGTTGAGTCATCCACCAAAGGTGAGGGTACTTGAGGTTGGGGAAATGATGATAAGGCAACTCAAAGGTAACATTGATGGATACCTTCATATAGGTATGCATTCGGTTAGGGATAATCATCAATAGCTAGCCACCTTGAGCCCTAGATTGATAGCCTAGTAGCTATCATAAGTTCTAGAGGTTGAGATAGGTGACTAAATTGATGGAAAGATTCCCTCTTTGTCTGTTGCACATGCTTGATTGTCTTTTACTTCAGCACTATTGCCTCAATAATTTGGGAAGTATGAATGGATAGGTTGTCTTCATAACTCCTTGTGTGCTCTAGTAAATAGAATGATAAATAGATTTCATTTTAAATAAATAGTTGATTTATTTTAGAATGATAAATAGATTTCATTTTAAATAAATAGTTGATTTATTTTAGAATGATAAAGAGATTTCATTTTAAATAAATAGTTGATTTATTTTAGAATGATAAAGAGATTTCATTTTAAATAAATAGTTGATTTATTTTAGAATGATAAAGAGATTTCATTTTAAATAAATAGTTGATTTATTTTAGAATGATAAAGAGATTTCATTTTAAATAAATAGTTGATTTATTTTAGAATGATAAAGAGACCTCTTTTGTAAGCTTAGAGGAATTTCATTTAAATAGTTGTTTCATATTAAGTGATAAAAGAATCTCCATTATAAACAAATAGCTATTCTATTTGGAATGATAAATGAAATTCATTAAACTTATAGAAAAGATTTTATTATCTTAATAATAATGAAGAATTCATTTAATAAAATGGCAAACTATTTTTGGTTTAAAAAAATATAATAAGAAGATAATGGAACCGCCCTTCAAAATTCGATTGGGTTCATCAAAATGAAGCTTTTGGCCACTGTGAAGAGACGTCTCCATGATGGTGATGTATTGGAAAAGATAGGTTTGGGAGGGGGTATCTTCCCTATCACTTGATGGATGTGAAGGGGGAGTAGTGGAAGTTATGGTGGTGCATAAGGGAGGAAGACGTAGGCATGGATTCTAAGGAGAGTTGGGTAGCAAAGGAGAGAAAAATAAGATCTTTGGAGAAGGAAAGGAAGGGAGGGGCAGAAACCCAAAGGAGCTCAAGGAAAAGAAAACCAGCAACATGAAGAAAGAATCATTAAGAAAGAACAATATCTGAGGAAGAAACCAGAGCTATTGTAGGATAATAGGTTGGTTTCACTAAAACTCCACTCTCGTGTGTTGTTAGAAATGATACTATTTGTAGACACCAAAATCTAGCCACTTGTCGTCCATACATAGTGTCCTGCCACATTTATCCATTATATATATATATATATATTTGTTTAATATATATTTAAATAATAATATTTTATATATTTTATTATATATTTATATATATTTACATATTTATATGAATTAATCCCAACCATACATCATGATATAATCCCAGCCACTCATTTGCCTTAATCCATGCCACATTCCTAGATTTGATCTACACACTCTATCATGTTTTAATCTCGACCACACAAATTGTGTCATTGAAACCCTAACGTGCCCTAAGAGAGATTATAAAGAGAATTCATTTTGATGACTCAACCCCTAAATTCTAAGCTTTTTGAATCTTGGAGTTCCAAGTTTCCTAAGTCTTTGTAAGCCCTAAAAAGTTTCCAAAATATTCATTGCATCCTTTCCCTCACCTCTCATCCATTGCTGCATCCTTCGTGTGAAGGAGATCTACTCCTGCATACTCTGCTTCAAACCCCTAACACCCCCTTGCTACTCTCAAGCACCTCTATATGCTTTCCACCATCCTTGAATGCCCTTGGGTGCTTCCTATTACCACCGAGTACAAGTGGGCATCTCAGACCCTAGTTATGCAGACTAGCAAACCCTTGGGTATCACTAGGGTATTTGCACACCTGTTGTTTCTATAAAAAAAAATCATAGATCAAGAGTGACAAGTCATCAACAAGGTAAATATTTTATTTCTACATTTATTTTTAGTATTCTCATATTTATTCATAGTATTTTTATTCTACAACTAGGGTTTGTTATTTCATGTCTGAGGGTATCACGTAGTGGAGCCCTCACAGTACTACTAATCCCTTGCTGTTATTTTTTATGCATAGATCTGGGAAGAACCTACATTTATTGGAAGCTACTGAAGCACTCAAGTGGTCCAACCTATGGATATCTAAAGCCCACTCACCCTACTATTGAGATTGATTCGAGCATGAAGACACCACCCTTATTTGTTAGCTAGGATTTTAGAGAACCCTAAAATATTGAAATTGTTGTATTGAATAATAAAGTATTATAAACCCCCAATTAGGGTGCACTTGGTTGTAATATCAAAGATCCACTCGATAATAAGAATAAAAGTTTATTTTTGTGCAATCATCTGTGTTTATTCTACTTTGTTCATTCATTTATTTAAGTATATTATTTGGTGTTGTTCAATTTCGCATCTACAAATGGTAATCACGATGGGACCCCCTAAGGGTTTCTTATTTTGATTTATCTTGTTAACTGACTTGTTGCTTTTTTATCTCATCCACAGGTTTTTTAAGGATGGATCATGCAAATTTCACAAAATCAAGGTTTTTGGAAAACCGCAAAAGTTGCAAAAGGTACATAGATGCTTGGTGGTGCTCTAGGAATGCTCTCAAGTATTCCAGAAGCATCGGGAGGTGTTTTACAGAGAGATCAAGTGAATATGTAGGCTTACCTGTAAGTCTATTGTAAACCCTAGTCTTTTTGTTTTACTTTCTTTTTACATTTTTGTAGATATCAGACTAAAATGAATACCATAATATATTTGTTAAAAAAATTATTTTAATGTGCATTTAGGCATCAGAATAGTCTTTGCATGCATCTGCATTTACATATTACACATTTCCATTTAAATATTTCATGATTTTCTGGTGTGTTGCATTTTTTGTTTGCATATAAAGAGCATGAATTAGTTTGCATTTTAAGGTTAGGAATATCTCCTTTTGCTTGTCTAAGTAGAAAAAACATTAGGATATTAAAAGTACCCCCACACTTGGTGATTCAAGGTATAAGAATAGATGAAATGTCTTCTGTTTAGAGAGTGGTCTTATTCAGGGTAATCTACTTATTCCTGATATTGTGTGTTGGATTCTAATTTAGACTCATGAAATTAGTTATTCCTGATATTGTGTGTACACCATAAAAAGCTGAAAATCTTAAAAAGAATCATATACTGCACATTTCATTTTTAACAATAATGCATTTGATTTCATCACCAACCATTTCTTGAGATCTAGTGATGGTGGGTTTCATCTCCATCCATCAATCTATGCCCCTAGACACTTTAGGACACCCCTAAGAAAACTTGGATTTCATCACCAGTAAGAATCTCATTGCCCATCCAATCCATAGTTTTTACCCATTTTAATTCAAATTAGTTTATGAAAACACACACACAAAAAAGGAAAAACATTAAAATGAGATAAAAAAAATAACATAGGTAAGATACATTTTTTTGCATAAACATAGGATTGGATTGCCTGTTTGATTTTGGGAGTTTTTTAGTTCACATTTTATTTTTTAGTACATTTTATATTTGGTTCATTAGTTTATGGTATTAAAAAGAAATCAAGCTAAAATAGTGAATTAAATATCCAACAATCAAACCATTTCAACAATGGAGTGTTCATCATCACCTTCCACTACCACTTCCATGATCAATCTCCCTAGTGTGATACAAGCAAGTCATTAAAATTTATCTATGAGTCCATCACACACTGTGTCATCCACACAGTCATTTCACATGGCCATTCCACAAATTGAGTCATCCTCACCTACATTTGGTCACCACATCACCCATATAGATATGGCCCAAGTAGAAGCTCTTCAGATATCTACTAACTATGTCTTAGAGTCAGTCCATAACTCACCTAGGTATGATTCTATTTTTAAATAAAAACTTACCTCTTCCCAGCCTTCAAGCCTTACCTAGGTGTACAATAACCTTATTTTTGAGGTATCTACTGTACCTTCCCAAAATTTGTCCATACCACAATCATCATATTCCCAAAGCATATCCATACCATCCTCATACACCTCAGTCTATGGTAACCCCTTGTATGAAGCACATGTTAATACTGCTTCACAAGTGCCCATGTCCATACCTTCTAGTTTCTCCAATTAAGTTGCAATTCCCATTGTAAATTATTCCCCATCTACCTCATTAATCCCATCCATATCCAGTCCATCATCTGCTGATATAGAAATACATGAAACATGGGAACATCTCAACAAATTGATTAAGAAGTGACATAAAGGTCAACAATAAGTTTAGGTGATCAACCCTAAGCCTCAACCTATTTCCACTTAGCCCATATTTGTTATCCAAAGTCCATATTGGGTACCACAATCTTCTATTGTTTTCATTATCACACCTCTATCAAACCAAATCCATTCCATCCCCATAGGTCAATCCATCCATCGCCCCCACACATCATCTCCTTTTAATCCATAATCATTTCTTCACCAACCTCATCATCATCAATTTTAATCCATGCACCTCAATTCATCACACCTACAACAACAAACTCAATCTCATTCATTCATCAATCCATTCACCACATATCAATACACTCAACAAGAAAACCAAAGCTTACAATAAAATTGTCAACACACTTTAATTTTGCAATAGATTTTAACTCGAATCACTAACATTGAGTTACAATTGAGTCATCATCAATGTCATCATCATTCATGTCAACAATTACAGTAGTTGCAAAATCTAGTTCCACAATCTACATATCAGGTTATGGTACCTACCAAAAATTCAACATCCAACACAATTGGACAAAGACATCAAGCATCCTACAAAGCCCCATCAAGACTACATGGTGCTTTTAGAATCTTATTCAACCATTTTTCGAAGGCTTTATGAAGCACAAGAGATTTCACTTCTTGAAATCAAATCAAGTGATCCTAATGAGCCACATGGAAAAGGTTATAAGAAGTACTTGTATTGTCGTTATCATCAACAAGCGGTCCATGACATCAACAATTGCTATGCATTTAAAAAAATTATCCAAGATCTTATTGATAGGAAAGTCTTTTCTACAAACAATCCATCCAACCCATCTAATCAAGACATTGGTACCAACTCAATCATCAAGCAAATTGGGAACGCTTAAGGTATCACACCTTCCCCATATAAAAATATTCAAAGGAACCAACTCTCTTTTGTCCTCAATTTCAAAAGCTCCAAAGCCACTTAATCACCTTTGGTCACATTTCAATTTCAAAAAGCTCCAAATTCACCTAATACCTTTGGTCACATTTTAATTTCAAAAAGATCCAAAGGCACCTAAAACCTTTGGTCACATTTCAATTTCATAAAGCTCCAAGGGAACCTAATACCTTTGGTCACATTTCAATTTACAAGGCTCCAAAGGTACCTAATCCCTTTGATCACATTTCAATTCAAAAGGCTCCAAAGGTACTTAATCCCTTTGGTCACATCTCAATTTCAAAAATATCCAAAGGTACCTAATACCTTTGGTCACATCTCAATTTCAAAAGTATCCAAAGGTACTTAACACCTTTGGTCACATGTCAACTCAGTCATTTGCGTCTATACATGTTTTTTGCTACTATCTGAGTTCACACGATTCAAGAAGCACATAAGCTTACCAAGATAGGAGTAAAAAAACCTGAGCCACTAAACATCATACACTTGAAATTGTTCCATACTATGATATATATATATATATATATATATATATATATATATAGATGGCTAATACACAAAAAAAACATTACATTTCACACAATTACATTTTACATATTGCACTACATACATTGCATTATACACATTCTATTTTATAAATTGCATTTCATACATTGCATTCACAACCACATTTCACATTTCATATTAGGGATCATTTATTTAGTTTAGATAACAATTGGTCCAATAAAGTCATGTGGCCTTAATCAGGGGCATCTTCAATTCATCATCCATTTCATTACACCATTTCATAAAGTCAGATTATCATTTGCAAACCACATTTCCATAATCCCTAGGTGTTTTTGTTCACTTAGTCATTCCTAGTGTTTTAAGAAACCTCTAATACATGTCAAGTTTTCTTTAGGACCAAGACACATTTTCACTAAGAAAATATTGAGTTCTGGGAATTGAATCTAACATTCTTGAACCAAACACAATCACACATCTTAAAAACATCTTGTGTCAAAGAGGGATAACACCATCCTTAAGTTGTACCTCAAAGTAAAAATTGTATTCCTTGCTTGTCCCATCATGCAACATAGTCCACAAAAATAGTGGATTTCATCACTATCACAAATATAAAATAAAGGAAAGAGTACGACAAAACCCCTAAAAACTCTAAATTTTTTATACATCATACACCACTGATCCTCAAGTTGTAAGGATACTACTACATTTTCAGTCAAACAGTTAGGTAGTCATCCCCAAAACTTAAAAATAAAATTTTTTGACTATGGAGCTAATCCCCACTGGAGCTATAGGCGATTAACTGGTAGTGGAGTATGCTCATGTGTGGTGACACGTCTCTTTTAAAGAGATATTTGACCGCACATAAGGATAAGCTATCTTCTTGGTTTAATCCATAATATGTTTCACCCAATTTACTCAATATGGGTTAACGAACTTACTTGCACACACATTGGTTCTTAATTGCCTCGAATCATTACCAAATTTTTGATTCGGTAAATGAATTCACTGCACACACATTTGGTCTTAGAGGAAATTATGCAGTATTTAGAGCATTAGTTCATTTGCATCCATAACAAATTATCATATGCATTAATCATCCATATACACATGCATCCACAATAAACATCCATACAAAATCATAACACAAAAGTAAAAACCATGTATATATAATTTGCATATGCAAATATCACTAGAAAGTTCAAACAACATCACAACTTGGGAGTGTTCAAGGTATAACATATTTTCCCTAATAAAAAAAACAACATCACAACTTGGGGGTGTTCAAGGTATCATACCTTCCTCCCAATCAATCAAACAACATCACAACTTGGGGGTGTTCAAGGTATCACTCCTTCCCCACAAATTTAATAAACAATTCAATCACACAATCACATTACTCATCAACAAAGTCAATTGATAGGTTCAAAATGTTGCATACTTTTGTCAAAGATTTCACCACCTTGCATTAACATCATCCACATCCATTGCTAGGTTCAAAAGATTACGTTCTTTTGTCAAAGGTTGCACCCTTTGCCTTGCATTCATATCATCCAAATCCATTGCTAGGTTCAAAATATTGCATTATTTTGTCAAATGTTACACCATTTGCATCGTATTTACATCATTTACATTCCTTGCATTCAACATCATCAATTTCATTTACCATTGCATTTATAAAATTCCTTGGCACTTTCTAAGTGAATTTTGTATTTAGTGGTTTATCCTATTAACCTGGTGGTTGCAGCGACTGGTTATCCATGCAATCCAGAAGGATGGACAAATCACCATAAGGACACTTATATTTTTAAAATCCCTTCATATGTTAGGGCAAAAATAGAATCAATCATTTATATCATACAAAACCCCCTTTTCTGTTAGGGCAAAAACAAAACCAATCATTTACATCATACAAAAACCCTTTTATGTTAAGGCAAAAACAAAACCAATCATTTACATTATCAAAAATCCCTTCATATATTAGGGTAAAAATAGAACCAATCATGTATATAATACAAAACCCCTCTTCTGTTAAGGTAAAAATAGAATCGACCACTTACATTATCAAAACCCCTTCTCTGTTAGTGCAAAAACATAATCAATCATTTACATTATCAAAAACCATGTCATCTGTTGGGCCAATAACATATCATATTCACATTTACATTTAACACCATCAATTTCATTCATCATTACACCTTCATTCAACATTGGCCAAGTACATTTACAAGTGAACCTTGTATTTAGTGGTTTATCCTAGCCACCTGGTGGTTGCAACGACTAGTTATCCATGCAATCTGGTAGGATGGAAAAATTACCATAAGGACACTTACATTATCATAAACCCATTCATCTATTAGGGAAAAAATAGAATCAATCATACACATGTCAAAAACCGCTTTCATCTATTGGGGAAAAAATAGACTCAGTAACTTGCATCCATATATTAAAAAAAGTAGCTTACCTCCATAAAATCACTCCATATTGCATATATAAGTACATTTCTCATCATCACATCTTCATGTCACCATAAAATCCATAAAAAGTTATATTTACATTTACCAAGTTTGTATACAATTTCAAGTAAACCTCGTATCTAGTGGTTTATTCTATCTCCTTGGCGATTGCATTGATTTTCATCCATGCAATTCAGTAAGATGAGTAAATCACCATAAGGACTCTTGGTCATCTTCATCATCACATATTTCATTGTTTAAAAAACAAAATCAATTATGGTACCTCATTTTATGAGTGAAATTATGCCAAGACCAATTTGCTCAACAACTGTCATTGATGCCCTTTTCCATGGGGTTCCCAACATGGATAAATTTCATCATTTCATTTACAATTACACCAGTTTTCGAGGATATAGGCTAGGTAAAGTGATTGAGCAACCATTTAGAGATTTTGTGTGGGAATTAATGCAATCATGAGTGGCTTCGAGGGTAAGACTATTTTTATTTTCTTTTTGCATTTGCATACTTGCATTTCAATGACATTGATAGGCACATTCTTCAACAACATGAAATTATCCCAAAATTGGGGTAACCATATTTGACTTTGCTTTTACCACAATGAGATACATCTTACATGATCATGGAATCTACACTTGGCAAAAAAAAAGCCCTTTTCTCTGTTAGGGTAAAAATAGAATTATTCACTTACATTTTACAACAACCCCTTCCACCGTTGGGGCAAAAATGACATCACATTTACATCATTCATATCGTCCACAATTGCACCATGTATTTCCCACAATCATCTGCACAAATATGTTAATTGGCTCATGAGATGCATCCATCACTCATTCACCAATTTACGGGGTAAGCTACACAATAAATTTTTTTTTAAATTTGAGTTCATCTTTGCATTCCAACAAGAGTAAGTTGTGTCTTCATCAAGCCAAACCAGGTGTCTTGTATTTTTGCACTGCATTGTGTTTCACGCAACACACTATAAAAAGGGGTATCTGTAGACACCAAAATCTAGCCACTTGTTGTCCATCCATAGTTTCCCACCATATTTACCCATTATATATATATTTATATATTTGTTTAATATATATTTAAATAATAATATTTTATTTATATATTTAATAAATAAATAAAAATACATATATATTTATTAAATATATATTTTATTTATATGAATTAATCCCAGCCATTCATTTGCCTTAATCCATGCCATATTCCCAGATTTGATCTCCACCCTCCATCATGTTTTAATCTTGGCCACACAAATTGTGTCGTTGAAAATCTAACATGCCCTAGGAGTGATTATAAAGAGGAGTTATTTTGATGACTCAACCCCTAAGATTTTTGAATCTTGGATTTCTAATTTTCCTAAGTCTTTGGAAGCCCTAACAAGTTTCCAAAATCCCCCTTGCATCCTTGTCCTCACCTCTGCATCCATAACCGTATCCTTTGCATGAAGGAGATATGCTCCTGTAGACTTTGCTTCAAACCCCGAATTCCACCTTGCTACTCCTAAGCATCTCTAGGAAATTTTTACAATCCTCAAGCACCCTTGGAGGCTTCCTACTATCATCGAACATCCATGGTAATATCATACCCTAGTTATGCAAACTAACGAACCCTCAGGTGTTGCTAGGACATCTGTGTACCTCCTATTTTTGCAACAACAATCACAAATCGGAGAGCGATAAGTCATCAATAAGGTAAATATTTTATTTCTACATTTATTTTGAGTATTCTCATATTTGTTCATAGTATTTTCATTCTGCAACTAGGGTTTGTTATTTCATGTCTGAGGGTCTCACGTAGTGGAGCCCTCATAGTTACTACTAATCCCTTACTATTATTTTATATGCACAGATATGGGAAGAACCTACATTTATTAGAAGCTGCTGAAGAATTTGAGTAGTCCGACCTATGGATATCTAAAGCCCACTAACCCTACTATTGAGATCGATTCGATCATGAAGACACCACCCTTCTTTGTTAGATAGGGTTTCAGAGAACCCTAGCATATTGAAATTATTGTATTGAATAAAAAAACATTGTAAACCCCCATTTGGGGTGCACTTGTTTGTACTATTAGAGATCCACTCGAAAATAAGAATAAAAGTTTATTTTTGTGCAATCATTTGTGTTTATTATGCTTTGTTTATTTATTTATTTAAGTATATTGTTTGGTGTTATTTAATTTCACATCTACACTATCTTCCTGGTCTGTCATTCACCAAGATTGCTTATGTTTAGAGTCATTGGTTTCCCATGTTAGCACCATAGTAGAAACTTATAGTTTCGGTGCACATTGGGTTATGGTTTAGAACCTACACAATTAAGGTTGGTGTTGTTTGACTATAGGTGTGGTTGTTGGCTTTCATTAGGTGCTAGTCTCCATGTACTAGCATTAGATTGGTTCTTGGTTGACAACCAAGTTGTGTTACCTCGCAAATCCGAACCCTGCTAGCTTGGATGGTGAAAGTATGTTGACGAGTATGTCATCACCATGCCTTTAAGGTGGCTTGCATCTACGCTATCGTTCTAAGTGGTTTTGTGCAATGGACATCCGAGAGCCTTCTAGATTCCTTGGTCCTACGTGGGTAGTTACCATCGTGTTGCCTTATAGGTTTGGGTGCTCATTGTAAAACCACTATTTAATAATTTTGTGGCTACTACTAGTCCCCAGTTAGGTAACTTAGCCATGGTAGAGTCATTTCTAGGAGGGTTTCTCGTAGGCACTATGAGGACGCTAGTGTAGAACACCCATCCTCTTATACCCAACCAAGGGTTGGTTAGTCGTGATGGATTGTTGATTCTTAGAGCCTGAATCATTATGTTCACCTTTTTTGGTTGGATAACCTTTGAGCCTCACAAACTATCAGGACATAAGGGCTTGCGTGCTCGAGTGGGAGCATTCCTCGTTACCCTGTTAAGGTGTAAATGCTTGACTGGTTTCAAGTTTAACTGTCATTTAAACTATGGTAGCTTGTATAAAACAACGAGATCTATAGTTTCCATATTACTCATTTAGAAGAGTGAGCAGAGATAACTACTTGTGTTAAATAAAGTTGGAGAACTTTAATTAAGAAAGAAAGAGCCTTGCATAGTTTCATTAATTAAAATAATGGATTTTGGATTAATGAAAAGAAGGGTTTCTTATTTAGTTTCATTAATTAAAATAATGGATTTTGGATTAATGAAAAGAAGGGTTTCTTATTTAGTTTCATTAATTAAAATAATGGATTTTGGATTAATGGAAAGAAGGGTTTCTTATGTAGTTTCCATTATTTAAGTGGTGAATTTTGGATTAATGAAATGGGAAACCTTATATGACTTCATTGTTTAAAATTATGGGTTTTAGATTAATGAAGTGAAAAGGGAATATTATAAGGGTTTGTTTTGTAAATTAAGGGTATGGGACTTTAATTTATGAAATGAAAAGAAAGGTTTATTTATGGATTAAATTAGTTGTCTTTAATTAAAAAAAAATATGAATTTGGTTTGTTTTGTAAATTAAGGGTATGGGACTTTAATTTATGAAATAAAAAGAAGGGTTTATTTATGGATTAAAGTAGTTGGCTTTAATTAAATAAATAAATATGAATTTGGTTTGTTTTGTAAATTAAGGGTATGGGAATTTAATTTATGAAATGAAAAGAAAGGTTTATTTATGGATTAAAGTAGTTGGATTTAATTTAATAAATAAATATGAATATGGTTTGTTTTGTAAATTAAGGGTATGGGAATTTAATTTATGAAATGAAAAGAAAATTATTTATGGATTAAAGTAGTTGGATTTAATTTGGTAAATAAATATGAACCTAGATTATTTGGCAATTAAGGATATGGGACTTTGATTATTGAATAAGGGTTGAGTCATTTATTACAAGTAAAGCATATGATCTAGATGTATTGTTGAAATAATCTCATAGGAAGATGAGAGGAAAAATAGAAAGATTAGTTTCTATGATATCAACTATGCATTAGATAGATGGATTGCTTGGTTTGATTGTATAGTTGCAATTTGGCAATGAAATGAGTAAATGCATTTAGAAGCATGTCTATTCGGAACTATGAGTGTCATGATCCCCTACTATTCTCACTTGATTGATGGAAGAGCAGGAGTACCAAAGTTACAGATGGACCAATGCACAAGTTTTCTCTCTACCTTACATCTTGTTCATTTAAGCGAAAAATATTAGATTTGTGGAAATATTTCTCGATGAAATTAATGTAATGTATTGTTTAAAGGTATGGAGGTTTTACCATACACACTTATGTAATAAATGATCAATGTGGAAATGTACCTTTGTATTTTACTTAATATATTGTGAATGTATTTAAATCCTTTCTATTGCATGTTTATTCTTTAATTATTGTTCTATGTTTCTAGTTATCCTTTGCATGTTTAATAAATTATGTTTTGTTAGATTTAGTATCTAGATCTATCTTTTACTTCCTTGTTTGAATAACTTTTATAAGAATTCAGTAGTAAGTTCTAGGGTGAACTTAGAGGATAACCTAAGGGATTGAGATCCCCTTAGGAAGAATGGTAACTAGGTTTATAGAAGATCATACCTGAGTTAATATAGCTTGTCAGAGGACAAGATTGATAGCTTAACTCACAGTACACGTAGCATACCTATGCATAATGGCTTACATAGAATATGGAGATGCATTTACACCTTCTAACGGTTGAAGGTGATAAGTCTATCTCATCAAGGATGATGATATGGATGGACTTATGTGCATAACATGAGATATGCCTACGCATAGGGGACTTGAGTGAGGGGAATCTCGTGTGGTATAGTTCTTGATAAAATTAAGGGTTTTGTTAAAAATTTAGTTAAACTAAGGTTGGTTAAGGGTTTATGAATCCCTCTCCTTAGTAAAAAAAAATTTCTTCTTCTTCTGCATCTTTTCTTATTTTTGTTTGGGAAAAATCACAACTATTTTTGTTATTCTTATAAATATAATTTCTTCTCTCCCCCAAATTCAATATTGTGATAGAAAAAGTAGTTAGAATATGTATATTATATATTGTTATAATGATAAACATAGGGAGACTTTGTAATTGTTAATATATTTTAATCTAAGAAGGAAGACTATGAGAGAAAAATAGAGTCTCTTTGTAATTTATTTGCTTATTTATGAAAAATCTCTTTACTTTATCTTAGTTGTATTAGTTTACTTTTGAGTTAAATTTACTTTTCATTGAGATGAAGTGTAAGGGTCCACTCCGAAGGTAAGGTGGTAATATTTCTTATTCTATAATTTCAATTAACATATACACAATAAATTCAATTGTTTATTATTTTGCAGTATTATTATTTGTTAGGTATCTAATTTTCATAGAATGTCTAGAAGCCTCTATACCTAAAAATGCAATGTTAGGTATCTAAGTAAACGCATGTGGGGATACAATATAATATCGTATTATGGTATAGGCAATGATGATGGAAATAAAGAACAAAAACTATGGGTATTCAAATGACACAAGGGCAGCTTGGCATTTCCAATGAAAACACAAATCAAAGTTTCACTAGCATTGATGGATGATCAAGATTAGTACCAATTCTTATCTTCACTTAGAAGATCATATTATTTAGTTTCTTTATTTTTTGAGGACGAAATTTTTTTTGTAAGGGGGATGGAATTTTAGGTACCTAAGTATATGCATGTGGGGATATAATATAATATTGTATTATGGCATGGGTCACACATAAAATTATAATAATATTTAACATAATTTCATATTATAATATTATACACTTTGTAACTCATGAAAGGTGAAGCACCACATGGGTGAATTTGTAACTCATGGAAGGTGAAACATCATAATATTGTATAAAGAGATGTACCCCCATTGTAAAGAAAGTAAGATATGAATTATTATTATAGAAGTATTGTATTGTAGAGCTGTGGACCTTGTGGAGTGGTTTCCTTTCAATTAGGAGCATTGTACGATGTTCCCTTGCCTCAAGGGTATTATCAATCTCTATTTTATTAAGTGGAATTTATTGTGCAATTTATTTGTGGATGTATGTTTGATATTTATACATATTGGTGAATGATTTATGGTTATAAGAATAGAGGTTCATAGCATGCAAAAACATCCTTTAGTGCATACAACCATAAGACACTATCCCAAGTTGACAAATTAAAGTGACTAAAGTACAAGAATATTGACAACGTTCATCACTTTTTGGCATCATTTCCAAGGAAGTAGGTGTTGCCAGAGAATTTTTGTGATCTTTCAACATTATCCTTTCTCATAAAATCTCATTCTAGTCAGCCTCTAAGAATAAAGGAATACTAGGGAGAGAACTTATAGTAGGGATATTGGTGTTATTGGAAGTAAAGTTAAGGTAATAATTTGCATTGCGGTTATCACAAAATCAAACAACAAGTTTTCTAGATTTAGTGTTTTTTCTATGTTTTAGTTATATTCAACAAATAGTTTTCTTGTTGAAATAGGATGTAGGAATAGACCTAGAGATTCAAGAGGATGATTTGTTAAAATAAACCCCATCAAGCTATAATTTTTATACACAAAAAAATTACCTATAGCTAAAACAAATTTAGGATAAATTTCTACGAGAGGACAACCATATGTTAGTTATATGAGAGTCTCTAGAACCTAAAAAGCCTAAGGGACAATTGAGTAATTAATCAAGTAGTTGTTTCCCACTAAGCCTAGATGATGCACTTGAAAGATACAAAAGAATATACAATATTTTTTGGGAGAACATAGAAATGAGGGATAGAAAAAGTAACATAGATAACATCATACAAGGCAACAATGTCAATCAAACATTGTCCTGATATAGAGGCCCCTATAAAAAATATTTCACCATCTATATTACTAAATTTTAGAAAAATCTTATCTAAGCATCCAACTAATTATTGTTTGAAGTTAAAGTTATTTTTCAAACATATGATTATGAGAATGAAAATAAAAATAAAAATTGTTCCCATCCTCTTAAGGATTCAACTATGTGTTGGTGTTAGCAAAAGAGCACCATTATCATAGGATAATGATTTCTAAGATCATAAATCAATTAAATAAACTTCATATATATTAAAATCCAATAACGAACAATAAACACACTAAAAGCTTTATTGGAACTATTAAAGTAATGCATAAATGCAAATATTCCTTGAGTTACATATTACATGGCTTTATATTCAATATATACATACATAAGACTCTTCATATTATATGAATTTTGACCTTTGCTCTCCTCAAACTCATGGAAGAACCAAATCTTCATATTTCCCTTTTTCATAATAAATCTCACATATTACATAAAGATAAAGTCTCTCATGATTGCACATAACTCCTCACTTCTAAACTTGACACTTCACTCAAGACAACTCACACACATAACTCCACATTTATTTACATGACACATACTCACACTTAATAACTTGACACATACTATAGATATAAATATCAAACACACTTCCTAATCTAAATATTTACAAGGTACCAAATAATGTAATACCTCCAACACCCCCCTCATATTAAATTATTTAGTATGAAGACCTTTTGTCTTCAATATTTTATTATTGTCTTGGTCTTTCTACTTTATATTTGATACTTATTCAACCTCTAATTATGAATATATTTCTTTATGTTATTATATGTATTTGAAAAATAATATAAATCATGGATTGCTTTATCATCCTTGCTATTTGTATGTCCTATTATATCATATCCCTATGAAGACTTTGAATTTTGCCAATAATTTTGCACATACACATTTTGAACCAATACGTATACCTTGTGTACATTCTTTATCTATATTCAACTCTATTTTGTCATATGTCATATCCATTCTTTGAATAAGATAATAACCTTTATTTGTTTTAATTGTTTTATAAGTACCACAAAGAACCTTTATGACAAACTTATTTGTATTTGGATTATACATGAAGAACATTTATCTTATACACATTGATTGGTTCTATGTGATATCATTGCCTGGAAATATCCATGATGCTTTAGTTTATTCCATGTTCAAATAATTTATTGAAAGGCATTTTAGAACTTCATTACTCTTGGATGGTATCTCATAATTCATCTTGAACATTTTCAAATAATTGCACATCAATACCATCTTTCCTTAAATATTTATCTCTTGCTCTTGATTTATCTTTAAGGTCTTCAAATGATTTTGTAATTTTATTTTGTTTAGACAAAGTTCTTGAAATTAAATTCCTTTTGCATTGAATTCATTATTACTTCCGAATTTTAGAAAAATATTTTTTAATTTTTTGTCAATTGTTTTTATTTATTTAAATTTTCCATCAATTTTTTGTTCTCCTATTTATCTTTCTTCATTTCAAACAATATTCTTCTTTAGCTTATTATAATTCACTTCAATTCAATATTCTTTTCAATTTTAATTTCAATTTTCAAATTCTTCAATTTCAAAAATTTTATTTCCTTCAATTTCTTCTTATAACTCCCATCATTTCATTCTTCATCAATTTTCTTTAATTCAATTTTTCACTCTTCAATTTCAACTTTATTCAATCAATTTCAACTTTCAAATTTTCATTCTTATTTTAATTTTTCTTCTTCAATTTTCTTTTCCTTAAATCATACAAATTTCAAATTCCTTCTTCAATCAAATTTCAAAAAAAATATTCTTATATCTCCCTTAATTCAATTTCAATTCTTTAAACTTTTTTTCTTTAATTTTATTTCCTTAAATCATCAATTTAACTTCTCTTGTAAGCTATTTTCCAAGAGGTACCTAGGGGGTTGCCCTCTAAGGGGTCTAGCAAATGGTCTTGTGCTTTAAAAATAAAAAAATCTAAAGGTTGAAGGAGCATGGAAGGCTAGAGGCTAAAGGAGTGTGGAAGGCTAGAGGTTGAAGGACCGTGGAAGGTTGGAGGCTAAAGGAGCATGGAAGGTTGAATGATGAGTTGATCTTTGGAGTGTTAAGGCTAAAGGAGTGTCAAAATCTAGGTTTTTTGAAGGAGCGTGGAAGGCTAGGCTAGCTGAAAGAGTTAAAACGAAAGGCTGAGATGTTGGGTGGAAGACTGAGATAGCTGAAGGAACGTGGAAGGCTGATAAGGCTGAAGGAGCGTGGAAGGCTAGGCTAGCTGAAGGAGCTGTAATGGAAGATTGGGATTTTGAGTGGAAGGCTAGGAAGGTTGAAGGAGCGTGGAATTTTGCTTACAATAAGAAAAATAAAATTGCAAAGTGCGAAGGATTAGGGATTTTCCTAAAAAATATCTTATCTTTTAGGAGAAATTACTTTATGAAGAGTTATCCGATTCAACTGATTCTTAGATCAACATTTGTAGAATTTTAATAGCTTTAAAATGAGTGGTAATATGAGCAATATTGAGGGAGATATGATACTATGAAGTCAACCATTTGAAACAAGAGCAGTGATGATTTTTCAAGTTGCGAAAAACAAAATTGCAAATATTTGCCAACTAGGGTTCGAACGATGGGAAGAGTAATAAAGAGTTATGCATTTAGTGAGGAAGGAAACTAGAAATTTAGATTTGGTAAAGCAGATTATGATAGTGTAATATTTTGGAAATATTACTCTACTAAGATGTAAGGCATAGATAGTAGAGGTGAAGTTTTGGCATTGTGAAGGTTGCTATAGAAAAATGTCAAGAAAGATACTAAATTCTAGAGTAATTATATTCATATAGAAATTTGAAAAGATCCAAAAAATGAAAATCAAGAATTTAGACATTTTATGTAAAATGGTGTAGGTTTCTAGCTATAGCATCTCAATTGATATGAGAAGTGTATCTATTTATAAACTCTTAAGCTCTAAAGAAGAGAGATGCATTTTTCAAGGTTGGGGGACCCGAGTACAACCCCTTATTATTCAACAAAAAAAATAAAATTCTCCTTTTAATTAATTTCTATTCTTATTTTCAAACAATTAATTTGTTCTTCTTATTGCAGACACCAAAATCAAGCATCTTAAAAACTAATTAATTAATCGTAATTAATTAGTATATTTAATATTAATTATATTAATTAATATTAAATTAAACAATCATCCACCTAGGTATTAATTAATTAATAAAATAAATAATTAGTTAATTAATTCCTAGGCTACCCATCGACTCACCACCCTATGTCTAATCCATGGACATTACGGGAACATTCCCCTTTCCATCCCATGGCCACATCATCCGTAGTTCATTTCAGTTCCATCTCACCCTCTAATTTTGGTTATGCACAAGAAAGGATTACCCTTTTTCCAAAAATGAACTTTAGTTTACTACACATATCATAAATCATAGTTGCACCTCCATCCACACATTGGATATTTTCAATACGTATGCAATCCCAACATGCACTCATAGTTTAGCATGCACATTTAAATTAAATAAACATATTTAATTTAAATGCATAAACAATTCAAACATGCACATATGGATAAGCATGCATAATTAATTTAAAATACATATTTAATCCACATGCACATTTAAATTAAATAAACATATATAATTTAAATGCATAAACAATTCAAACGTGCACATACAGATAAACATGCATAATTAATTTAAAATACATATTTAATCCACATGCACTCTCACTTTAGAATTGCACACTAAGTTCCAATGTGCACACTCAGTTTAAAATTACACACCCAGTTCAATTTATACACTTAGTTCACCATTCACATTTAGTTAACTCTAGACATAGATCCTCTAGATCCACCAATTTTGATTCTTAGTAGCAGTAGTAGACTCCAATGATCAATCATTCGACCTCAAAGGATCGCATATCATAACCATCTTGCACTCAAATGATCATAAGACAAAGTCATTAACCCTCCTGATGACCAACATCTATATGCAATCTAGTCATAGATCTAGTAGATCCAGATGATCTAGACACAAATGTAGCTAGACGTAGATACCTTATACCCAGCAGACCCAGATCTAGCGAAATTATGATCACGAGAAACCTGCCCATCCAATGCTATAGTGAAAAGAAGATAGTTACACCATTTTTCACTTGTGAAAGGGAATCAATCCCTCAATTATTGTACAACCCCATGAGGGTTTTATATTGTAACCAAAAAGAAAAACAAAGAGCATAAAATCTATATTTCCTTTATGTTTTAATCATATTTGCAATGGTGTGTCTTTTTCTCATCTACAAGATGACGATCACATAGGGACCTTCCCTTTGACTTTGCTTGTACAATAGTTCATTTTTTAAACTATTTTTATTGAAGGTATAGATGTTTTATTGCATTTTGGTATTTTTGATAGTTTTTGTTGTTTTGATTTTACACAAGTCACATTTAGCACACAGACAAAACCATCTTATATAGGACATCTTCAACGTGCAACCGTTTGACTTTGGATGATCTCACATATAAATTTTTTTACCTCGGATGGTCATAGAACAAAGTCACCATCAAACTTCGATCTTCAACATAGCACAAGACCGTAGGTACGGGGATTTTATTATTTCTATTTTTATCTTGAAATAGTGTCTTTAGTTAGTCATTTCTCTTATTTATTAGGTGAATGATAAATGTCAAGATTTATTTTTAAGGTTGGAATAGTTGGTAGCTTTCTTCCTTTTAGGTTATGAGTTTTCAAATCTTAGTTTTAAAAAAATAATAATAAAAAAATAATAAAATAATAAACAAAACCTAAAATGACAAATTAAAAATATTCATGATCACACACACTTGCACAATTTATAAACATCGATGACCTTGGATTTCATCACCAACCGTTAATCGAGACCAACGACGTTGGAATTCACCTACTTCTATTGGATTACCCCCTGAACACCATAGCGGCCCCCATGAGTAGTGTTTTGAACTTCATCACCTAGAAATTTCCCACTCTTGAGAATATCTTGGGGTGGGTTAGGTTAGGTACCCCTTTGTTCATGGGGTTTAGTAATTTTTGGACTCATAGCTATTGTTATTATCCAAGCCCGTCTACGTGTGAAGCGAAAGTCTTAATAGACCGATAGCAAGACTTAGATAACATAGCCTCTTTTGAGAGGTTTATTTATCCCCTCTAGGATACCTCACACCACAACCAACCTAGGAATCCATTTCAGTAATAATTGTACCAATTCTCGCTAGAGAGGTGGACATGAACACACATAGTTAGACTACATTCCATCACCATATTTGTAGTTTTAGTTCTAAGATTCATCAAGCACACACACAAATAAAAAAAAATTAAAATAACAAAACAAAATCCTCCCTCAAAATATTTAAAAAACATTCAAAAAATAAAAAATAGTCCCAACACATCTCATAGACACATCAACTCAAACATTAGCACACTAAAACAAAGAACATCAAAACTATTGTTTGCTTGATTATTTTGTGTAGATAGAAAAATCCACCCTCACCATCACACCGCCAATCCACATTCCATCTATTTCTCATAGGGCTTATGCTCTTGATTCGAAGTCAAGTCCAAGATCAAGCCCAAGCCGCATCCCAAACCATAATGGATCAATCTGATCAGGATTCCTATTCGTTTACCACTCCTCTAACTTAGTAGGAGGTAGCCTTCCAACCACCTTAAGGTAGTTGGTCCAACTATACCCACCAACACACCACCAACCTGCTTGAGACACACATCTCGAGTACCACTTATCATCATACCCCCACTAGCATTCCTAAATCCACTAGTCCAGGGACCCTTGTATCCCTAGACCATGTTGCAATCATTGATATTAATGCTTCATGAGCCCTTTATGGTCTAGCTCCTCTATCATATTCACTGTGACCATCCCTACTGCCATTCAACATTCTATTTTTTTAGTCTCCCCTATATCCAAAGAGTAGGTTTATGCTCATGCAACGTATCCTACTAATTTACATCCTTAGTATGACATGCACACAAAATTATTTCCACTTGGGGGGTCTAATATCCAAATCAATGTAGATGACATATCTGTATCTACAGACCCACACCAATATCCTTAGGCTTATGTTAATGTGACATCTCATTTACTCACATCTAATTTGCCTACTTCATCCATTCTACTCCAATTGCCACCCTAGGTGTCAAACCCCCCACCTTCCATAATGGCCTAAGAATTATTATTTGTACAATTACCATAATTGACCACTCGACCACCTTCCATAAAAGCCCTAATGCCTCTGCAACCACAAAACCCCTCTGATAGCTACTACCAACCACCACCAAATCCACCTCAACCACCTACCAGCTATCATAAAAATTCTTCAGCATCAAACCAATCATCACTATATTCCAAGGCCTATGACCAACCTCTCCTCACTCCACAATATCAATAGCCACCCATGCCTTAATACTATAATAACATCAGTAGTACCAGTAGATACATTAGCAATACCAACCTACACCTTAGTAATACCAACAACTGCCTCAGTAATACCAATAACCACCTCAACAGTACACACAACCACCTCCACTTGGCCTACAAGATATTTTAGATTGACTAGCAAACATTAAGCTACATTGAGTCACTAAGAAACACCTCCCAGATCCATCTCCACTTGACCTACAACAAATCTTGAATTGTATCACAAACATTAAGATAAATTTGAGTCACCATCTACCTCCTCCATCTTGTCCACCTCATCCAAATCACCCATCTCATACTTGGATGCCTCTATCAGAGCCATTATAGATAATTTTTGAAAAGTTGTAGGATGTAAAAATAATTTATTTACCTAACATATGCGTTGTCAACCCTAACAGACCTAAACCTAGGTCGTATAAGGAAAATCACTATTGTATCTATCATCATCAAAAGGGGCATGGCATCAATGATTGAATCACATTTAAATATCTAGTCCAAGACCTTATCAAAAGGGGGACATCACCATAGCCAGTCCACTCACCTCACCCAATCAAAACCTTAACATATACTAGAAATCATTACTACAACATGAGTCATCGACTTCCATTACTCCTCACAATCAAATCAATCACATCACATCAAGCAAAATACACATTGGATATGCCCAAGGTATCACACCTTCACCATCAGCCACATCACAAATATGAAATAATATGGGTATGATTAAGGTATCGCACCTTCCCCATAGTCATCGAACATAAAATAAATTGGGGATGCTCAAGGTATCACACCTTCCCCATCAATCACATCAATCCAATTACAGTGCAATTTGGGAATGCTCAATGTATCACACCTTCCCCACAATCATGTTAAATATTTTGAGTAGATTAGTTGTCATTGATGTTAAGAGTTAGTGGTTATTGATGTCAAGTTTTCAGCACCATTGAGTGGTAGTTTCAGTGGGCAACAATAGTTTCAATTTCTCCAATCAGTGCAAAAATATAGTCCGATTTCAGATGATCAAATCCGTTCGAGGAGGTCAAGATAAGGACCAAGGTGAAAATAAGAAGCCCAAGTAAATAATATTATAATAATTCTTTATAATATTATACAAGGAATATTAAATTAATTATAAATTAATTAATATAATTTTATTAAATTAATTTACTTAACTTTATGTTATTTAAATTAATTATTAATTAATTTTAATATTAATTATATATTAATTTATGTTAATTTTAAATAACCCTAAGGTGGGTTATTAATTCGAATTCAAGCGCCGACGTGGGAGAAAATTAATCAAAGTATATATAAAGGGGACTCCTCCACCTTACCAAAAAACATTAATGCATTTGATTTTAATCCTCATGCTATTGCAAATTGTACGAATTGTTCGGTGAGAAAGATAAAGGTTGAATTGTTTTATAAAAAAACCAAGTGGCAAGAAAGGATTGATTACCCACCATTCAAGGCACCTTGGTCACCAAGCACTAGTAGCACAGTTGGCAACTTCGGTGAAGGCAAGACACTATAGAAGCATGAGGCGGAGGTTCAAATCCATGGGTGTGGCTTTTTGTTTTAAAATCTTTGACAACGATCGAAGGCACCAAGAGGAAGGAAACCTTCCTTCCTTCACATGGGTGCCTATAGCCCACATGGTGGGCACCAAAGCGATAAGGCGCTTGGTGCTTGGGGAGACAACGGTTCGAATCACACCGAAACCATTTTGGGAAGAAAAAAAGGTATGCATTAGTTGAGCACCAAAATTTTTAGAGGAATTTGTTGAGCTATTAATTAATGTTTCAAGGGGAGTTATAAGGTTGATGCAAAATAAATTTTTGGTGCTATTTTCTTTAGAGTTTGAAAAAGGTAATAAGGTGTTTAGGAAGTTTTTTTGAGTTTTTGTGGTGTTGGATATTATTTTAAGTTGGAGATTATAAGGTGTATCCAAATAATTATTTTTCATGTATGATTTGATGAATGTTAATTCCAATAAGGAGCAATAAGGTGTATTTGAGCTTTTATTATTTTTGTGTCTAAGGAATATTTGAGAAAGTGTTAAGAGTGATATTTTGTAATCTAACCATTGAAATTAGAAAGGAAAAATTGTGATTGATACATGTTTTCTAAGGGCACTTCTACATCAAACAAAAAGGTATGGGCACATATTCCTAGTGAGTGATTGTTGAATGTTGTGAATGTAAAGTTCGAGTGAAAAGGATTGTTTGGTAAGCATTGTTGATTGTATTTTGAATTAATACTTCAAGGTTTTATGGAATAAAGAGTTGTTGATAAAATCTAGTTTGATAAGCATTGTTGTTGAAGTGATTAGTTGAGTAAACTTGAACTAGGATTTGCAAATATCATGAGTACCATTTTTATGTGAGATTGGTTGATAAGCATTGTTGTTGAAGTGGGTGATTGAGTGAAGAACTTGAACTAGGGTTTGGAAAGATCATGAGTATCATTGTTATGTGAGATTGATTGATAAAAATTGTTGGAAACATTTGAGTGAGTGTTCATATGCTTGGACTAGGGTTTGTAAGAAAGGATTAATTCATTGAGTGATTGGTTGAGTAGAGTTGGTTAAGCCTAATCAAGTGTATGTGTTGAAGTGATAGTTCACGTTTTGTAAAACAAATTGTTCTATATTCTGATTTGAGTTGAGAAAGAGATTTAAGTGTTGATGAATGTTAAACATATTGAGTCTCTAACAATTATCTATATATTTCTATGGTTAAAAAGAAATATTGAAAGTGATTGAGCATTGTTGTGAGTGTGAAGCATATTGAGTCTAACAATTCTCAATATGTTTCTATGATAAAAGAGTGATTGAAAGTGATTGAGCATTGTGGTGAATGTGAAGCATATTGAGTCTCTAACAATTATCTTTATGTTTCTATGATATTGGAAAAGTTCTAGTGTGGACTTGTTGAGCAGATTTGAGGTAAGTAATAGAGAAGACTTGTGGACAAATTTATGTGAGCTTTTTGTGGAAGCTTACAATACAGTTTGAGAATAGAGATTGAGATCAGATTTGTATAAGTTCCAGTAAGGACTTATTGAGCAAATTTGGACAAGTCCTAGTGAGGACTTGTTGAGAAGATTTGGACAAGTTCTAGAGAGGACTTGTAGATAGATTAGTGTGAGCTTTTGTGGAAGCTTACAAAGCAAATTTGAGACAAGTCTTTGAGAAGACTTGAGAGAAGATTTGATTGATTGATTTGTTCAAACCTTGAATTAAAGTTTGGGGTAAATATAGTAGAGTTGATTTGAGATTAAGTCAAGCTTTGTGTTAAGGCTTGAAGATAGAGATTGAGGATAAATTTGTGCTAGGCCGAAGGATTGTGTTTAGTGCAAAAATAAGAGGCTAGATATTGAGGACATATTTATGGATAGAGTTTGGTGCATATTTGAGGATAGGTTTATGCCAGACCAGAGACAAATATTGAACAGATTTGGGATAGACCGAAGGACTGTATTTAGTGTAAATTTGAGATAGAACTTTAGAGGTTATAGAGTATAGAGGATGACAGACTCTAGTGTATAGAGATCCATTAGCTAGGGCAGTGAGGATAGGTGTCTTAAGTGGATAGAGATCCATTAGCCAGAGTAGTGGGGGTAGCAGTTCTTCTAGAAGATCACCAGTCAGAGCTAAGGAGAAAGAGTTCTCTTGTGTATAGAGATCCACAAACCTGATTAGAGGATTGGTGTCTCCTTTGGATAGAGGTCCATAAAAATTTTAATAGAGAAAGGTTTCCCAAGATATTTATTGAGAAAATTTTAGTGAAATATTTTCTCTGTGGTGTAGCCCACATTGGATGAACCACGTAAAATTGGTGTCTCTATTGTGTGTGGTAATTTGTGCATTTCTTTGATTACTATTTTTGATATTTCTATCTATACATTGCTTAATATTTATTTGGAAATAAAATTAAAAGGTGGTCTTATACTGTTCACCCACCCTCTCAGTATAATCTTGTGTTCTTCAATTGGTATTAGAGTGGATTTCTTCGAAAGAGTTTAATAGCTTGAAGGAAAAGCTTAAAGGAACACAATGTATTCTAATAATGGGCCCTCAAATAATTCAACACCAGTATTTGATGGAAGTGATTATATATTTTTGAGTATGAGACTGAAGATTCACCTGATGGCACTTGGCAATGAAATTTGGAAAGCGGTTGAAAATGGATACATACCACCAGTTGATCCACCTATAGATAGGGAAGGTAAGCTTATACAACATTACAATTCAAAAGAAATGAATGTAATTTTGAGAGGTTTACATAGAAAATAATTCATAAAATTTATGCATTGTAAATATGCAAAAGGAATTTGGGATAAGTTGCAAAGCATATATGAAGGAGATAAAAGTGTCAAAAAGGCAAAGATACAAAATCTCAAAGGACAGTTTGAAGAATTAAGAATGAAGGATGAGGAAAACATTAGTACTTATCTACTTCAAGTAGATGAAGTTGTTAACGCCATGCAAGATCTTGGACTTGAGATTGAAGAATCTGATATTTGTGATAAGATCTTAAGATCTCTTCCAAAAAGGTTTAGTGAAAATATTTCTACTATAGAAGAATCAAAAGATGGTGATTCTTTGTCAAGAGATATGTTACTTGGTATTCTTATAGCTTTTGAGTTAAGAAAAAAAGAGGAACCTAATATCCAAAAATAAGAAACATTCAAAGCTACTAAGAAGACAAAGGGCAAGAAGTCAGATTCAAGCAATGAGTCATCTAGTGATGAAGAGGCTTATGGTAGAAGGAATAAGGATTCAAGAATATTTAAATATGCAAAATCTATTAAATGTTTCAATTGTGGAAAGTATGGTCACTATGAAACCGATTTTCAAGAAGCTAAAAATAACAATGATGAAGAAAAATAGGATCACAAGAACAAGGAATAAAAAAGAAATAGGTATCAAAAGAAAGGCAAGGATGGACAAGGTAAACAAGGAAATAAGTTCTTTCAAATACAAAAGATGATCTAATATGCAGATAAGGCAAGTAATTACTCAAGTGATAGTGATAATAGTTTCTCAGACAATGATAAAGATGAAGTCCTATTTCTGATTGAAGAAAAAGAAGAATTTAAGAAAAGGTCACCAATAATTCTCAAGTGTTTTAGATGTGGTAATTTTGGACATCTTGAAGATAGTCATACAGGGAATGGTTTTAGTTTCAGTGATGATGATATGCAGATATACTTTAAGGACCAGAATAAAATATTCTAATGGTACTAGACGAAGAAGGAGGTGATCCTACAGAAGACAATTCAGAAAATAATGAATATGTTCTCAAAGACAAACAAATAGAGGAAGAATAAAAAAAGGAAGAGTTGATCTTGAGGGAGAGCTTATTTATGCTCTTAAAAATCTAAAGAAGGTAAGAAAGCAAAACTTCCAACTTTAGTTTTAGTTTCAATAATGTGATGAAGAGAGAGGAAAGCTTATAGGGGATCTAAACAAGTCAATAGCTAAGACAAAGAAGTTCAATTATAATTTAGAAGCAACAGTATTAAAATATGAAAAATTAGAACAAGAAGTAGCTCTACTAAGGGAATAATTAGAAATTTCCAAGGATAAGCTACACAAGTTTGGAAAGAGCTCAAAGAATTTGGATAAGATGATCAAGGTACAAAGAAGGTCAACAAATAAAACAGGTCTTGATTTTGAAGAGGTTCAAAAGAAACAAGAAGATGAGTCAACCTCAAGTTCTAAAGAAGATAATGTGAGAGAAAGTGAGACTTCTGAGGAAGAGTTGGATAATAGAAATTTCAACAAGGAAAGAAACAATGCACAAAGAAGAAACATATGGAACAAGAACTAGTACAAAGAAAAGGAAACTAAGAGACCAATGAG
The DNA here is from genome assembly GCA_028583015.1 of Wollemia nobilis. Lineage (NCBI taxonomy): Eukaryota > Viridiplantae > Streptophyta > Pinopsida > Araucariales > Araucariaceae > Wollemia > Wollemia nobilis. The sequence continues at coordinate 316,466 of JAQPPZ010001176.1, read as the reverse complement.
GTCAAGGCAAAGAAATTTCAATGGACGATGTTTCTCATGTCACATATTTTGGCACATGGCTTCATAGTGTAGGATACATGAAAGACAAGAGTATGGGAACTTCAGGAACAAACAAATTTTCCATGGGTATTTCTATTTATGTAATCAGTTTGGTCAGAAGGCAATGAATTATAGGGTTCATGACAGGAACAAATATGGTTTCACCAAGAGAAATCCCAAGACATCTCAAAGGAATAATGACATTAAGTGTTATACATGCAATAATGATGGGGATAACCAAGGTAACGTGGTTTTGGATTTTTATGAATAGGTAGGAATCAAGACTAACAATGAGGCATAAGAGAGAGCCTTATGTAGGGGGCTATAGTTGTCATAAGAGATCCAAGGTAGATTGATAGTCCAAGGAGACTCTTTGAACACAATAAACCTTTTAACTATCAACAAAAATACTCCTTGGCATATTGAACCATTCATTAGTGAGGCAAGGATCCTATTTGTGGACAGGTGCGATAGGATTGCCCAACACGTCTAACGTGAATCCAATAGAATGACAGACAAGATGGAAAACCATGGGGTTGATGTCGATGGACTTGTCACGTGGCCACTTGGGGTCCCAAGCGATGTGGATGAACTCCTTCAAAGCGACTGCTAATGATCTTTGAGACAAGAGAAGTGGGCAGGTGGATCCCAATCATGTGTGCTATAGTCGGTCCCACATTTTTTATGAAAAAGAACCATAGTAGCGGAAGCCTGACCTATCAGCCTAATTGGATTTTGATGATGGGGAGAATAAAATTGGTAAATTGGGAGATCAAAAAATCTAGATACGAGAAAGACCTAGTCACGAGGATTTTGAGCAGGAGGTTATCATTCCAAAATGGCTACTATGTGACCGTTCCTAATAAGAACCAATGGCGATGGGGGATGGGTAGCCCCCCAAGACATATGGACATCATGGACACATTCAACATGTCGAGAAGGGGTGGTAGAAATAAGATATTCAATGGAGGAGTTAAAGGCCAAAGAAACAATAGTCAATATTGGATATGGTCCCGAGGTTGTGGGATAAATAATTTTGACTTTGCTCGAGGTGCATTGGAGGGAGATAGTGAGCATAATTGTTTCAACCAAGGTAGCATGTTAAAATTCAACATGATTATGAGGACAAGGGCGTTTGACAATGGGCAACATGGCACATGGTTCCAGCTGTCAAATGAGACCAAGTGGAGTAGGTTCCAGGTGGAGGATGGTAATAGGAGGGTTGGCACCAAAGGCACCCTTAATAAGGAAGTTTCCTCTCACTTTGAGAAGCCTCAAAACAACCACCACCCCCAAAAGGCTTCAAAACTTGATTTGACATGGATTGCTATGTCGATCAAGGAAAAAAATTTTGACGAGAAGGACATTGAGAGCATAGGGAGAATCATGTACTTTGAGCTATGTATGGTCGTCATGGAGCCTGTCACCCAGGCCATACTGACAAAGAGAAGGTTTACGCAGTTTTTTGATATGTTCTTTGGGGTGGAGGAGGACATCACTCAGGTGGTGATGGATACTCGGGAGGATGACAGAGTAGAGATATGTGGGTGTGATATTTTAATTGATGTGATGTTGCTTGCCACCACCATTGGGTAAACTATAAAAGGGAGGTCTATTCACAGACAGAAGCATCACTGGGAGGTGGAGCTGAAGGAGTTTAGGGATAACCCTAAGATCTTCAAGGAGGCAAAATTGGGGCTGACAAGGACGAACCTTCCCAACCCTTGGAACAGGGTAATGAAAAATATGATGGAATTCATAACGATGGAGGATCCCGATAAGAATTTACTTAGTTTTCACTATGCCTTTGTTAAATTCTTATGGGATGTCAACCTGATTAGCATCCCTTAGTTTCTAATAAATTTGACGAACTACACCATTAATTCGTAATGAAGTAAGAGAGGCTTTTCTAAGCCCATGCACTAGGGATTATTCAAGGTAATATATAAATGGGCTCTGGCCATGGCTCCCCAAGCCGCTCATTCGATTATTGAGGACACCTCGGCCAGGCCAACAACTAAGAGCTCAGGGCTAGGGCATCCCCAAGCCCTATAAAACCCTCCTATACCTCTAGAGGATGTCCAACCAGGAAAAAATTAAGTATTGAAGAAACTCCTACCAAATATTCTTCTAGGTTGAGGAACAAACAAACTCTAGGTAAAGGAAAGGCCATAGCAAGTGACACTGAGGATGAGGAACCTGACCCCTCTATCATGGTTCTCAAACATTTTGTGCTAAACACCTTGGCTAACATAATTCAATAGATGCATGAGTTTTAGGAGACACTCACCAAGGTGTTCTACAATGAGGGCTTCTAGAGTAACAAGGTGGTTATGGCCGTACATGATTTGGATGATGACGAGGATGTCAAGGTCGAGGACCCTGATGAAGAGGAGGAGGAGGATACCTAGTTCCTCCACGGTGGACCCATGTACAAAATTGTTTTTGTTTTTGTCAGTGCAATATGGTCAAATTTTTACACAAATTTTGGTCTTGTATCTGTACAGAGGATGTTTTCCTTTTTGTTATAGTCATTTGTCATAGCTTGTGTGGTCTATCAAGGATGTGTCCTTGGAGTATTTTGCATTTGAGAGTTGTGAAGTCAGCTCCATGGGTCTCTTTTTGTAAGGTGAAGTGGGCAGGTTTACTTTAGTTCTTGGGTTGGCTCACCATGGGTCTATAAAAGGCTAGCAATAGTAGAGGACAAGTTATCCTCAACAAGGCAAGGATTCGTATTACCAGCATATGGCTGTATTTTGTAAAAGATTTTGGGTTAACCTATAAAACCCGGTATTAATGAAAATATCCTTAATTACCAAAAAAATAATAATGATGGGCATACATAAAATTGGTGTAGAGAAGACTTTCCATAATAAAGCATGACCAAAAATAGGAATAGGAATAGGAACATGAATATGGACATGAACAAGAACAAGAATATGGACATGAATAGTAATAGGAAAAGGAACAGGAACATGGATATGAACAAGAACAGGAATATGAATAGGAATAGGAATATGGACAGGAAAAGGAATAGGAACATGGACATGAACAAGAACAAACAAAGGAATCAGAAGGATTAGATGAGAAGGAAAGAGGACAAAGGTAAAGACAAGTGCTTACTAGGAGTAAAAATATTCCCACCCCAGAATTAACCACCTCAAGAGGAGGTGAGGGAGGGGCTAAGCTAAGAGACTCATTATTAGAACCGAGCCCCAAAGGTGACCCTATGCCATTTATGTCAAAGGGGGAGAGATTTGAGTAAGGGGGAGATATTTGATTTAAGGAGAGAGCATTGAGTGAGGGGGAGCAGAACATGAAAAATGTCAAGTTTTGGTAAAAAGAATTTGGGTTGCCATCAATGACAAAGTGGGATATTGTTGGAAATTTTGATTAGATGAGTTGTCATTGATGTCAAGAGTGAGTGGTCATTGATGTCAAGATTTCAGCACCATTGAGTGGTAGTTTTAGTGGGCAGCAACAGTTTCAGGTTCTCCAATCAGTGCAAAAAGATAGTCCGGTTTCAGTTGATCAAATCCGTTCCAGGAGGTCAAGATAAGGTCCAAGGTGAAAATAAGAAGCTCAAGTAAATAATATTATAATAATTCTTTATAATATTATACAAGGAAGATTAAATTAATTATAAATTAATTAATATAATTTTATTAAATTAATTTATAAATTAATTTACTTAAGTTTATGTTATTTAAATTAATTATTAATTATTTATTAATTTATGTTAATTTTAAATAACCCTAAGGTGGGTTATTAATTCGAATTCAAGCACCAACGTGGGAGAAAATTAATCAAAGTATATATAAAGGGGACTCCACCTTACCAAAAACCTTAATGCATTCGATTTTAATCCTCATGCTATTGCAAATTGTGTGAATCGTTCGGTGAGAAAGAGAAAGGTTGAATTGTTTTTTAAAGGACCAAGTGGTAGGCAAGGATTGATTACCCACCATTCAAGGTACCTTGGTCACCAAGCACTGGTAGTGCAGTTGAAAACTTTGGCGAAGGCAAGATGTTGTGGCAGCGTGAGGCGGAGGTTCAAATCCGTGGGTGTGGCTTTTTGTTTTAAAAGTTTTGATGGTGGTCGAAGGCACCAAGAGGAACAAATCCTTTCTTCCTTCACGTGGGCACCTATAGCCCATGCATTGGGTACCAAAGCTCTAAGGCGCTTGGCGCTTGGGGAGATGGCGGTTCGAATCATGTCGAAACCCTTTTGGGAAGAAAACAAAGATATGCATTAGTTGAGTGTCGAAATTTTTGGAGGAATTTGTTGAGCTATTAAAAATTAATTTTTGCATATTTTATTTGGCTTGTAAGGTTTTAAGGGGAGTTATAAGGTTGATGTAAAATAAATTTTTTGTGCTATTTGCTTTAGAGTTTGAAAAAGGTAATAAGGTGTTTAAGAAGATTGTTCGAGGTTTTTGGTGTTGGATATTATTTTAAGTTGGAGATTATAAGGTGTATCTAAAAAATTATTTTTCATGTATGATTTGATGAATGTTAACTCCAACAAGGAGAAATAAAGAGTATTTGAGCTTTGATTATTTTTTTCTCTAAGGAATATTTGAGAAAGTGTTAAGAGTGGTATTTTGTAATCTAACCATTGAAATTGGAAAGAATAAATTGTGATTGAGACAGGTTTTCTAAGGGCACTTCTACATCAAAAAAAAGGTATGGGCATATATTCCTAGTGAGTGATTGTTGAATGTTGTAAATGCAAAGTTGGAATGAAAATGATTTTTTGGTAAGCATTGTTGAGTGTGTTTTGAATTAACGCTTCAAGGTTTTTTGGAATAAAGGTTTTTGATAAAACCTATTTTGATAAGAATTATTGTTGAATTGATTAGTTGAGTAAACTTGAACTAAGGTTTACAAAGATCATGAGTATCATTGATATGTGATATTGGTTGATAAGCATTGTTTTTGAAGTGAGTGATTGAGTGAAGAACTTGAACTAGGGTTTGCAAAGATCATGGGTATCATTGTTATGTGATATTGGTTGATAAGCATTGTTGGAATGAGTGAGTGTTCATATGCTTGGACTAGGGTTTGTAAGCAAGGATTAATTCATTGAGTGATTGGTTGATTAGAGTTGGTTAAGCCTAGTCAAGTGGATGTGTTGAAGTGATAGTTCAAGTTCTGTGAAACAAATTGTTCTATATTCACATTCGAGTTGAGAAAGAGATTGAGTGTTGATGAATGTGAAACATATTCTCTAACAATTCTCTATATGTTTATGTAATTAGAAAGAAATATTGAAAGTGATAAAGCATTTTTGTGAATGTGAAGCATATTGAGTCTAACAATTCTGTATATGTTTCTATGGTAAAAGAGTGATTGAAAGTGATTGAGCATTGTGGTGAATGTGAATCATATTGAGTCTTTAACAATTATATTTATGTTTCTATGATATTGGACAAGTTCTAGTGTGGATTTGTTGAGCAGATTTGAGGTAAGTCTTAGAGAAGACTTGTGGACAGATTTATGTGAGATTTTTGTGGAAGCTTACAATATAGTTTGAGAATAGAGATTGAGATCAGATTTGTATAAGTTCTGGTGAGGACTTATTGAGCAAATTTGGACAAGTCCTAGTGAGTACTTGTTGAGCATATTTGGACAAGTTTTAGAGAGGAATTGTAGACAGATTAGTGTGATATTTTGTGGAAGCTTGCAAGGCAGATTTGAGATAAGTCTTTGAGAAGACTTGAGAGCAGATTTGATTGATTTATTTGTTCAAATATTGGGTTAAGGTTTGGTGTAGATCTATTAGAGTTGATTTGAGATTAAGTCAAGCTTTGTGTTAAGAGGACAAATATTGAGGATAGATTTGTGCTAAACCGAAGGATTATGTTTAGTGTAAAATTAGAGGACAACTATTGAGGACATATTTGTGGATAGAGTTTGGTGTAGATTTGAGGATAGGTTTGTGCCAGACCAGAGATAGAGATTGAGCAGATTTGTGCTAGATAGAAGGATTGTTTTTAGTGCATATTTGAGATAGAGCTTTGGAGGTGACAGAGTATAGAGGGTTATAGTCTCCAGTGGATAGAGATCCATTAGCTAGGGCAATGAGGACAAGTGTATTAAGTGGATAGAGATCCATTATCCAGAGTAGTGGGGGTAACAGTTCTTCTAGAAGATCACTAGTCATATCTAAGGAGAAAGAGTTATATTGTGTATAGAGATCCACAAACTTGATTAGGGGATTGGTGTCTCCTTTGTATAGATGTCCATAAACATTGTAATAGAGAAAGGATTCCCAAGATATTGATTGAGAAAATTTTAGTGAAATATTTTCTCCGTGGAGTAGCCAACATTGGGTGAACCATGCAAAATTTGTGTCTCTATTGTGTGTGGTGATTTATGCATTGCTTTGATTACTATTGTTGATATTTCTATCTATACATTGCATAATATTGATTGGGAAATAAAAGTAAAAAGTTATCTTATACTGTTCACACCCCTCTCAGTATAAGCTTGTGTTCTTCAAGTCACAATCATAAAATAATTTGGGGATGCTCAAGGTATCGTACCTCCACCCACTATGCCACCATAAAAAAATAATCAACCAATCACTACTCACCAGTCACTCAACACAAAAAAATTTGGGGATGCTCAAGGTATCACACCTTCTCCATAGTCACCAACCACATAGCAATTTGGAAATGTTCAAGGTATCACACTTTTCCCATAGTCACAAACACAAAATCACTTTGGGGATGTTCAAGGTATCACACCTTCCCCATAAAATCAATAAAATCAATTCAAACCCAATCAATCACACAATCATCAACCAACTTTGGGGAAGCCAAGGTATCACACCTTCCCCAACCATCAATCCCATCACATAATCAACCAACTTGGGGGTGTTTAAGGTATTGCACATTCCTTATCAGTCATATCAAATTATCAACCAAATTGGGGATGCTCAAGGTATCGTACATTCCCTACAAATCAATTGAATTAATTCAATCAATCAAATCCATTATAAAAAAAAATAGGGATGTTCAAGGTATCACACCTTTCCCACCAGTCAATCAAATAAATCAAAAGGCTCCATAAATCCATAAAATAAGCACAAAAATCTATAAATAAAATAACTTGGTGGCAATCAAGGTATCACACCTTCCCCATAAATAATTTAATCACAAAAATAATCAACCCACTTGAGGATGCTCAAGGTATTACAATTTCCCCATAGTCATAATCATAATAAAAAAATCAAAATAAATCAAAAATTAAAAAAATTATCACACAATGCTATAAAGCACACTGTATTCACACACATCCAAGCATTCCACCTCACATAATTCTCATCACTAATAATAATTTGGTTATCGTTCAACTCATGTGTTCATTCATTCAACTAAGATCAACTTTTTCAAATTAATCAAGGATGTCTTCCTTATGGTGAATGTCTTGCATTATGCTTCCATAAACATGAAATTTGGTACATCCACCACTCACCATCCTCACATCCACTCACAACACATGCCGTGTCATCTTGTCTTTATAAAAATCTCTAGTTTGGAAAATTTTTAGGTTCTTTTAGTTGCTCAGCCATACCTAGTGTCTCCTTCAGTCTCTATTGAACATCATTAGATCTTGAGTGCTATAGGTCTTCCTGGTTACCTCAAATTTTCTTAAATGTCATGCACATGTATCACATATTAATAGAATTTTGATTCCTAGGAAAGACAAACTCATGAGTCATTATCACCATAAAGAAAACGATTTCTCCTGTTCTTTCGATCATGCACATGAGCTAACCCTAAGAATTGGAAAAAGGACAAGCATAAATTCAAAAGAAAAAATTCTTAAAAAATAAAAAAGAAAGCCAATAAACATCTTGAATCCTTGGAATTCTCAAGTCATTAGATCATGGGGTTAACCTCCATCGGGGCTATAGATGCTTGACTAGTGGTGGAGTACATATTGCATGGTGACACATTTTTCACATTAGTGACCTTATTTTGTATAGACCTATGTATGCTCTTGGATGATCTATCTTATTGGTGTAAGTTATAAATGATGAGTCCAAACTCACTCAAAATTGAAAATGAACAATCACTGCAAATACAATTGGTCTTTGCAAAACTTTACTAACTTGGTTGGTCTTAGTATATTTAAGTGTCTACTTGATTAGTAGTAGATTTTGATCGATGTCACTAGGATGTTTGAGCTTCCTGAAAGAACTTCCAGATTGTACATCCCTAAGACACATGAAAGGACAAGTCATGTCACTATTATTCCCATAACATATGCATCCCTTGCATCCATTACATCACATCCATTTCCACTCACCCCACATGTATGTTAGTACCATTGTGTTGATACCCTTGATTAATTGATTTAAATAATGAGTAGCGATATGTGTCTCAAATTTTTTTTAATGATAACCAAACGTATATGCAATGTATATGCACGCATCTATTCTATCCATAAACATTCAATAATTTCATCAAATCACTTAGCCACAATAGAAATTGGAGATGTTCAAGGTCTCACACCTTCCCAATTAGTCACATCAAACAATAAAACAACTTGGGGATGCTCAAGGTATCACACCTTCCCCACCAATCAATCAAATCAATTCAATATATCAATCAAGCACATAACCAATCACCCAACTTGGGGATGTTTCAAGTATCACATCTTCCTCATAAATCAAACACAAGGTTCAATTTATCAAATAATAAATCAATAAAATTGGGGGTGGTGCTCAAGGTATCACACCTTCCCCATCAATTACATCCAAAAATCAAGTAACTTGGAGATGTTTTAAGTATTGCACCTTCCCCACAAATCAAGCACAACACTCACTTAATCAAACAATTATCAACTAACTTGGGGATGCTCAAGGTATCACACCATATCCATTAGTCACAAACAATCATCAAATAAATTTGGTATGTTTCGGGTATCATGCCTTCCCCACAAATCAAGCACAAGTCTCAATACATCAAATAATAAATCAAGCAACTTGGGGGTGCTCAAGGTATCACACCTTCCTTATCAATTATATCAAAAAATAAAGCAACTTGGGGATGTTTCAAGTATCACACCTTCCCCACAAAACACAACACACATATTCAAGACCTGATAATTTCTCCATAAATCACATTCAATAATCAAACCACTTAAGGATATTTTAGGTATTTCACCTTCCCCACGAATCAAGCAAAATGATTAATCAATCAAGAAAGCAAGCACAATGCATAGTAGGAATGTTCAAGGTCTCATAACTTCTCCATTAGTCACATTCAATCATCAAACCACTTGGGATTGTTTTAGGTATCACACCTTCCCCTCAAATCCAACAAAAGGCTCAATCAATAAATCAATCAATCAATCAAGCAATTTACCTTGCCATTAAGATTTTGGCATGGTTTTTATCAATACTAGACACATTTAATAAACACATCAATTAATAGGTTCAAAATATTGTGTGCTTTTTTCAAAGGTTGCACCCTCATATTCACATCTCAACAACATCAATTACTAAGTTTAGAAGGTTTCATCCTTTTGTCATAGGTTACACACTTTGCCTTACCATCTCAATATTCACATTTCAATTCAAAAGGCCCCAAAGGTACCAAACCTCTTTGGTCATGTTTCAATTCAAAATGCCCCAAAGGTACCAAACCCCTTTGGTCACATTTCAATTTAAAGGCTCTAAAGGCACTAAACCCCTTTGGTCAATATTTTTTTGTTTCAATTCAAAAGACCCAAAAGACACCAAGACCCTTTGATTACATTTCAGTTTAAAAGGTCCCAAAGGCATCATATCCCTTTGGTCACATTCTAATTCTAGTTCAAAGGCTCCAAAGGCACCAAAATACTTTGGTAACATTCCAGTTCAAAGGCTCCAAAGACACCAAACTACTTTGGTCACATTCCATTTCAAAAGGGCCCAAAGTAATCAAACCTCTTTGGTCACATTTCAATTCACAAGGTTCCAAAGGCACCAAACCCCTTTGATCACATTTCAATTTAAAGACCTCAAAGAAACTAAACCTCTTTGGTCAACATTTTTCATTTCAATTCAAAAGGCCCCAAAGGCACCAAGACCCTTTGGTCACATTTTAGTTCAAAATATCCCAAAGGGACCAAAACCCTTTGGTCATATTTCAATTCAAAAGAACCCAAAGGAACCAAACCTCTTTGATCATATTCAAATTCCAGTTCAAAGGATCCAAATACAACAAATTCCTTTTGTCACATTCTAGTTCAAAGGCTCAAAAGGCACAAAACTCCTTTGGTCACATTATAGTTCAAATACTCCAAATGCACCAAATTTCTTTGGTCACATTCTAGTTCAAAGGCTCCAAAGGCACCAAATCTCTTTGGTCACATTTTAGTTCACAAGCCCCAAAGACACCAAAACCCCTTTGGTCAACATCTAGAATAGCTTTTTATTTCTTGCAAAAGCTTAGGATTTACTTTCTTATCTTAGATTAACTTTAGCCTGAGTGAGCCTTGTACCTAGTAATCTACTCTAGTACACCTAATGGTTGCAACGACTGGTTATCCATGAAATCCAGTAGGATGATAATATTACCATAAGGACACTTATTATCAATCATAAATTAGCACCTTTTAATTAATCATGTGTGATTCCTATTTTTATAGAATAACTCTTCTTTCATGTTCATAGATTAGCTTATATTAAAGCCCCATTCTACTCATGCAAAAGTAGACCCATAAAATCACTTTACTTTTATGTTCATAAACTATATTAGCTTAGCAGCCCCATTCTATTCAAGAAAAAATAGAGCCATAGCTTAGATTTTATTTCATGTTCATATATTAGATTCGATTATAGCCCCATTCTTCTCAGGTAAAAGCAGAGCCATCGATTAGATTATATTAGCTTGGAGTCCCATTTTGCTAAGGAAAAAGTAGAGCCCCATAGATTAAATTTACTTTCATGTAATTTACCTACTTTCATAAATTAGATTTACTTTCATGTAATTTATTTATTTTATAGATTAGATTCCCTTTCTTGTCATTGATTTGCTAGCTTAGATCCTTAAGTGAACCTTGTATCTAGTGATCTACTCTAGTCACCTGGTGATTGCAATGACTGGTTATCCATACAATCTGGTAGGATGGATGGATTACCATAAGGATACTTGTTTTAATAAAAAAAAGTCATTACAAATCAAAATTTTCCCCAAAAAAAATAACAAGTGCAACACGAACAACAACAACCAATCAAGAGTGAATGCACACCATATTTATTCATAATAAAGGGCATATCACATTACTTATAAATCCTACAATCCCTTCAAATTCATCCAATCACCTACCACCTTTCACCAATCTGACATAATCTCGATAAGGTCAATCATCTCGTATTTGTCATCCACTTTGTGTTCCACCAACTCATCACTCGAGGGGGTAGACAACACCAATAATATTATACCTCAATCAAGTCAATAATCAAACACCCATTTTGGACTCAACATTTATCCAAGAACCTTATCTATGAATAATCGTACACCCTACTTTATTACATCTAAATGAAGAATTTCTGTTAACAAATCCAAGTGGCTACGTTCTAGGTCAATGTTTGTAAGGGTTTGCATACCTTACGCTATAACCAAGGTGGCAATGTTTATCGACTACTTATAATCAATTATAGCATCATGATAACACTTACCATATGACTAGTTCATTCACCAAAACCAAGACACTTATTAATTTATCAACAACAATCTTCAAAGACATTCGTCACCTTCATCATTAGGACATACCACATTGTTCTTGATCTGGAAAAATCAAACATCGACCCATTAAGCACAAAAGTGACATCCATCAATCATTCATCCATCAACTATAGGTATCATTTATTTTTGCATCACATTGTATTTTCACACAACACGATACAAAAGGGGTATTTGTAGACACCAAAATCAAACATCTTAAATACTAATTAATTAATCACAATTGATTAGTATATTTAATATTAATTACATTAATTAATATTAAATTAAACATTCATCCACCTAGGTATTAATTAATTAATCAATTAAATAATTATTTAATTAATGCCTAGGCTACCCATCCACTCACCCCCTATGTCTAACCCATGGACATTACCGAAATATTGGCTTTTCCATCCCATGGCCACATTACCCATAGTTCACTCCATTTCCACCTCACCCCCCATTTTGGTTACATGCAAGAAAGGATTACCTTTTCCAGAAATGAACTTTAATTTACTACTCATATTATTACTCACAGTTGCACCTCCATATGCACATTGAATATTTCCAATATGCATGCAATCCCAACATGCAATCATAACTCAACATGCACATTTAAATGAAATAAACATATTTAATTTAAATGCATAAACAATTCAAACATGCACATATAGATAAAAATACATAATTAATTTAAACAACATATTTAATCCACATGCACTTTCAGTTCAACATGGACATTTATATTAAATAAACATATTTAATTTAAATGCATAAACAATTCAAACATGCATATATGAATAAATATACATAATTAGTTTTAAATGCATATCTAATCCACATGCACTCTCAGTTTAGCATTGCACACTTAGTTTAGCATTGCACATTTAGTTTAGATTGCAAACTCAGTTCCAATATGCACACTCAGTTCAACATTGCACACCTAGTTTAGTTTGTACACTTAGTTTACCATGCACATTCACTTAACTTTGTATATATGTTTGGTGAAAATTCCAAGGAGCACATCTATTTCAATTTACATGTACATTTTTGTGATAACCTTGAGGTGTGCACATCTAGTGATAATAACGAGGTAAGCTTATCTTCCCTTGCAAGCATGTACTCTCTATGATAACATTAGTACAAAGAGAAGACTCTTGGTGATACCACTTAACTGGATGAGTCACCATCCCATATATTCTCATTAAAATCTCTATAAATGCACCCTCTCCTCATTCCTAGAGCATGAATATGGTATATGCATCGAAGAACTGCTAAAATTCCAAATCCCACTTTGCATTACAATATCCAAGTTATCACACACAACCATCCATGTCTCATGCCAAAGATCGATTACATTGTTTCATAGTTCTAGATCCTACTTTTAGAAGCAATAACCCACCACAGCCCATGATTGTACGACCCTAGATATTATGAGGTCATATCCATATAGACCTATATGATCGACATCTAGCCTATAAATAGACTTCCAAGCACAACATCATAGCACAAATAGTAATACAGGAAGGTAAGATTAGTTTGTTTTACATTCCTTGCATATATTTTACACTTATTTACTACCCATTTGGATTTTAGTTTATATTCTTGAATCTAGACCTCACTTTGGGAGGCCCAAGATGTATTACTGATACATTTATAATTGACTTGTGTGCAGGTACAAATATTTGAAGTCTGTAGATCCAAACACTAATCCAAATCTACTAGATCTAGATGTAGATCCTTCAATGATTTTACAACCTTGTGAGAGTTTTATATTGCAACCCAAAAAGAAAAAAAAGAGCATAAAATTTATATTTCCTTTTTGTTTTAATCATATTTTCAATGGTGTGTCTTTTTCTTATCTACACTTATAATTATAGATCATTTCATTATTCACTTCTTCAATTTATTTATTCGTTCACCTTCTTATATCTCCCAAATCAAATCAATTCACTTTAATACTTTTCAAATCAAATGTGCACCTAAATAATACAATGGTATAAAATATACTTTTAAGCACTTATCCTTTGCATGCATTCAGACATATTATTGGGACAATTTAATGTTTCTTTTCCTTCGTGTTAGGGTGAATAATTCACATGCTTAAAATTCCAAAAATTGCCTTTGCCTTGGGCATTACTCAACTAGATTATGTTCTACCATGTTTCACCTAATTTCTCTTGTTGTTTCTAAAGAATTCTTAGATTATTTTTATATGCATAAGGCATTTTGAATATCTTTACTCTTCTTAGTCTTTGTATGTTGAACACTTGTAGCCTCTAAACAACACTAATACCTCCTTTTTCACTAGGTATTTTTCACAAATTTTGTCCTCCACACTCTATCTCTCCACTGATGCTTTCCTACATAGATTCCTTGTTGAACATATCTTCACTAGATAATTTCCCTCCTCTACAACTTACTAGATGTTTTCTCTTCTATGCAACTTTTGGATTTTTCCTCTCTTATGCAGTATTTTGGTTGGAAGTCTCTCCATTATAGTTGAATCATGTTCCTCCACTATATTTCACCTTTATACGTCTTCCTCCAATACTCTCTTCTACAATAAATCCTCCTCTATTTGTATTATTGTTGCTATTCTTCCCATGTTTCTCTCTACAACTATTTCTCTCATGTTTCTCCTTGTAGCTATCTCACTCAAAGTGGCTCTTCCAAGCTCACACAAGGTGGATATGATACCACTTTTAGCAACAGAGCACTATTATCATAGGAGAACAATTTTTGAGATCATAAATTAATTCAATAACATGCAAATATATTAAACTCCAATAATGAACAATAAACACATTGAAAGCTTTATTGAAACTACTAAAGCAATGCATAAATGCAAAGCTTCTTCAAGTTACATATTACATGGATTTGTCTTCAATATATACATACATGATACTCTTCATATTACATTACTCTTGACCTTTTATCTTTACAAACTCATGGGAGAACCAACTCTTCATATTTTCATTTTTCATAATAGATCTCACATATTACATAAAGATAAAGTCTCTCATGATTGCACATAAATTCTCACTTGTAAACTTAACACTTCACTCAAGACACCTCACACATAAATCCACACTTATTTACATGATATGTACTCACACCTAAGAACTTGACACATACTATAGACATAAATATCAAACACACTCCCTAATCTAAATATTTACAAAGGTACCAAATAATGTAATACCTCCAACAATTGGTTCATGGGGTTAGCGCCAAATTTTATAGGAATATTGGAAGATGTGAAAATAATATTATTGGATAAATACCAAGAATATTGTAGGGTGAAGGACCACAAGGAGGAACTTTTTAGTACAAAAAAAAAGATAGAAATCTTGAATATTATTTATATCGATTCTTATTCATCCAAAGAAGATGTGGGAATGGGATAGATAAGGAAATTAGTAGGATTATATTCTTGAGAGGACTATTTGAAGAGTCACTTGAACCTTATGGGAAAATGTGAAGTAACCAAACTTGAATTTTCAAACATCACAAAAGTCTATAGAAATTACTCATGTACTAGGCAAGAATTCATTCCCACAAGGGAAAGTTAAAAACTGGTAAAAGTAACAATGATATAGGTAAAATTATGGAGGAACTTGTGAATCTCAAAACTAATATCTTAGTACACCTCAATGCTACCTTATATTAGTTGCAAGCAAAGAACAAATCCATTGATCATCTAGCCATGTATTATCCCAGGTTTAGGAAAAAGCACACACTCCAAGAATGACCCCTAAATAAAACTAACATCTACAATATTTGTGAAAAGGATCATCCCATAGATAATTGTGACCCTTTACCAAATGTTAAAAATGGTACAGGTAACAATAACCAATTCATAGAGGAGCTCAATTTTATAGGTAAAAGGAAAAGGAATAATTTTACTTATAATCCATATCAAAATTAATATGCCCCAAGAACTCCTATGAATTGGATGCCCAGTCCACCCAATCCATGCCTTGGTCCATGCCACAACCAACGTAACATTTAGGTCATTAACCTTGGGCCCCAACTCAAGAATAGACTAGTCAAGGTTGGTCAAACCAACCATGGCACCACAACCTCCACAAAACCAACAATGGGCACCACAACCTCCATAGATCCAACCATATTAAGGGCAATGGTAGTTTCAAAATCAACAAGTCTTGTTGCCTATACTTGTTTGTCCTTCTCAATAAAATTAACCACAAGTTCAACAACCTCCACTTCTGGTGCAACTTGTGGCTAGCCCAAATAATAGTAGATAGACACCACCTATCTATGTCACTAAAATAGTAGACATAATCAAGCTTAAAGCTATTGATTATGATAATGTAACATTACAATTGGAAGAATACTTATCTATCCAACTTTACCCACTATCATAGAGTCGGTTTATGAAGAGACACAACCATAGAAGAAATCCCAAGAAGAGTCTCTTCCTAGAAAGGATCCTAACCCTCAACAAAGTCCTTTAAGTTCTTCCCAACAACTACCTTATATAGAACAATTAATGACCAAGGAAGAAACTTTAGTAAAACATGATATTATCAAGGAACTAAAGTGTCTTAATATTATGATTCCATTAGTATAGGCTATTAATTAAGTGTATTTATTTAATAATACTATCACAGACCTAGATTCCAAGAAGCTAGGATGAAAAATAAAAACTTACCCTCAACCCATCCATGTGGATGGAAAATTGGAAAATACTTAAGGAATAAATATGTTGTTTATAATAACTTGTCAAATCTATAATTTTTTTTTAGAAGTTTTATTTATGTTTCTAATATTTCAAGATATTTTTTCATGGTCACTTTTTATTTATGGGTTTAGTCATGTTTCCTGTTAACACTTGTGATATTTACATTTGTTTTCCTATATCAATATCCTTGCGAGTTTTTTTTTCTCTTTAAATTTATTTCTTTAGTCTTCCTTTCTTTTTCATTCCCACCAACAGTTTCATATTCATCAATTCGTTTTATATTTTAAACTAATTATAAAGATACTTATCATCTATAGGTTTGTCTTCCTATGAAGGATTCAAAGTGCAAGGAATAACCTCAAAAGGAATTTCTTTTTTATGTTGCCTTAGAAACCTAAAAGTACAAGGTAACTCCATAGAAATTACCTTCTTATGCTACCCTAAAAATCCTAAATTGCTATGGATTTCCTTCATCCTCTCTTTTTTATTATGTTGTTGTGTAAATTGTAAAGTGCAAGGAATAACCTCTACACTACTTTGTCTAAATTCTTAATTTTCATTTTTTGGATATTTTTAAATTTTTGTATGAATACAATTAATCCAAAATTTAGTATCTTTCTTGACATTTTACTATAGCAACCTTCACAATACCAAAACTTCACCTCTACTATCTCTACCTTACATCTTAGTAGAGTAATATTTCTAAAACATCACACTATCATAGTCTACTTTACCAAATATGGATTGCTAGTTTCCTTCTTGAAACACAAGTGCAACCGCAAAAATTATAATAAATAGTCTAAATAAAAATACATTAATGTTACAAAATAAAGCAGATATTACCAATGAAAAATGTTAAAGTAGATTTTAATCATTAATTTATTTAGACAATCAACATTTTTTATCAGCTTCAACTAAACTTTCTACTTACTCTAACCATGGAAAGGATAATTTAACTTCACAATCCTCAATCAAATCCTCTCTATTGGCTAGCTTATCTGCACATTTGTTTCCTTCCCTTAATATATGTGTAAACTCGATTTCTTCAAAATCTTTACCAAGATCTTGAATTTCCATAATTATATTTTGTATGTTCCATGAAGCCTTTACTTTCCTCAAAATTGCATTTATTACTATGAGAGAATCACCTTCTATCCATACTCTATTCCATTTAATTTGTTTACATATTTTTAACCCTTCTAAATCTACCCAAGTTTTAGCTTCATTATTTTTTAAACCCACTATTGAAATCATAATGAGGCAAAATATCTCCTCTATTATTTCTAATTATTCCTCCTCCTCCTATTGGTCCTAGATTTTCTTTAGATGCTCCATCAAAATTCAATTTAACCCACTCCACATTTGGTGGTTTCCACTATATTTTTTGCCTTCTTTTTTCTTCTCTTGTACCCAACATCATAATTCCATTTAATGACTTGAATCCATCTATCAAGACTCTCTACTTCCAAATTAGGGACTAGGTGAGTTGATAGGGTTGGTTTAGACTCCTCTATGGCTAAACATATATTCTTTTTCATTACCTCTAAACTACTTTCATTTCCTTTAAATATTCTTCTATTTATTTCTAGCCATATAGTCCAAAGTATTGTATCTTTTGATATATCCCATATTATCTGTAAAGCCTCACTTTTATAAGTGCTCTACCATTGCTTTAACCAATATTCAATTCTACTATTCATCACCATACATTTACCAAATATATTAAGAATCCATTGCCATAGATTCTAGACTACTGAGCAAAGTCCTAAGAGATTGTCTATAATCTCCTCATTATTATTATAGAAAACACATTCAGAGGGACCATGCAAACCCTTTTTCATAAGGTTATCCCAGGATAAAATTATTCTATGATATACTAGCCAAAAAAAAAATTTGACTTTAGGAATGTTTGGGCTAGCCAAAATATCTCTCCATATTCTAGTGGCATTATTATTATAGTGGTGTTGAATGTTATATCCACTTCTAGTTGTGTATTCTCCTGAGCTATTCAACTCCCAAATCAATTTATCCTTAGCACCTCTTGGAATAATCACAGTTGTTATATTTCTACTCAATTAACTCCTAGAATCAAAGTCTTGTATACTTGTAAAAAAATATTTTTTCCATTTGTATCTTCCTTCTCGATCCTTGTACAAAATATTTGAAACCCTATCACCATATTTTTCTTGAAGAATTCTCATCCAAGGTTTCAAAAATGGATCTAAATTGAGTGGATTTTTATTACACCAAGTATCCATCCAAATAGATTTTTTTCTCCAATTCCCACCATCCATATTAAACCTTTAATCATAAGATCAATAGATTTTTTAAACCATTCCAAAGAGCAGAACCATTTGAAAGAGATAATTTTGTAAATATTAAACTTGGGTCATTTGGATCAACATACTTACTTGCCCATTGTCTTTGACTCTCTTTGTACAATATCTAGATAAATTTTCCCCTAAGAGCTAATTTTGCATCTGTAAGAACTCTTAAACCAAGACCTCCCCTAGTTTTATATCACACAACTTGCTCCATTTCACAAAAGGAATTTTTCTTTTATCATGTAAACTTGACCATAAAAAGGATCGCATAATATAGATTAAATGTTTTCCAACTGATTTTGGCATAGAATACAAAGACATATAATATGTTGGAATGGCTTGTAAGACTAATTTAATTAACCGCTCTCTTCTTGCTAATGATAATAATCTACCTTTCCAAGATAGAAGTTTATTTTGAACTTTACGAATAATTGGATTCCATAAATCTATCCTCATTATCCCCTCAAATAAAGGCATCCCTAGATAAATTGTTGATAAATTTACCTCCTCCATTTGTAGCAACTTGTAAATTATTGCTTTGATATTAGCAAGAGTGTTAAAGAAGTAAATTTTGGATTTAGTCCTATTAAATTTTTTCCCTGAAACTCTTTCATACTCTTTTAAAAAGTTATTCAAAGCTCTGGCCTCATTTATCCTTACCTTTATAAAAAGGGTTGTATCATCTACAAACTGTTGATGGGTGATGTTATCGATGTTATAACTAATCTTAAGTTCACTTATAATCCCATATTTGTAAGTCTTATTTAAGTTCCTACTCAAAACTTCTACCATAATAATAAAAAAATAAGGAGATAAAGGATATCCTTATCTAAGACCTCTCTTGGCTTTAAAAGAATCTATCACTAACCCATTGACCAACACTGAATAAGAAACCGTAGAGACACAAGCTTTAATCCATCTAACCCATTTCTTACCAAAACTAAACTTATCTAAAACTGCAATCATAGGCTTTACTCATATAAAGTTTTAAGATCATGGATTTCTCTTTTCTTGTAGCTTCTGAATGTATAAATTCATGAGCTACTATGATCCCATCCAAAATTTGTCTTCCTTTCATAAATCCTCGCTCTTTTAATTTTTTTTTTTCTAAAAATGACCTTAATCTATTCTCCATCACTTTGAAAATAATATTATAAGACATATTACATAGGCTTATGGGTGTAAAAGAAATAATTCAGCATCCTTCTTTTTTGTAATTAGGATAAGATAAATTGCATTTATTTTACAAGGAATATATTGATTTACCCTAGACTATTACAATGCCACCAATAAAGAATCCTTTACTATATCCCAATTATGTTTGTAAAAAGCTACAGAGAGACCATCTAGACCTGTGTATTTATCCTTATTAAAAGAGAAAAGAGTTAAATGAAAATTTTGTAGTGTAATAGGCTCCATTCATTTCCTATTGTCTTCATTAATTATAATTGAAGAACCATCTTGAAGAAGTTTATCATTGAGTGATGAGGCCAAGAAATACCTCATTTTTACCATATTTTTGACATATAAACTTGCCAAAAGTTAAAGCATAATATAGTTTGTTGCCAAGTATTTGTTTAAAATATGTTATTTTTTTAGTGTTTGCATGATTTAATGCTTAGAAATACTATCCCTTGTTTTGACTTTTTTAGCATTTTATGACTGTTTTTACATGACTTTGTTGGTAAAATAGCATAGCAGAATTAATGGAAAATAAATATGTTTGTAACTCATGATTTTTTGAGGTATTTTAATTTTTTTTCCTACCCTAAAATAAGTTGTTGAGTTGGCATTGTGGCAAGCCATCTATTCTACTATGAAACATGACATGATAGTTGTGCATAGCATATACAGGGCAACAACTTGCAACATTAAAGGAGAACATTGAAGCAATAAAAAAGGCTAAGAAAAAATGTTTGGAATGTGTTTAAATAGACAAAATAATACCTCTAATCCACTTGGATTCATTCCCACATGGTCTAACTGATAGCAATAAGGCATAAATCAAAAAATGTAGGGACAGTTGTAAACTCCATACAAATTCTAGCCACCTGTTTCATTAAAGGAAGACATGGAAATGGTCAACAGTAGCAAGTGAATTTTTTTTGAAAGCATTAAGGTAAAAAGGTAGATATTATCACACACTTGGAAGTGATCCCATGTGATCCAATTGATACCAAAAACTTATGATAAGTGTGTAGCCTGTTGCAACAAGAAAACTACAGTTTTTTTCGCACAAAAACAAAAAAATAACAGTTAGTTGACCTTTTTGACACGTGAAAATAAATATTTTTAGAGGTGAAATATTGTACAAACATCCATAAAATCATGCCCAAACATACCATAACAGAATAAACATGCACAAAGTAGAAAATATCTCATTTTTAGCTCATTGTCCAAAAGTTAGAAAAAGTCAGTAAAACTGTTGCATCTTCTAAAAACAACTTTTTGGTAGATTTTCAAGGAATATTGAACAATTTGGCATGTGGGAAGAAGTGGAAAATAGTATTGATATATTTTTTTCCTATTTTCCATCAAGTCAGAAGCAAGGATAATGACACAATTGTATTCTATCCTAAATAAGGACTAAGTCAATTGCAACCAACCAACAAATCAAGAAGAAACAACATAGGATATTTATTTATAATTTTCTACCTATGTTGGGAGTGTGTATGACTTAGTATAAATGTATCCACCTACCCACATAGAATTTATTTAAGAGTAGAAGAGTAGGTAGTCGGATTAGGAGAAAGTCAGAAATAAGACATAAGACAAAATTGTAAAAGTTGTTTTTTACAACAGTTTTCAATAAGTTTTGATTTAAAATTATACATAAGTGTTTAGGATTTGTTTTTGGAGTGGTTTTTCCTTATTATTTAATAGGGAGAAAGGGCCCACTCTCAATATTTGAGTAAGGAAGCTAACTTAGTAGGTTTTTGAAAACTTCTTGCTACAACAATTTCTAGTCAATTTCTTGCTTAATTTGTGTAACAAAAGTAATTCCTATTTTTAGCATAGTTATTTTTCATATTTTAAGTGTGATTTATGTAGAATGTTTAAATTTGGATGACCTCTATTTTTAATGTGTTTAATACCCCTATTTTTTTGTACTTTAATTTCAGAAACAACTTTTTGACAAGTTTTACAGTAATTTTTTCTAACAAAAATTTGCAATAGTTTTGTTTTTCAATAGTTTAGCATTTTCAAACTCAACATGGATTGATTTAAATTAGTTTCAACTTAGAATTTTCATTTTATATTGTTTCAATTTAAATCAAGCATAAAATAGTTCCTATTTTAGCAATTTTAAGTCTACAAATTGTCAATTCCTGCAATTGTAGCTTAAGAGTCAATTTTTGCAATTCCATTTTTGTAAGTTAAATTAACTTTAATTTTGTATATTAGGTTTAGTGTGACATTAAAAAAGCTAAAAATATCTATTTCATCGAATAAAGCTTGTGAACTAATGATTGAACTGTAACTTGCCAAAACCTTCTATTGTAGATAGCCTTGGACACTGCCCTAGATTTGACAAATATTAAAAATTAAATGATGATAATAATGAAACTCATAATTTTTGGCATCTTTGTTGATGAACATAGGTGTTTTTAGGAGATAAAATAGTCAAACAATTATTGGTTGTGCTAAGTTATGAACTTTAGAGTAAAAACCTGAAACATAGCAAATTGCACAAAACATAGTTGTGAAACTGATAGTTGCAATTCATAAAGTTAGAAACACAAGCATAGAATGAATGAATAGGTTAAAGGAGGAAAAAGAAATATTTATTAAAAAATATCTTTACCTACCACAGGAATAAAACATTCACGATACAAGGTTGAACTATGTCAAAGTTGTTTGAATTAGAGATTCTTGAAAACATTGGAACTTTAAAAGAATCACAATCATTCTTGTTAGAAAGTAAAAAATCCTTTGAGAAAATATTAGGAGAGCAAAATGTTAGTTCAACACCACTCTCCCTTGATAATTCTATGAGATCAAGATAATTTAAATAGATTTATAATTGGTGTTGGAAATATATAATGGTAGGCTTACATGAAAATCCAAGAAAAACTAGTAATGTGCTTCATCTTGGTAAAACTAGTACATCTGCCAAAAAATTCCAACATCATTT
This sequence comes from Wollemia nobilis, assembly GCA_028583015.1. Lineage (NCBI taxonomy): Eukaryota > Viridiplantae > Streptophyta > Pinopsida > Araucariales > Araucariaceae > Wollemia > Wollemia nobilis. The sequence goes on along the minus strand of JAQPPZ010001176.1, from coordinate 293,534 downwards.
TCAAATAGATTAAAACTCTCCCATGGAAGTCATTTCACATTTTAAATTACCAACTTTTAAGGGAGTGGCAATTGAGGACCCTGATCAGTTTCTATTTAAGTTTAATATTGTATGCCAAGCTTGTAACTATATCAATGACAATCAAAAACTTAAATTATTTTCTTTTACTCTTAAAGACTCAACCTTACAATGGTTCATGAACTTAGCACCAAATCCAATATGAACCTGGGATGAAATGGAAAGCATATTTTTGAATAAATACCAAAAATATTTTTTAGTAAAGAATCAAAAGGATAAATGTTCTAGGATGAAACAAGAGGAAAATGAAAATTTTGATACATTTTCCCTTGTTAACAAGAGATGTGGAGTAGAAATAAAACTTAAATTCTTGAGAGGATTACCAGAAGAATCAAGAGATGTATTCCACCTATCATTGTAGAAATGGGAGTTCAAGGGAATAAACATGAGAATCAATCTACACTGAAAAAAAAAAAATATCTACCTCAAGATGATTTAATAGAGAAGGTACCCTATTTTGGATAATTCGACATATAAAAAATAACATCTTCAAAATTAGATTTGAAAAAAATTAGAATATTTTAATGTTACAATTCTTTTATTACAGGTTGTTAAAGATGTATCTGCGAATAATCGAATTGTTTAGGAAATGGGTATTAAGAAACCAAGAAAAAAGAAGAAAGTCTATCCTAAAATCATACAAGTAGGTGGAAAATTAGTATACTTGCTTGCAGGAAAACTTACTTCACCTATGTACGGTTATCTAGGAAGTCCATGGTTTCTTGAATCAAATAAAGGAAATCAAAAGAAAATATTTTTTCTAATTGATTTTGGATTCCTAACAATTCATATATCTTTGGAATATGGTATTGAGTTATTGGAGGTACATGAGAAAATCATGCTTTTGAATGCAATGGATGAACTTTGGTTGGAGATACTTCACCCAATGGAGATCGTTCAACAACAATAAAAAATATGGTATGCCAGTCACATTGGAAGCAACAAATATGAACTAGAAGTGTTCAGGAGTAAAGCCATTAAAATTTCTTCAATTGATAACTCAAGGAGGACATTAGTGTTGAATGAACATCATTTAAAATGGTATTATAAGCCACTAACAAAGGTGGAATTTTCTTGATATTTTTCACAGTCAAACTTGCATATTATAGAAGACGCTTCCTATTTTGATAGTGATTCTAAATTATCATATATTTGAATCATGAAGAAAAAAATGAGAAAAAAAGAAAGAAAAAACAAAAAAAATGAGGGAAAAGGGAAAAAAGGAGAAAAGAGAGAAAAAAATGTAGCATAAGGCATGTCTCAAAAAATGCAAATGCATGAGGACATGCATCAATTTCAGCAGGAAGAAGGAAAAATAAAGTTAATATTTCATTTTCAGAAATAAGGAGTTAATGATGACATGAGAAGATTCTTATTGTTCATATGAAAAGAAAGGTTGATGCTTCATTGTTGTTGTTTTCATGCAGAAAAAGATAGATGAGCTTTTTGTAAAATAAGGATTATTTTTATCAAAATAAAAATGAGAGACATTCTCTCTTATTGAAGCCTCATGAGATACATTCTCTCTCATTGAAGCCCCTTAAAAAAATAGAAGTTGGTTGAAAACCAGAATTGGCAACCTCTTCTGATGAAAAAAAAGATGAAAAAAATGAATAATTCAGTAGTGAAAACCTTTTTGAAGGCACTATTGAATTAAGTCTTACATGAAAAATGGTTTCTGACATGTTTGTCTTTTTAGTTTTATCCATCATTAACATCATTGTACAAATCTCACCTTCTGCACGTGTTATGTTTTTGTTTTCAGATAGCCTTCTAACAATCATCAGAAGCAGTGACTTACAAGGTGTATGATAAATTTTCAAAGTAGTAAGGTATGTGTTTCTTGCATTTTAGTCATAGTAAGCATTAACATGTGATGTATGATAATTAAGTATTTGACAAAATCTATTTTTAAATTTGGTAAAAAAATATGAAACTCGTGCTAAACATTTCAAGAAACACCCTATCCTACTCTTGGTTAGGAAAAAATTAAAATTTTGGCTGTATATATGCAAAAAATCACAGAGCTTTGGAATGATCCAGAGCTCTGGAATGAAATGCAATTTTAGTTGTATATATGCAAAAAAATCACAGAGCTTTGGAATGACCCAAAGCTCCGAAATGAGGTCTAAAAATTCAAAAATGCGTAGCGCGTAAAAATTTGAATTTGACCAAGCACGTGTGTGTTGTGGATTTCAAATGAAAAAAAAATACCCGTTAGAATAAATATTTATTCTCTTAAGTTCTACTAGGATAGACTTAATTGATTTACCACTCTTCCATGAGTCAGGTGAACTCTCAGTTTAGACTATTTCAGATTTGTTGAGTTGTTGTAATCCAACGACTCTCAATGATCAACTTTGATATTATACAAAGTAGATTTATGGAATAATCAATCAGTTCTTGAGCTTTTCAGTAATGCTTTGCATGTATAGTTTCCTGGTTTAAATATTGCTTCTCAATATTTCTATCATGGTACCAGAGCAGGGGTAGTTTTTTATTGCAAGCATTCAACTCTTTTCATTGATCTGCTTCAACTTGTCCTTCCTTTTTTGGATAAGTCTTATCTATTTATTTCAGCTTATTTGGAAGTTGTTAGATAGTCTTATTTTTTTTATCTATACTCCAATATAGTGTTTATCCACTAAATGTTTCAATAGATCATTACTATCATTTTAAGTGCAAAGTGTTATAAGATATTTGATAACAAGCATCCATTGTATTTGCTGCCTCACCTTTTTGTGTATGGTGTTATCTAAATATTTGCTTCACACTGCCCTCTCTCAAGAAATTTTTGCTGTCCCTTTAAAGCAATTTTTTTTTAACTAATACATTTTTTGGATACATTGGCTTTCTTATCATTACGTTGTATAATTGTTTTTAGTGTTGCCTCTTCCACAACTCTCTCATAGAACATCTTCAAATGACATCCCCATTTCAGAAGTAAGGAAAGTGTTGTGGTTTCAAACACAATAGTAACCAACAAGGAGACTGCTATGAGGAACATGTTTAGATTCGTTCCCAAGGGAGAAACCAATCATCGTAATCTTGGCGTCATCATATCTCAGAGGTTTTTGCCAAACAGTGAAGCCACCACTGCTTACCTGCACTAGCATCTAGATCTGGTATTTATGATTATGTCTTTATTTTACTACAAAGTAGTGAATACTCCTTTCATTGGCACTGAGCAGATGAATTCTGGTTTTTTTGTCTCATTTATGATCCTCCTTTCCTTGGCATTGAGGAGCCAAATATGGGTTCTTTTGTTTGGTTTGTTTGTTCTTAAAAGGAACATCATCCTTTATTCCCTCCATTAAAATGGGTCTTCCCTCATTGAAGCTCAAGACACTCGTGATCTCTTCAATTGCTGTGCACTGGAGCCTTTTACTTTCTATGAGTAAATACACATGTCTCCCTCGTTAGTGCATTTTTATCATCCAAGTGATAAGCTCTTATGTTAGCTTAAGTTAGCACTCAAAATATAAATTAAGAATATCTTCCTCAATTCGTACTTATGCAACAATATCACGTAAATTTTCATATCTTCAGTTCACTCCATAAAAGAAGCCACGTCCTTCTTCTTAGCATTGTCCATCAAAGACTATCCATCTATGAAATGCTATAAAAAACAACCAAAAATCTCTTAAATTCCATCATTTTCTCAAGTTTTGGTTCATTTTTTTTTAGGATCTGTTGTGTTCTTTGAAGATCGATAAGAGGACGATTTGGCTTCACCAGGAGTAACACTCTTCATATTTTCAATTCTTCCAAGTGATATTAGGTTTTTTTTGGCACTGCCCTACTAAATCTTGCAGGTATCTCATCGATTCATCATGGACTCTCTCTTACATTTTCCAAGGCTCTCCTCGAATCGACATCGACACTCTATTCTCGAAGTGAAGTTGATGTGGTGAGAGTGGAAGAAAATGAAGGGTGCAATCCAAAAAAAATGGAGGGACCAATACATCATTGAGGGAGTGTTGCATCTACTTTTAGTGAACAGTGCATCCAATTCAAAAGAGAGCCTCAGAAGCAGCATCAAAAATCTACATTCTGTACCATTTCATAGTGACTCATCTATGATATGCATAGCTTCATTCTAATTTCTCTTTGAGAGCCTTCAAAGGCAATTTCACCTTTAAAAGTTAAAAAAAAAAACTTATGTTTTTATAAAAAAGGGACTCATCTGTGGCGTAAAAGGTATGATTGTGACATGGTGGTTATAGGGACAAACTACACGAAGATCTGTGTGGTGGCTTTCGAGGAAGACAACATAGAATACTGTGGCAGCCATAAAATCTGGACAGCCTTCCTGAATTCATGGTGGCTACCGATTCCACCATGTAAATACAAAAAAAAAAAAGGGACTCATCCTCATTTTTTTAGCTCTTTCCCTTGCATCTATTTATCTTCATGAAATATACTTTGTAATCTTATATTTATTTTTTTGTCGCAACATTATTCTCAATTTCTATTTCAAAAAGGCTATTAAGAGAGAAAACAAGTTGTAGTTTCAAGTAATACAAAGTTTTTTTTGGAGGGGGGGTTATGGTGCTGATTCTTGCACCTATTGTTTTTCTAGATTCTTTAAGGGGGGAAGTTGTATTCTTGTGTCCATAATATTGGCAGTCACTGGTGGACTCTTTTTTTGTGTGTAGCACCTTCTTGGCCACTTCATGCTTGTTTCTTCATTCTCATTCTTTGATCTTATTCTGCATTTTAAGCCAACAATTGCATAAAGGAGTTTCTAAAAAAAAATCAAAGCAAGCAATCATAATCTATTGAGCACTTTTGCAAAATTTTTCAAAAGCCAACAATTATTCTTATAAATAATATTCTATGTTCCACATATCAATATCCTCAAAAAACTTATAGTTTCCCTCACATAAGGGCGGGTTTTTTGAGATAATTGGTATACAAGTCTATCAAGTTATTTTTGGTTTCAATAGCCTAGGTTCCACGTATCAATATATTTAAACTTATAGTTTCCCTCATGTAAGGGCAGGTTTTTGAGAGGCTTGGTATAAAGATATGTTTTTTGCTACCATTCATAAAACAGGTTTCTGGTTGTACTACCTATTGCTTCAAAACACTTGCAGTTAAGGGGGAGAATATTGGTTCACTGTAATTTATTTTGGAAAAATGAATACAATTGATCCAATCACCCCTCATAACGATCACACATGGAAATAAAAAATATTAAATCTCATTTCTCAAAAAGGTCTCACACACTTGCTAGAAGAGAAGCAGCCTAAATTTGAAAAAGAATATGAAATATTTGTTCATAAAGGGAAGATGTATGAAACAATGGGTATTATAAGCACAAATGTAAATGAAAGCTTATGGTTTCATATTCTAGAATGTAAAACTCCATTTGAGAGTTGGCAGAAACTAAAGAACTTATTTGGAAAAGTATATCAAATAAGGTCAATATAGCTAGAGGTAGAATTAACAACATTATCTCCTAAAGACTTCAACAACATTTTTTACTTTCTCACAAAATTTAAAAAAGTACTTAATCAATTCAAAGGTAGTGGCAAGAATAAAATAGAATAAGAATACACATATCTAATTCTTTCTAAATTAAATGGTGTATTTCAAATTTTTACAACCACATTTTTGTCTACAAAAGATGCTCTTGGTGCAAGTTTTAAAATGCCCTCTTTAGAGGAATTCTGTGATAGGCTAACTAGAGAGGAAAAAAAACTTGCAAAGTATGAGATCTCTCCCTCTTCCTCAAAATACCTAGTAGCATCCACCTATACTAAAGAAAAATTTGCAAATAAATAAAGAAGTCCCATAACTTGTACACACTACAAAAAGAATGGTCATTCTGTGAACAAATGTTGGAAAAGACTACAACAACTAGAGGTAGCAATGAAGGATTACAATATAGACACTAAGAAGTATATAGGAAAAGCCTTAAATTTTCAAGGCAGAGCTATAAAAACTTCATCAAAATACTAGGTTCTATATTTAGGAGTAACTCATCACATGACTTCCTTAGATGAGTCATTCACTTCAATCTCCTCAAGTTCAACATGTAGCATAGAAGTTGGTGACTCATATTTTATTCCAATCAAAGAAAAATATGACATATCCATTTATGGTGGTTATATCAATAATATTCTATATGTCCCAAAAATAGATACAAATCTCCTCTCCGTATACCAGATTTACACTTCTAAAAAAGGCAAAACAGTTCTCTTCTCGCCAACATGAGTTGAGATAAGAGACTTTCAAGAACCAAACTCTCTCATAGAAAAAGGAGATATTGATCACAACACTCACCTATTTCACTTCAAGGGATTCAAAAATTTAGAAGGGGCCTCCTATTTTGTTGCACATGGAGATCTTGAAAGCAAAATTTGGCATGAAATATTTGGACATCTCATGTATAACTACCTAAAGGAATTGAACACCCACGAAATGGTAACAGGGTTGCCAAAAGTCTCTTCTATTGATGGAGTATGTATTGGATGTGCTCTTGGAAAGAAACATCAAGATCCTTTCCACCCAAGTGGTTCTCAAATAGCCTCATCCCCTCTAGAGTTAATCCATAACGACTTGATGGTCTTCCCAGAGCCTTCTTTCAAAGGAGCAAAATATGCTTTAAACCTTCATTGATGATTTTTCCAGAAGAACTTGGGTCTACTTTCTAAAATATAAAAGTGATGTTCTATCCCACTTCAAAATATTCAAGGCCTTAGTTGAAAATCAAGCCACTTACAAAATCAAGCAAAATCATACAGATAATGGGGGGAATACTTCAGTAATGAGTTCTCAAATTTTCTATCAAGTCATGGCATAATTCATAAAAATCCAGTCTCCCATAATCCGCAGTAAAATGGCATTGCAGAAAGAAAAAACATAACTTTAAAGGAAATGACAAACTGTATGCTTCACTCAAGATATCTTCCAACAGTTTTTTGGGCTGAGGCAATGAACTATGCAAACTATATTTAAAACCGCACACCCCATAAAGCTCTTGGCGATTTGACTCTCGAGGAAGCATGGAATGGCTCAAAACTTGATGTCTCTTTCTTCAAGATTTTTGGGTGTACTTCTTGGGCACATATTCCAAAGAATAAAAGGAAGACTCTAGATAATAAAAGAAAGCAATTCATCTTTGTTGGTTATTGTGAGGAAATGAAAGCATACAGGCTCCTTGATCCCACAACTCATGAGGTCTTTTTTCACAAAAATATTCAATTTGATGAAACATTCCATCATAGAGATCCTCAACAAACCTCTTCCAATATTAATTCTCTTGATCCATCTCCAATTTTAGAGCCTCAATATAATGAAGATCCCATTTTAGAGATAAATGATCAAAATAACCAAAATGAGGATCCTATACTCTAAACTCCAACTCAAAGTCCTGCCACACTAATTAATCCTTCCACAATGCAAAAATGGGCCCACACCATAGTTGAAGAAGCCACTCCTTACATCCAAAATCTTCCATCATCTAGATTAGACAACTCCATAGGCTCTAGTATTGTCTGTGAGTCCATTTCCACAGATACTCAATCCTTCAAAGAAGCAACAGGTATAAAATAATGGGATGATGACATGGAGAATGAATTCTCTTCCTTAATAAAAACCAAAACTTGGGATTTAGTTCCTCTACCTAAAGGAAGGAATTTAGTTCACTGTAAATGGATTTACAGAACTAAATATGGACATGATGGAAAAATTGACAAACACAAAGCTCACTTGGTAGCTAAAGGTTTCTCACAAATTGAAGGCATTGATTATTCTGAAACCTTTGCACTAGTTGCCAAAATGGCCTATTTTTTAGATGGATGTAAAAAGTGTTTTCTTACATGGGGACTTAAAAGAGGAAATATTCATGGAACAACCTGCTAGATTCACTCAAGACTCCTCCCTTGTTTGTAGACTAAGAAAATATCTCTATGGTCTCAAAAAAGCTCCTAGAGCTTGATATGAAAAAATGGACTCCTTTCTTTAGGATTTTTCTCATTATGAGTCTGATGCCACAGTCTACATTTGGAGATATGAAGAAAAAAATCACCATACTTGTTATCTATGTTGATGATCTACTACTAACTGGTAGTGACATTTCTGACATCCAAACTATCAAAGACTCCCTTTCTAAGAAATTTGAGATGGATTATTTGGGTTTAGCTCATTACTTCCTTGGGATTAAAATAAATCAAATAGATGCAAGAATTTCATTGTGTCAATAAAAATACACTCTGAACCTTCTTCAACAATTTAATATGACTGATTGTAAGCCTTCTTCTACACCTTTTCAGTCTGAAGTGACTCTAAGTACTTCCTATAAATACCCTCTATGTGATGCTACTCTCTACAAATAGCTTATTGGAAGTCTATTATACCTCACTCATACTCGCCCAAATATTTCATATGATGTTGGCTTGATATCTAGATTCTCACATCAACCTCATTTCAACCATTGGCAAGCAGCAAAGAGAATCCTCCACTACTTGCAAGGAACTACTTACTTTGGGCTTTTATATAAGGGTGGATCCATGGATATCAATGGTTACACAGATTATGATTGGGCAGGTTCATTTAAAAACAAATGTTCCACCTCTGGCTATGTTTTTTGTCTTGGTTCTTCGCCTATTGCTTGGTCATGCAAAAAAAATAGGCAGTAGCTTTATCATCCATAGAGGTTGAATACAGGGCAACATTTTTATCTAGTGAACAAGCTCTTTGGCTTTGTTAGATACTAAGGGAATTTGGTTTTGTCCATAACCAACCTATTACCCTTTGGTGTGAAAATTAGAGCAAAATTCATAGTGCCCACAATCCAGTAGAACATCAACGCATCAAGCACAGTGAGATTCACATGCACTTCATTCGGTAACATATTAAGCAAGGGGATCTAAACTTGGAGTACATTCCTAAAAAAATCAAATTGCAGACATATTCAAAAAATCCTTTCCTTCTCCGCATTACATTCAGTTGTGAGAGAAAATTGGAGTAAAGCAGATGCATTAGAAGGGTGCACATAGGTTTTCACCTCTACTTTCTTCTTATTATTTTTTTTGGAAGATGGTTTGTTCTCATGTGGTTTTTTTTCACCATATCTCCTATATGTAATAACATTGTCCATGAGTACCTCATCAGGACCAATTTTCGGGACTCATTTCTTTTTTGTTCAATGAGGACAATCTTCGACATCCAAAGACATGACTCTTATTTTTCTTTTATGAAAGATGGTTTTTCCCATGTGGTTTTTTTACCATCTCTTCAATAAGATTCATTGTAAATGAGTTACCTCATCAGGCCCTATTACCGGGACTCATTTGTTACATTCACCCCTAGTATCACTTAAAGGGGGTGTTAAAATAAATATTTATTCTCTTAAGTTATACTAGGATAGACTTACTTGAGTTACCACTCTTCCATGAGTCAGGTGAACTCTTAGTTTAGAATATTTCAAATTTGTTGAGTTGTATTCCAAAAAATCTCAATGATCAACTTTGTTATTTATAAAAAGTTGATCCATGGAATAAATCAATCAGTTCTTGAGCTTTTTAGTAATGCTTTTCATGTCTAGTTTCCTGGTTTCAATATTGCTTCTCAATATTTCTAACATTACCTATGTGATGCACCTCACATGGCCACTATAGAATCAAACACAAGTTTTTAGAAACACACGGTAGCCAGGGAGTTGGTATCATTTGGAATACCTTGAAATAGTTTGAACAGATGCATCACACATAAAATTGAAAAACGTACGACATGCAAAAATTTAAATGTGAAAAGCATGCTTTACAGATTTCAAAAAGAAAGGAAAACTTTTCACGTGCATATGTGCGAGAAATTTAAAAAAATATATTATATTAAATTACGTGTGCACAAATTTGAAAGTTTGTAGGGTATGAAAATTTGAAAATGCTATACAAATTATGTGCCTTACATTTGTCAATTTTTTGTTGTGCTCGAGTTTGAAAAAAAGTTAAGCAAAACCTAATGGAGTAGAACTGGGAAGGGTGACCATCCTAAGAAGTCCCAGGTGGTGCGCAATTGAACTTACATTTGTTGTTTAGATCTGGGAAGGGTGATCATCCTGGGAAGTCATGGTGGATGCACAGTTGAAGTACATTGTGTTCATGAGTGGAGTGGCCTTAACAAAAAAACAAGAAGTTGAAAAAGTTATGGTAGGAGAACAACAGACATTGGTGCACTGTTTTCAGCTAGTTGCTAGAACTAATTTGGTAGAGCAAATTACAAAATGGGCAGCACAAGAAGACATCATGCAATTGCCCAATAGTACTAAAAATTCCACATTAAAGTAGGGGACTATAATTTATGTTCCTACCATGGATGTTGTTGCAGCAAAACAACAACAAGCAAAAAAAGAAATACCTAAACTGAGGCATGGTAAGGGGAGTGTAGATGTTATGGAAGGTTCACATACCATGGAGATGGGCCAACAACAAAATTTGTAGCAAATTTTTGAAAAAAACCATTTTAGCACTTTCGAATGCAGCTCCAAAAGATTCTGGGATAGTTTCGAAACATTCTGCAGTTGAGCAGTCTCATTCCAAAGTAGCTCCGAAATGACCCAAAAAAGAGTTAAAATTTCTAGAAAAAGCGCTTGAATTTACAAAAAAGTTCTAGAACATCCAGAAGAAGTTTTAGGAGTACAATCTAGATAAATACATGTAAGTACATCATCTTAAAAAGAGGAAAAAAATATTTTAGTAGAATCTATTATTGTAGTTCAGATTATAGATATTGAAATTTAAGTTGAAATTACTTCCAATTCATGAACCTTCACCAATGGGAGCACATCCACTGAATATGGTGTTAGTAGCAGAGCAGAATGAGACCATAGTAGGTTGTGTATCTTGTTACCATGCATTGAAATTGCATTTTATAGCAATAAAGTAGAAATTGCAGAATTACAAAAATTGTAGACTATAGAAATTGCAGAAATTGCAAAAAATTTAAAAAATTGCATAGTTACAAAAAAATGAAATACATGTGCTTGATTGCAGAATTCTTAGTGTATCAATTTTAGACTTTTCAGTTCAACAGTTAAAAAAAATAGAAATTTTAGGATTTCTCAGTAGTTTTCAAAAAAATTCATAAATTTTAGGATTTTTCAGAAAATCTTTAGAAATTTCAAACAATACAACAATTTCAAAGTTTTTAGCATTTTCTAGATATGATAGCAAATTCAGAAATTACAAAAATTTCTCAAGTGGCAAAGGATGTTGTTGAAAATGCTAAAACCTAAATATTGCTATGGCTCACTAGGATGCATGAGGGCATGCATCAGTTTAAGTGGGGAGGAATGATGAGGCCAATAAATGCCTCTTTTTTACCATATTTTTGACATGTAAAATTGCTATAAATTAATGCCTAATATAGTTTGCTACAAAATATTTGATTAAAATATATTATTTTGTTAGTGTTTGCATGATTTAATGCTTAGAAATACTATCCCCTATTTTGATTGTTTTTATGCTTTTAATAACTATTTTTGCATGATTTTATTGGTAAAATAGCATAGCAGAATTAATGGAAAATAAATATGTTTGTAAATCATAATTGGTTGAGGAATTTTAAATATTTTTCCTACCCTAAAACAAGATGTTGAGGTGGCATTGTGCCAAGTTAGCCATTTTGCTATGAAACAGGGCATGGTAGTTGTACACAACATATATAGGGTAACAACTTGCAACATTAAAGGAGAACATTGAAGAAGTAAAAAATGGTAAGAAAAAATGGTTGGAATGTGTTTAAGAAGAAAAAATAATACATCTAATCCACTTGGATGCATTCGCACATGGTCTAACTGACAACAACATGGTATAAAGTAGAAAATATAAGGATAGTTGTAAACCCCATACAAATTCCAACCACCTGTCATATTAAATGAAGGCAAGGAAATGGTCAAAATCAACAAGTGAAATCTATTGGAAAGTGTTAAAGTGAACAAGGTACATCTTACCACGTACTTGTAAGTGATCCCACGTGACCCAATTGATGCCAAAAACTTCTGACAAGTGTGTAGCCTGTTACAACAAGAAAATTGTAGTTTTTCCTACACAAAAACAGTCAGTTGACCTTTATGACATGTGAAATAAAGTGTTGGAGAGGTGAGGTATTGTAAAAACATCCCTAAGTTCATACCCAAACATCCCATAATAAAATAAACACACACAAATGTGAAAATATCTCATGTTAAGCCCACTGTCCAAAAGCTAAAAAGAGTTAGTAAAACTGTTGCATCTTTTAAAAACAACTTTTTGGTAGATTTTCAAGGAATATTGAGCAAGATGGCATGTGGAAAGATGTGACCAATAGTATTAATCTATTTTTGTTCTATTTTCCATCAAGTGGGAAGTAAGGATAACCACACAATTATATTCAGTCCTAAATTAGGACTAAGTTAGTTACAACCAACCAGCAAATTAGGAAGCAAAAACACAGGAGATTTATTTATAATTTTCCATATATGTTGGGAGTCTGGAGGACTTAGTATATATGTCTCCACCTACCCACATAAAATATAGTGAATAGTACAAGAGTAGGTAGTCATATGAGGAGAAAGTAAAAAATAAGACATAAGACAGAATTGTAAAAGTTGTTTTGACAATAATTTTTAATAAAGTACGGAGTTCAATGTTTTGATTTAAAATTATACATGAGTTTTTAGGATCTAGTTTTGGAGTGATTTTGCATTATTTTGGAATAGGGAGCAAGGGTCCACTCTCAGGCCTAGAGGAAGGAAGCTAACTTAGCAGTTTTTTAACAACTTTTTACTGCAACAATTTCTTATCAATTTTTTTTCTTAATTTGTGTAACAAAACTAACCCTTATTTTTAGCATAGTTATTTTTGATGTTTTAAGTGTGATTTATGTAGAATGTATACAGTCGGTTGACCTCTGTTTGAATGTGTTTAATACCTTTGTTTTTCTATACTTTAATTTCTACAACTTTTAACAAGTTTTACAGTAATTTTTTCTGATAAGATTTTGCAACAGTTTTTTTTTTCAATAGTTTAGCATTTTCAAATTCAGCATGGATTGATTTCAATTAGTTTCAATTTAGCATTTTCTATTTTTTTTGTTTCAATTTAGCAAGTGTAAAATAGTTCTTGTTTTAGCAATTTCAATTTTGCAAATTGTCAATTCCTACAACTATAACTTAAGTGTCAATTTATGCAATTCTAATTTTGTAAGTTAAATTAGCTTCAATTTTGCAGATTAGGTTTAGTGTGACATTAAAAAGGCTAAAAAAATATATGTTTTATCTAATAAATCTTATGAAATAGTGACTGAACTATAATTTGCCAAAACCTTCTATTGCAGACAACCTTGGACACCACCATCGATTTGACAAATATTAAAAATTAAATGATGAAAATAATGACACTCATCATTTTTGGCATCATTGTTGAGGAACATAGGTATTTTTAGGAGATAAAACAATCAAACAATTGTTGGATTTATAATTGGTTTTGGAAATATGTAATGGTAGGCTTAAATGAAAATCCAATAAAAACTAGTAATGTGCTTCATCTTGGTAAAACTAGTACATCTACAAAAAAAATCCAATATCCTATTCAAATAAAATAAAACTCTCCCATGGAAGTCATTTCACCTTTTAAATTACCAACTTTTAAGGGAGTGGTATTTGAGGACCCTGATCAGTTTCTATTTAATTTTAAGATTGTATGCCAAGCTTGTAACTATATCAATGACAATCAAAAACTTAAATTATTTTCTTTTAATATTAAAGAATCAACTCTACAATGGTTCACGAACTTAGCACCAAATCCAATCTAAACCTGGGATGAAATGGAAAGCATATTTTTGAAGAAATACTAAAAATATTATTTAGTAAAGAATCAAAAAGATAAATGTTCTAGGATGAAAGAAGAGGAAAATGAAACGTTTGATACAGTTTCCCTTGTTAACAAGAGATGTGGAGTAGAAATAAAACTTAAATTCTTGAGAGGATTACTAGATGAATCAAGAGATGTATTGAGTCCACCCAAAAAACAACAACAACATTGAACATAAACTCCACTTTTGTCTCAACCTATGATTGATCTCAATAATTTTAAACAAGCAACCCTTGTCTATATGGCTGAATCAAAAGATACAACCATAATAAATGCCATTGGCTGTGACAATATTCAACCGTGTTCAATAAAAATACTTCTTGAACATATTCCACCTATCATTGTAGAAACAAAAGTTGAAGGGAATAAACATTAGAACCCATCTACACTGAAACAAAAACAAGAAAAATAAATCAGCCTCAAGATGATTTAATAGAGAAGGTACCGTATTTTAGACAATTTGACATATCAAAAATAACATCTTCAAATTAGATCTGCAATAGAACATTTTAATTTTACAATTCTTTTATTACATGTTGTTAAAGATGTATCTCCAAATAACCAGATTGTTTGGGAAATGGGTATTAAGACCAAGTAAAAAAGAAGAAAGTCTATCCTAAAATCATATAAGTAGGTGGAAAATGAATAGACTTTATTGTAGGAAAACTTACTCCACCTAAGTACGGTTATATAGGAAGTCCATGGTTTCTTGAATTAGAAAAAGAAAATCAGAAGAAACATCTTTTTATAATTGAGTTTAAATTTTTAATATTCATATATCTTTGGAATATGGCATTAAGTTATTGCAGGTACACAAGAAAATCCTGCATTTGAATGCAATGGATGAACTCTGGTTGGAGACACTTCACCCAATGGAGATCATTCAACAACAACAAAAAATGTGGTATGCTAGTCACATTGGAAACAACAAAGATGAACTAGAAGTGTTCAGAAGTAAAGCCACTCAAATTTGTTTGGTTGATAATTCAAGGAGGACATTAATGGTGAATGGACATATTTTATGATGGTATCATAAGCCACTAACAAAGGTGGAATTTGCTCGATATTTTTTATAGTCAAACTTGCATATGATAGAAGAGGCTTCCTCTTTTGATATGGATTTCAAATGATCATATATTTGAATCATGAAGAAAAAAATGAGAAAAAATGAATAACAAAATAAAAAATGGAGAGAGAAAAGAAAAAAAGGGGAAAAGAGAGAGAGAAAAGAGATAAAAAAGAGAGAAAAAAATTGTAGCATAAGGCATGTCCCACAAAATGCATATGTATGAGGACATGCATCAATTTCAGTAGGAAGAAGAAAAAATGAATTTAATATTTTATTTTCAGAAATAAGGAGGTAATGATGACATGAGAAGATTCTTATTGCTCATATAAAAAGAAAGGTTGATGCTTCATTGTTGCTGATTTAATGTAGAAAAAGATAGATGAGCTTATTGTAAAATAAAGATTGTTCTTATCCAAATAAAAATGAGAGATATTCTCTCATATTGAAGCCTCATGAGAGATATTCTCTCTCATTGAAGCACCTAAAAAAATAGAAGTTGGTTGAAAACCAGAAATTGTAGCCTCTTTTGATGAAAAAAGAGATGAAAAAAATATGGAAAATGAAAAAGAGAAAAAAATGAAAAAAATGATTAATTTAGTAGTGAAAACCTTTTTGAAGGTGTTATTGAACTAAGGTTTAAATGAAAACTAGTTTTCGGTGTGTTCATATTTTTAGTATTATCCATCATTACCACCATTGTAAAAATCTCACCTTTTGCACGTGTTATGTTTTTCTTTTCAGATTTTTTGCTAACAATCATCAAAAGTAGTGACTTACAAGGTGTATGATAAATTTTCAAAGTAGTAAGGTATGTGTTTCTTACATTTTAGTCATAGTAAGCATTAACATGTGATGTATGATAATTAAGTATTTGGCAAAAACTATTTTTAAATTTGGTAAAAAAATATGAAACTCCTGCTAAACATGTCAAGAAACACCCTATCCTATCCTTGGTTATGAAAAAAATACAGTTCTAGCTGTATATATGTAGAAAAATCACAGAGCTATGGAATAACCCAAAGCTCCAAAATGAAATACAGTTCTGGTTGTATATATGCAAAAAAATCACAGAGCTCTAGAATGACCCAGATCTCGGGAATGATGTCTAAAAATTCAAAAATGCGTAGCATGCAAAAATTTGAATTTGACCAAGCATGTGCGTGTTGTGGATTTCAAATGAGAAAAAAATAAATACCCACGTGACGCACCTCACATGGTCACTATGGAATCAAGTACAAGTTTTTAGAAACACGTGGTAGCCAGGGAGTTGGTATCATCCAAAATATGTTGAAATAGTTTGAACATATGTATTGCGCATAAAATTGAAAAATGTAGGGCACACAAAAATTTGAATGTGAAAAGCATGCATTACAGATTTCAAAAAGAAAAGAAAAAATTCTATGTGCACATGTACGAAAAATTTAAAAATATATATTAAATTAAATTATGTGTGCACAAATTTGAAAATTTGCAGGGTACGAAAATCTAAAAATATTATACAAATTGTGTGTCTTACATTTGTCATTTTGTTGTTGTGCTCGAGTTTGGAAAAAAGTTAAGCAAAACCTGATGGAGTAGAACTAGGAAGGGTGACCATCTTGGGAAGTCCCGGTTGGTGCGCAGTTGAACTTACGTTTGTTATTTTTCCATTGTGCTCATATTTTTGAAGTTTTGATTAGAACTGGAAATGGTAACCATCCTTAGAAGTCTCAATGGATGCATAGTTGAAGTACACTGTGTTCATGAGTAGAGTGGCCCTACCTAGAAAACTACGAAGTTGAAAAAATTGTAGTAGGAGAACAATAGACGTTGGTGCACTATCTTCAGCTAGCTATTAGAACTAATTTTGTAGAGCAAATTATATAAGGGGCAACACAAGAAGACATCCTACAATTACCCCATAGCACTAGAAAATCCACCTTAAATTAGGGGACTACAATTTCTGTTCCTACCATGGATGTTGTTGCAACAAAACAACAACAGACATAAAACTAAATAACACCTAAATGGAGGTATGGTAAGGGGAGTGTAGATGTTATGGAAGGCTCACATACCTTGAAGATGGCCAAAAACAGAATTTGTAGCAAATTTTTGAAAAAGAAACCATTTTAGCACTTTTGAATGCAGCTTTGGAACATTCTGGGACAGTTTCGAAATATTTTGCGGTTGAATAGTCCCATTCCAAAGCAACTCTAAAAGGACCAAAAAAAGAGTTTGAATTTCTATAAAAAGTGCTTGAACTTCCAAAAAAAGTACTAGAACATCCAGAAGAAGTTTTGAGAGTACACTCCAACTTAATACATGTAAGTACATCACCTAAAAAAGAGAAAAAATATATTTTAATAGAATAAGTTATTACAGTTCAGATTGTAGATATTGAAATTTAAGTTGAAATTACTTCCAATTCATGAACCTTCACCAATGGTAGCACATCCATCAAATATGGTGTTAGTAGCAGAGCATAATGAGGCTATAGTAGGTTTGGTATCTTGTTACCATGCATTGAAATTGTGTTTTATAGAAATAAAGTAGAAATTACAGATTATAGAAATTGCAAAAATTGCAGGAATTGCAGAAATTGAAAAACAATTATAGAGTTGTAGAAAAATGAAATACACGTGCTTGGTTGCATAATGCTTAGTGTATCAATTTCAGAATTTTCAGTTCTATAGTTAAAAAAAAT
Source organism: Wollemia nobilis (assembly GCA_028583015.1). Taxonomy (NCBI): domain Eukaryota; kingdom Viridiplantae; phylum Streptophyta; class Pinopsida; order Araucariales; family Araucariaceae; genus Wollemia; species Wollemia nobilis. Next base: position 275,842 of record JAQPPZ010001176.1, on the reverse strand, counting down.
AGAATTTTTAGGATTTCTCAGTAGTTTTCAACATATTTGAGAAATTTCAAAATTTTTTTAGAAATTTCAGACATTACAAAAATTTCAAAGTTTTTAGCATTTTTTAGAAATGAAAGCAAATTCAAAAATTACAACAATTTTTCAAGGTGCAAAATATGTTGTTCAAAAATCTAAAACCTGAATATTGCTATGGCCCACTAGGATGCATGAGGGCATGCATCAGGTTAAGTTGGGGGGAATGATGAGACCAATAAATACCTCATTTTTACCATATTTTGACATATAAACTTGCTATAAATTAATGCATAATATAGTTTGCTGTCAAATATTCGATTAAAATATATTATTTTGGTAGTGTTTGCATGATTTAATGCTTAGAAATACATATCCATGTTTTGAATATTTTTCTGCATTTTATGACTATTTTTGCATGATTTTATTGGTAAAATAGCATATTAAAATTAATGGCAAATAAATATGTTTGTAACTCATGATTGGTTGAGGCATTTTAAATGTTTTTCCTACCTTAAAACAAGCTTTTGAGGTGGCATTATGCCAAGTCAGCCATTATTCTATGAAACAAGGCATGGTAGCTGTACACAACATTTACCGGGTAAAAAAAGAGAAAATATCTCATTTTTAGCTCACTGTCCAAAAGCTAAAAAAAGTCAGTAAAACTGTCGCATCTTCTAAAAATAAATTTTTGGTAGATTTTCAAGGAAGATTGTCCAAGTTGGCATGTTGGAAGATGTTGTCAATATTATTAATCTATTTTTAACCTATTTTATATCAAGTGGAAAGCAAGGATAACCACACAATTATATTCAGTCCTAAATCAAGACCAAGTCAGTTGCAACCAACCAAAAAATTAGGAAGCAACAACATAGGATATTTATTTGTAATTTTTCACCTATGTTGGGAGTGTAGAGGACTTAGTATAAATATCTCCACCTACCCATGTAGAATCTAGTGAAGAGTAGAAGAGTAGGTAGTCAGATTAGGAGAAAGTAAAAAAGAGGACAAGACATAATTGTAAAAGTTGTTGTTTTTGATAAAAATTTTCAAAAAAGTTTGGAGTTTAATGTTTGATTTAAAATTATACATGAGTGTTTAGGATCTAGTTTTGGAGTGATTTTACCTTCTTTTGAAATAGGGAGAAAGAGCCCACTCTCAAGCCTAGAGGAATGAAGCTAACTTAGCAGGTTTTTAACGACTTCTTGATGCAGTAATTTGTTGTCAATTTTTTGCTAAATTTGTGTAACAAAACTAACCCTTATTTTTAGCATAGTTATTTTTGATGTTTTAAGTGTGATTTATGTAGAATGTTTATAGTCGAATGACCTCTATTTTGAATGTGTTTAATACCCTTGTTTTTCTATACTTTAATTTCTACATCAACTTTTTGAAAAGTTTTACAGTAACTTTTTATAACAAGAAATTGCAACAGTTTTATTTTTCAACAATTTAGCATTTTTAAATTCGGCATGAATTGATTTCAATTAGTTTAAATTTATCATTTTCAATTTTTGTTGTTTCAAATTAAGAAAGCATAAAATTGTTCATGTTTCAACAATTTTAACTTATTAATTCCTGCAACTATAGCTTAAGTGTCAATTTTTACAATTCTAATTTTGTAAGTTAAATTAGCTTCAATTTTGTATATTAGTGTGACATTAAAAAGGCTAAAAAAATATTTGTTTCATTGAATAAATCTTATGAACTAATGACTAGACTATAACTTGCCAAAACCTTGTATTACAGACAACCTTGGACACCACCTTGGATTTGATAAATATTGAAAATTAAATGATGACAATAACGACACTCATCATTTTAAGCATCATTTTCAAGGAACATAGATGTTGTTAGGAGATAAAATAGTCAAGTAATTGTTGGTTGTGCTAAGTTGTGAACTTTAGAGTAAAAATTGAAACATAGCAAATTGCACAAAATATAGTTTTGAAACTGATAGTTGCAATTCAGAAAGTTAGAAATTCAAGCATAGAATAAATGAATAGGTTAAGGGATGAAAAATAAATAATTATTAAAAAATACTTTACCTACCATAGGAAGCAAACATTCACGATACAAGGTTGAACTATGTCAAAGTTATCTAAAGTATAGATTCTTGAAAACATTAGAACTTTAAAAGAATCATAATCATTTCTGTTAGAAAGTGAAAAATCCTTTGCAAAAATATTAGAAGCAGAGCAAAATTTTAGTTCAAAACCACTCTCCCTTGATAAATATATGAGATCAAGATATTTTAAATGGATTTATAATTGGCATTGAAAATATATAATGGTAGGCTTACATGAAAATACAAGAAAAACCAGTAATGTGCTTCATCTTGGTAAAAATAGTACATCTGCAAAAAAATTCCAATATCCTATTCAAATAGATTAAAAATCTCCCATGGAAGTTATTTCACATTTTAAATTACCAACTTTTAAGGGAGTGGCATTTGAGGATCTTGATCAGTTTCTATTTAAGTTTAAGATTGTATGCCAAGCTTGTAACTATATCAATGACAATCAAAAACTTAAATTATTTTCTTTTACTCTTAAAGAATCAACCCTACAATGGTTCATGAACTTAGCACCAAATCCAATATGAACCTGGGATGAAATGGAAAGCATATTTTTGAAGAAATACCAAAAATATTATTTAGTAAAGAATCAAAAGGATAAATGTTCTAGGATGAAACAAGAGAAAAATGAAACTTTTGATACATTTTCCCTTGTTAACAAGAGATGTGGAGTAGAACCAAAACTTAAATTCTTGAGAGGATTACTAGACGAATCAAGAGATATATTGAGTCCACCTCAGAAACAATAACAACATGGAACACAACCTCCACTTTTGGCTCAACCTATGATTGATCCCAATAATGTTAAACATGCAACCCCTGTCTATATGGTTGAATCAAAAGATACAACCATAATAAATGCCATTGGCTATGACAACATTCAAATGTGTTCAGGAAAAACACTTCTTGAACATATTCCACCTATCATTGTAGAAATGAAATTTGAAGGGAATAAACATGAGAACCCATCTACACTAAAATAAAAACAAGAAAAAGAAATCTGCCTCAAGATGATTTAATAGAGAAGGTACCATATTTTGGACAATTTGATATATCAAAAATAACATCTTCAAAATTAGATCTACAAAAAAAATTAGAACATTTTAATGTTACAATTCTTTTATTACATGTTGTTAAAGATGTATCTTCGAATAACTAGATTTTTTAGGAAATGGGTATTAAAAAAACCAAGAAAAAGAAGAAATTCTATCCTAAAATCATATAGGTAGGTGCAAAATTAATAGACTTGCTTCTCTATCCACTAAAGACTCTTGTCCTCACTCAAAAGACCTGTCCTCACTGCCCTGGCTAATGGATATCTATCCACTAGAGACTATCATCCTTTATACTCTATCACCTCCAAAGCTTACTCTCAGCTCTGTCTCAAATTTGCACTAAACACAGTCCTTTGGTCTAGCACAAATCTGCTCAATCTCTATCCTCAAATATACACTAAACACAGTCCTTCGGTCTAGCACAAATTTTCTCAATCTCTATCCTTAAATATACACTAAACATAGCCCTTTGGTCTAACACAAATCTTCTCACTCTCGATCCTCAAATCTGCACTAAACATAGTCCTTCGGTCTAGCACAAATTTGGTCAATCTTTGTCCTCAAATATACACTAAACACAGTACTTCGGTGTAGCACAAATATTCTCAATCTCTATCCTCAAATCTGCACTAAACATAGTCCTTCGATCTAGCATAAATTTTCTCTCTTTATCCTCAAATCTGCACTATAAACTTCCACAAAAGCTCACACTAATCTATCCACAAGTCTTTACCAAGACTTGCCTCAACTCTGCTCCATAAGTCCTTAGTAGAACTTGTCCAATCTACTCAACAAGTCTTGACCAAGACTTGTCTTAAATCTATTCAACAAGTCCTAACTAGAACTTATCCAATATCACATAAACATATAGAGAATTTTTAGAGACTCAATATGCTTCACACTCATCACAATGCTCAATAAATTTCAATCTCTTTCTCTATTTTTACCACAAAAATATATAAAGAATTGTTAGAGACTCAATATACTTCAGACTCATCACAATGCTCAATCACTTTCAATCTCTTTCTCTCTTTTTACCATAGAAACATATAGAGAATTTTTAGGGACTCAATATGCTTCACACTCACAACAATTCTCAATCACTTTCAACCTCTTTCTCAAATCAATTCAAAACTTCCACCTGAATAGGTTCAATCAAATCCACTCAATCAATCACTCAATGAAATACTCCTTGTTTACAAACCCTAGTCCAAGCATATGAACACTCAAATATTTCCAATAGTGCTTATTAACAAATATCACATAACAATGATACTCATGATCTTGCAAACCCTAATTCAAGATAGTTCACAACTTCACATAACAATGATACTCATGTTCTTTTACAAACCCTAGTTCAAGATAGTTCACAACTTCACATAACAATGATACTCATGTTCTTGCATAAACCCTAATCATACATATAAATTTTCAACCAATATTTCCAACAATGCTTATCAAACAATGTTTCTATCTTCAACCTTTATTCCAAGAAAACCTTGAAATATTAATACAAAACCAAAATAAAAAATGCTTACCAAACAATCCTTTTCACTTCAACTTAGCATTCACAACATCCAACAATCACTCACAAGAAATATGTGCCCATACATTTTTGTTTGATGAAGAAGTGCCCTTAAAAACCTGTTTTAACAAGATCAAACTCTTTGCCAATATCAAGGGTTTAGATGACAAAATCTACTTCAAATAATTCAAAACACAAAAATAATAAGTTTCCTTACTACCTTATCACTCCTTAATAACTCAAAAAATTAGCACAAAAATTAAAGTTTTGCAAACCCCTTTTAACTCCCTTCAACAACTTATAATACAAATTAATTATGCAAAAACCTTAATTAAAATAAACCTTTGAAAAACAAAAATGTTTTTCCCTCTTTTATTTTTCGCAAGTGAAGTCAACCCAAATAATGTGCATACCTTTGTTAATGTTGTGCAAAAGGCCTGGGCAGGATTCGAGCCATCGATGGCTCTCCCCCAAGTTCTTCCACAGTGCTCACACCCACCAATTGGGCTACGTGGTTCCACAAGAACCAAAAGGTACGAATGCGCCTTTGATTTCCTCCTTTAATAGTGTAAACACAACATGATATTCCCTTTAGCAAAAATAGAGTGCGCGAGGTTTCAATCTGCACCTGGCATTCCTCAATGCTTCTAATGTAGCCTTTGGATACCAACTCAGCTACGAGGAGCTTTGAGTGAATTTCAAAGGCCACGAATTGTTGTCCTCTTCTACGCTCAACACACATGCAAAAATGCACAAGCTTTTCTCTCCTTTGCACGAGCCAAAAAATTATTCGCATGGGATAATTTTCAAATGCCAAACCTTGGCATTATTTATATGCAAACCATAGCATATTCCAACATCGATGAGCATTCAAATTCTAATTTGAATTCGAATATTAAAATTAATTTTAAATATTAAATAAATATTTAAATTAAACCTTAGCACCCATCATTATTTAAATTAAAATTTTAATTTAAATTAAATCTGCTTGTGGGTCTTTTTCAACTTGGTCCTTGATATTCTTCAACTTGATTTTTGGCCCAAAATAATAATAAAATATTATTATTTAATTTGAACTTGTTTCTCCTTCCTTGGGTCTTCATCCTTTGAGCCCTCCTGGGTATATAATATTTAAAAATAAATATTATAACCTATTGTTTTTCAAGACCTCCTTGCTTTTGGACGAAGCACTTAATGTCCTCAAAGATGACGAACATAGCACAAAAATGCTTTTGACATCAATGAAAACAAAACTCCTCAAAATGTCCAACAATATTTTGATTTCAAGAACTTCAACCTTATGTCTCCCTATATCAAGGAATATGCACACCAAACAATGTAAAATTAAAACCTTATGCCTCCCTAGGTCAAGCGCTATGCATACCTTAATTAAAAATATTTTTGCCTTACCTCAAGTGCTACCGCCATGACTCAAACCTCCACCTTTCACTGGCCTGCGTTCTAACACAAGGTAGTTAACCACATGGGATAGTTGCCCACACAAGAACATATGTGCACGATGTACATATTAAACCCTTTGTTGATTCCTTTGGTCGACAAAAATGCAAAAATATTACCACTGAGTCTTGATATTGAGACCTCCTCTATGCCACATCTAAGCGTAGGGACTCCCTGCCATCTGAGCCAACCGCCTAGATGAAACTTCCACTGTGATAATCAATATTTGTTCTGACCTGATTCTACCTCCAATTTTGTGCACTGCTTCATTCCTTCTTCTCTACCCTTGACAATCGATCATAAAATCTTCTAACCTCAATTAGCGCTCTGTGTGTGCTCTCTGTACCTCCATGTGTGCACTCACTCTACTTCCATGATTCCATCGAAATCTCTCTGCTTCCACAATTCTAGAAAATTCTCTCTGCTTCTACAAATTCAGCGAATGAAATAATTGGCACACGATTGCATATTTTTTTTATTCACATCAAAGTGAAAACATTAATCCCCTTAAATATGCATATTGATTTTTATGAGGACGTCAATGCTATTTGATTTTTGATTATATGACTATACTTTAATGCCTTCTAACCTTACATTTTATTATTATAATATTTAAAATATATATATTATAATAAACCTTTTACCTTCCTTATAGTATTTGAAACTTTATCCATCAAATGAAACATTGTCTTTTAAAATTTTACTTAGTAATAATAATTTAAATTTAAAAATATTTAAATATTATAATTTAAACTCTTAACCTTTGGGCCTTTGCAAATTAAACCTTTTTCTAACCAAATGAAGTCTTGTCTTTTCCTTGCAAATACAACCATTGGAGAATATTTTGCCTTGACAATTATTGCCTCATGTACCCTTTCAAGATATTTGCCTTGCACTTTAATATTTCAATCTTGAAGGTATTTCTCAACTATTTTACCTTTGACATCAATGACAACCAATGTACACAATATTTCCAACATAAACCAATAATATAATCCAATCTATTATTTCCCTAACAAATAATTAAATATTTCATGATTTGAGAGGGCTCCAAACTCCTCTTATCTATTATATCTTTACAAAATCAAAACCATACTAATTTCATTCGTCCATAAATCCTAGAAAACGTATCTAGAAAAGGGTCCTATAGGTTCATTAATCGTATGATCGAACCCAACAAGGAAACCTCATAATTTCTTCCAAGTATGAATCCCATATTCATTATTTCCTTTACTACACTCTTTCTACAAAAGAATGTTTTAAATGTCATTATCTATAACCTAAACTAAGGTATTCCTTTAGTCTAAAATATTCCAAAAGAATTAGTAATCCTAATCTAAGGTATTCCATTTAGTCAAATGACTATAAGCCAATTATTTAATTAAAATATTCTAATTCCTTATATTTAAGGAGGGTCTATTATATAAAGGGATCCAGTACTTTACTAGCAGGTAATCTCTAATTCCACACACTATACCTTTAGTTTAATACATATAATTACATGACCATAATTTTTTCTTAAAAGAGGTGTTACTCAATGTTGCACTCTTAAAAATATTTTAAGCATTAAAAAGTATTTAATCAATAATGTGCCCGAAGACCACCATAGTTGGTTAAACCATACTAATCTAGAATCAGCCACGCAGTTAAATATAATCAATGGAGAGGTCAAATTATGAGAGAGAGGTTCCACCTAATAAGTCTATAGCAAAAATGAGAGGCGAGTGACCACCGCATAGTGGTCTTTTATTTAGGGAAGCATCCTCCCCTTTAAATTTCTAAGGTTTCCCTCACATTAGAAATGTGGGATAAAAGTTTATCATAGTTTTATAATGGAGAAAATCCAAACCATTCACTTGGGTGCATCCTAAAAAGGCTTGGCTAATGCCACGTGGTAGGTTCAAAGGGTGTACCAACACCATGATATTTGATAGGTGGTAATAAATGGCATTCAGGATTTAGGAAGCCAAGTGTCAAGTGCACCTTATCTAGAGTTTAGTTTTGAGATGGTTATCCTTCTACATGGGTAATAGTTCTTATAAGCTCTTTTGATGGCACAATATAACTCATGTAGAACTAATATTCCCCAAAAATAAAACCACTACTGCAAAGGTATATCCATTGTGCTTCCCATATATGTTGCTAGTTATCCAATGATTTCCATGTGTAGGTTTTGTAGCATCGAAGGCTAAGGTTTACATTTTTTAATACATTTTATTCTTCTACCTAACGATCAGTGAAAGATAGATTGATGTTCTAGTTTCAGACATCGTGAAAGGGTTTCATAAAATGGAAGCTATCATAATAGAGGAAGAAAAGTAAATATGATTGCTCAATCCATACATGGCCGATTCTAGCTAAGACATCCATAATATCCCTTGATGGTTTAAAACTAGTGCAGAATAGAGATTAACTCCCATAGATGACATAATTAATCAAGCTACACACAAGTAGAATATATGTAGGCAACTATAACCTAAAATATTTGGGCATCTAAAGGGTTCAAGAATACATCAAATCAAATATCTAGCATATTCACTTTGTAGCAAGGAGTAGCGTCATCATCTGTTAGAGGTAGGTCAAACAGGGTGGATAATGCAGTTCTAATTCCAAGGCTAGTCATAGAAGATGAATAGACGAAGACTCCTAATAACATAGCATACAAGGCCAATTTAGATCGGCTTGGAGGGCTAAAGTTATGGAGAACAAGATCCTTAGTTTATTACCACACTAAGATTTTGACTCTATGGTCTATTAGGGGCTAAGTATTAAATATTCTAAACAGAAGGTTTCTGTCAAAAAACCTTAAATCAACAAGGGAAATCTATCATTTATCATGAGGTTGGGACATGTATGCAATTTTAGAAATATATTAACAGGGTTTTCAAAGTATCTGGAGGCCAATTCTATAATAACAATGCAGGTCGATAACAGTCAGTGTACATATTATTAGATAATTAACAAATAGCAATTAAACTGATATGGTTTGATCTAAGGTTACCATAGTTGATTTAAACATTTAAATACTTTACTAAAGAAAGGCCAAATTTTATTATCTCCAATTAGACACAACAAGCAAGGACTTAAACAAATCACAACATGAGTTTATCTATGCTATTTTCAATTCAACAACGTAATGTAAATCTAAAAAAACCCTAATTTATCCAAGGAGAGATCCAACTTGATTCATCTCCTCACTATAAGTGGCATCCTCTTAGTCTTATTCTCCTAGCACATTTCCCCTCATTCCATCCTAATCTTATTCTAATTTCAAACCCCTATAGTTAGAGTATTTCCCATTTCCAGCCATGAAGGTGTCTATTATTTTTTTACTATACAATACCTTTAATTAAATCAGACACTTCAGCCCATGTGGAGGGGAAATCCAAAAAGTAGAAAATGGTACAAATAGAGATAAGGTGAGTGATATTGTTTGTTTTATGTCCCCTTTGTCTCACTACCTTACAAATTTAGCACTATTAAGGATTAGAAAGAGGTATATGCCCTAAATTTCCACCAATAAGAATAGGAAAAGGGTAGGGGATGGATAAAACTAAATAATAAAATAATCTCTATATTATTTAATACCCCAAAAGTTATTTTGATCCAATTAAAATTGGATAACTTGTATGAAGTCCAAATCTTCTAATTGTTTCTAAAATTAGACTAATTAAATCTAATTTGAATCACCTACTTCAAAAGATAATGAATTATTTTCATAAAACCTCACAAAATCCCTTACTTGGAATTTTGTAGAAATATTTAGGGCCAACGACCCCTTTAGTTAGGTATTAATTGATCCCTCAGATCAATTAATATCCTTTTGAAAAGATCCAATGGGGACGGGTTGTGACATACCACCCCCTTTGGAATAAACACAGTCCGTTGTGTTTCACACAATTCCTAGCTTAGTTAATGTATAAACTAAATAAAACTAGTAATTATCCTTTACAAAATAGTTTGAGTCATTATATTTTCCTTAGTTCCAATATCTTATTCATAGTGGTGAGTAATATTGTCCATCCAAGAAAGTACCTGGTCTTGCAAAAATACAAAACATCAGTAGTACAATGTCCTTGAAGCAATAAGACATCCCTAGTACATAATCAATAAGTATTGAAACATCGTAAATATCATCATAAAATCATAGCTTCGAAACATCTATCACTACATAATCAACTGAATTAGAGTACTGCAATAATAAAATTTACAAAATGTTTTCATAGAGATGACATGAAATTATGTTTCTATAATAGGTTAGACACAATAAGTCTAATTAGATTCATCAATACTCTAAAAAATGAGTATCGACCTATGACTTGTTAACCCTTAACTTGAGTTAACCTGATAGAAATAGATATCCTCAAATAAAAAAACATAATCTCAGATTTCTCACTTTAGGATAATTATAAACCCTAATATTCTCTTTGGCAAAACTATTTGCCATTACCAGTGCATCATCCTCGATGTCTCCTGGTTTACATCTTTAGTCATCATAAAACCATGGAGGAGTCCCATACCTCCTCCAAGAATGGACTCCATGCCCATTATTCCATATCTAGAAGATTTAAATTCATGTTTTCTAATTAATTAAATTCATTTATCATTTTCATCATAAACACAAAATAATTCGTTATCTATTTCTACTCAAAAATCTTAGAAACATACAAACAAAAGTATATAATCCAAATGTTTATTGATTACATTTTGCCCAATTCCTTGGCATACATACTATACATCCTTATAGCCTACAAAGTGGTGGCTTTATGCCCAATGAAATAATCTCAAGGTTGTTACCCCTCAGTCCTTTCACCACTCTATGTTGTGTCTACACCTCTTGTTTGGGATATTATTGGGGAAACTGCTCGGGAATATATTCAAGCTCTATCTTGTGTTGTCACTCGAGTTGCTCAAGTTGTTCTCCCATGCCCACATTGTGCACTAATATTTGAATGAGATGAGATGAGCAAACCATGGCTCACAAATGCATCAAAACAGGACGCTAAGAATGCATCTCTATAATCTTCCCTTGCTTGTTGTAGCTATGCAATCTCTGCATGTAGGGTTTCTACTAATGTATCCATCTAGTTATGCATTTGTGCTAACTCCAGTTAGAACCTATATCACTTTGCAATGGTAGAATATTTCTTGGTCTCCAACCTCAATATTTCTTGTGCCCATTTACCTTTTTGATCCAAATGTTGGGTCTCTAATAGTCAGATTTGTTCCTTTAGAGCTTCCACTTCATGTCGTACTTCCCTCATAAGGTCATTGATGAGCATCATATATGGTCATATTTTTGTATGAGTTCCAATGGTTTTTGTGTGGTAATATAATACGAGTTGTATATTTCTATGAATAATTATGTATCTATTTAATGAAATTATGTGTATTATCCAATTTGTGTGTGAAGTGTGTTTTGTGTAGATATTTACTGATTTTGTCATATTTTTCTTAGTTGAGGTCCTACGTGGACATAGAATGCTTCTACTTCATGAATGTAAGGTATATTTGGTAGGTGCCTTACTCAAGTAGGCACTTAACTCAAGTAGGTGCCTTAATCTGACACCTTACTCTAGTGCCTTACTTCGGTGCCTTAATCTAGCACCTTACTCTGGTGCCTTACTCTAGTGTCTTACTCCGGTGCCTTACTCTAGAACGTTAATCAAGGAGGTGCCAAGTAGGTTCCTTACTCAAGTAGGCACCAAGCAGGCACCTTACTCAAGCAAGTGCCAATCAGGTACCTTACTCAACAATAATTGTATTGAACAAACAGCTATAGAGGACCCCGTTGACCACAGTAAACCTTCAGTTCCACATCACGTAGGCTATCTGTGGGAAACCATTGAATGTATGAGTTGTCCTAGACAAAGTGGATGAACACGTAATAACTCAACAAAGTAGAACCTCAACAACATAGAGATCATCCTATCACTAGGAAAATATGAAAAGATGTTTATCGTGCGCCTGTTATAGTAACTAAAATGTCTCAGTTTAGACTATAACTAGACTACCTATTGTAATAGAACTGTAACAGGAAGTCCTATGTGTGTTATATAAACACAAAAAATTCTCTGAAATAGGGAGGTAATATTTTTGAGAACATTATAACATGTAACATTGCATTTCACTATTAATAAAAGCTCGAGAGTTCCTTTATTAGCGTATTGTCTTTGTGATATTTCAGGCGAAATCTGCCGGATCTTGGGTCCACTCCAAGCCAATATTCCTCCCCTACTTTCTAGTTATTTTCTTAGATTTAATTATGTAGTATAGTGTGTTTATTTCCTAGACTAAATTAATTTATTTAGTGTGGTGTGTCTTTTAACTACGCAAAGTGTGTTTACTGCTTTTAGTTAATTTCTTCTATAGTGTGGTGTGTTTTAATTTCTTGTATTTTATTTATGCATAGTTTATTGGTGTGGATGAATCAATCACTATCTTATAAACACCCCCCAATTATAGTTTAGTGGACTCATATTAGAAATGGTAGTGTGAGCAGTCTTAACTGTGGCACTTCAAAAGTCTACGAGCTCCTTGGTCTAACAATTTAAATGTGAGGGTTGTGACATAAATAGGATAAAAATTAACCAATGTTTTAACCCCAATATTTTAGCATCATTTTTAGGGAAGTTCCACTATTATATTGATTACAATACCCCTTAAACATTCTATCTAACTTTGTATGAGTTTGTTGATAAAAAGAGGACTCGACGGTCGTTTCATAAAAAATATCCCATTAGAGAAATATAAATCAGCCAAAAACTTTGAATTTGAATTAGATTCTATTGAACCACCACCAACAGTCCACTAGAGTGAACATCCTCTCTTTGTGCAAAGCTCTTCCTCATCCCATCAACTAGGAAAAGAGTGAATCATTCAAAATCCTTTGTTTAAGAGAACACCCTCTGAAGAAGAACTATTATGGAAAGTCGTAGAGGATCAGACCATAACACTAGCTGACTTAGAGGCTCTAGTACAAAAATTTTAGAATGACTGAAAGGCCATAGAATCTACATTAGAGACCATATTTCCTAAAACAATGGTCGAAGAGACTTCATCTGGTTTCAGATTCCTGATAGAGAAAGGTTCAGGGGAAACCAAAATGAAGAACATATCCCCTGCCCATCTTCCTACCTTTAAAGGATACCCAGCTGAATATCCTACCATTTTTTTATTTAAATTTGACCTAGAACTGGAAGTGGACCAGGACGACGATGAATTTCACTAGTGTTGATGAGATGACATGGAGGACCAACATGGAGGATATAAAAGCAAAGTCAGAAGGTTTTGTGATTGCGAAAGATTTTGTTGAAGGATAATGGTGACAACATGGCAACAGAGTTATGTGGAGCCATACTATGCAAAGGAGAGTTATGGTAAGTCTAGTAGGCCATCGAGGATTTTGGGTGTTATACTATGATTCGATAGATATGGATATACTACGATGACATGGATTTAAATGTTGAAGATCAATTTTGACATCAAGGATGGAGTATTTGGTGAAATAAAGGTTGAACCAACGTAAGTATAGGAGGCCCAATTTGGAAATAGTCGGTGATAGAGTTAATGATGACACAACATTGAAAAAGGCATGAATCAAGGATGATTGCACCATGCAAGCCAATGGCAACATTGTTTAAGAAATAAAATCAAGGATTTCCTGGTAATAGTCTTGGATGACAGTGATGAACATTGGCAAGTGATTACATTATTCTACTGATGGGGTTTTATGGGCCACATTTACTATGGAGAGCAGGAAATAGCTACAGATGATTATACGAAAGCATTGGGTACTTCAATTATGGTGATGGAGAAAACAATATTTAGTGCAACCTGTTACATTCAGGTGATGGAAGAAAAATACAGCCAGGTGTCATTCATTGGATCCATGGACATGACAAGAATAGCGATAAATATAATAATACCTCTATCATCCTTGTTGTGGATTCAAGTGAGAAGGTATGTGTATTTGTAGGAAAATTTTTAGAGCATAGGTACGATATGATAAGGTAGCATTGTAGGAGTTACCTTAGGGTAGTATAACCATGAGCTTATAGTGAGAGAGTGGTTAGATAGGGTAGACATCTTACATAGGGTGAAGGTTGGGGTAGTCATGGTCAAAACACACATATATGTTACAAAAGCAAATACAGTGTGTGATCCTGTTACGAGGATTATGAAAAAATGATGTCTTGAAGATCCTTAGGTGGTGTAACGAGCAGGTATCCATATGTGGTAGAATATAGTGCAAATAATTGCTGAGACATGCATGAAATATGGTAATGTAACGAGTGACTATATGCTATGGCCCACTTTGAAGTAAGTTGTCTCAGTGAGTGGTTGTGGGATAAGAGATCTAACATAGTAGAGACACCGAAGGGGATAAATTATCAGAAAGAACTTGTGTACTATGATGTGCTCAAACTATAAAAAGCAAAAAGGAAAGCCATAGATGGCGGTATCAGTTATTTATGATTATAACATTGGCATGATAAAAAATATTCCATTAGGTATAGGGGCATTAATTATAACATCCCATTTGTATGGAGAGTGTTATAAAAGAGTCTTGCACAATATAAAAGAGGTTTGGAAGAAGTGGGGGAACACTTCAAAATCTAGCCATACGGAGGAAGCAAAGAGTCATTAGGTGATCTTCTGCAATTTTAAATACCGCATTGAACTATGAAAGAGGAGATAGAATTTTTTGCAAGCAAGGACATATCATTTTAAAATTTTAATGCATACGAATCCGAAAACTTGCACCTTGTGAGCAAGACTGGAGGAGATTTACATCTAAGGGTTTTATGTTTAATGTTTAATCTTTTATTTATGCATTTTGTGGATTTATATCTAGTGTTAAATGCTCTAGGAGGTTGCACTATGTGAAGGTCCATTGGAATGTAGGGTTTGTTTTCCTTAGAGTCTAGCACTTGATTTAACCAAGTTATGCTTATGCAGGTTTGTTTAGATCAGGTTACCCTTAATATTTTCTCACAATATCTGGTTTTTTAGGGTAGGGGAGCATGACATCATATTATGTTTACACTTATATTCTAGTTTTATATTAGCTTAGTTGTAATTATTTATTTATGCATTTCCTTTTCTATTTTTTTTACATTTTGGTCCTTGTTCCAGAATTTTTGCATCTCCATTTCCATTATGTTTGTATTATGGTCCTTGTTCCAAATTTTTTGCATTTTGTTTTCAAGTTGTTTGTATTTTGGTCTTTCTCCATAATTTTTGCATTTCAACATTGTACAAAGTTGTTCAACATTTTTGCTTCATCACCTAAGGATTAAGATAAAATTTATGCACAAAAGGGAGGGTCCACTAACCTTCAAACTCACATTAAGTGCAGATAAAGCAAATGAATGCTAACTTTCTAATCTATTGACTTCTAACTTTGCAATTAGTAGAGCATTAAATTTGAAGATAAAATTGAATCTACTAACTACAAATAAATCTCACATTAAAGGTAAAATTTTTAAAATGAAGTGGATAATTCCATGCACTTTCTCATTTTACATTCTAATCTAAAGATAAAATGAACCCATTAATAGACATCCAGGGTAAGAAAAATTAGTGCAAAGATAATCAAAAAATCAACACTTCATTTTATCAATTTGTACAAAGGAACATTAATTGCAACTTAAGGAAATCAATCATAAAATACAAATGAATTAAACCACCAAGCCCTCTATTAATAGTTACTTGCAAATCATTGGGTTGTTTCTAGCATTTGTTATTCTTGAATTATTTTACTTTCAACTACACATGTGCAAATGCTTATATAGCGAAACCTTGGAGAAGTTGGTTTTGTTTCTAAATTCTTTGCAAGAGAGGATTTTCGGATTAACACCCTTACTATGAGGGGGATTTTAAAATTGGGTAAAATATCCACTCAATATAAATGGTGTTAGAAGGAGGGCCCATTCATAGCTTTGTGATTAATTTTCTTAAGATAATTTTCATCTACTAGTAATTTTAGTTGCAAAAGCCTTTTACTTTCTGATAGCTAATGTGTGAAGTTTTGTTTCCACTATGCTTTGTTGCAGGAATTTTGTTTTGCAATTTTTGTGTTTCTTTTGTTTATTGTCTGATTTGTTGTGAGTTGTGTGAGGTCTTATAGAATGAGTGTTCTTTCCAAGCTGGCCCAACCTAAGTATATCTCTACTAGGCCTAAACCACTGGGAAAAACATCTTTTGAAACCTTTCTCCTAATTATAGGAAATCAAATAACAAGACTTAAGAGGTTGAACTACCACCTAGTGTACTTGCTCTAGAGTTACCTTTTGTGTCAAGTACACCAAGTGTATCTACATCCATTATCTCTACTATTTCTACTACTCTTTTAGGGGCACCATCATTGAACATCATGGACCAACCACCACCATTTTATTAGTATGGATTACTTAATATTTCCTTGAACATAGTCAGGGATGTTCATGAGATACCTAGAAATATCGAGAAAATTTTATCTAAGTTTAAACATGATGGTCTTACGACAATCGAAGAGCATATTCAGGATTACAAGGGTGTTTTAATTATACTACAAGTAGAGCATGAATATGTTGCTTGCAGACTCTTTTTGATGATTCTGGATCAAATATCTTATGAATGGTATATTAGTTTACCCGTTGGATCCATTACTTCATGGGGTCAACTTGAAAATGCTTTTTTCAATCATTTTAGGTTACCTTTGGATCCCACTATCATTTACCATCAATTTGTGACTTATAAAAAGGCACCTAATGAGCCGATTAGAATATTTAATCATATATTCCAAAAGATTTATTCTAGATAGACTCATCATTTTAATATAGATGCTACCTTTGCTTTGCAAATATACTTTGGGGCATTAGACCTTATGAATGCCATTTTTTCTAGGATAAATCCTCAAGTTACTACTTTAGCCCAAGCCTACATGAAATCCATGGTCATAGAACAAAAATGACACCACAAGGTGTTGGGATACCCCAACTACCTATGGTAGGACAGTTTGGTCCTTATAGTCAGTTTACTATGATGAATCAAGTTATAACACCTCAAATTCCAATGATGAATGCCCTACCATATCATCAATATTATCCATTAATGACCACTTATCCATCCATTCCCACCTATCTAAATACTTCCATTCCATCTACCACACCATTGCTCTTATATAATAATATGGTTACACAAGGAGTCAATGCAACCAATGCTCAGGCTTTGGCAACATTTCCTATGCCCACACCACTTCAAAGTGTGAACCCTTTTTGAGCCAAAGTATTCAGAATCAAACCTTGATGCCAAGTCAAGATGCTTCTAGTGTTGGAAATCCTTTTGGACCTAATACCATAATGCCTCAGCAAAAAGAATATAATTCTAAAGTTGAGAAATTAAAGAAAAGGTTTATCAAGTTGAGAAATGATGTGGTCCAAATACAAAAGCACAATTCCTAAACTCCTCATTCTAAACAAAATTTTAATAATCAAAGGAAGTTGTGGAATAACAAGCCTAACAATGAGGGTGTACCTAATCTTGTAGCCAACCAAGCTAATGCTTTTGCAAGCCCTAATAGATCTGATTCCATTATCAATATTTTAGATTTTTCTTGGGATAAAGGATGTAGGTTGTATAACACCAAGGACCATAGAGAGGAGTGTCTAGAAACTTCTAGATATAAAAAATGCTTGCAAGCTCAAGTCAATGACTTAGAGTTAGGGAAAACTGAAGTTGCATATTATTTTTCTAAGGGGAAGGAGGCTACTTTAGTAGCTGAAATAGTTCACTATCAAGAAAGTGAGGAATAAGACGAGGACAATGAAATATTAGGAGAGAATGATGATGAAATAATGGAAGAGGAAGCCCAAGTTGTTAGCTAGTTTAGAAAAGGAAATCATGGTTATTACACAAGAAGTAAATCCAAGACCCCAAAACTTCCTCCACTTCCCCAAACAATCCCCTTCTTCCTCCTGATACCAAAGTTAACAACAATACTCCTCCCCCACCTGCTATTGAGTCATCCAAACCTATGCAGAAGATGCATAATTCTTGGAAGCCTACCTATAACATAGTGGAAGACCTAAAAAGAACTAAAGCTAATATCTATTTCCTAGAGGCTTCTAGTTTGCCAAGTCAAAAGGAAGCCTTGATGAAGGCATTATACTCTCCAAGCCAAACCCATGAGATCAAAGGTGTTGAGTCTCACTCAATTTTATGAAAGGAGAAATGAGAAGTACCTCCTTTTCTTTTGACAATTAGGATTGCAGGGAAAAAAATTCATAATTGTTTAGTGGACTCAGGTGCCTTGGGTAATATCATACCCCTTGAGATTTGCCAAATGCTAGGTTTCAAGCCAATTCCTTAAAAGAGCAAGGTGATACACTTGGAAAAATCTGTAGTAGACGTGGTAGGAATACTTTATGATGTCTTGATTGAAATTAATTTAGAATCCAAAATTCAACATCATGTTGATATTCTTGTGGTCAATATTACCGCCAAGTATGGCATGGTGTTGGGTAGGGATTGGAGTAAGAACCTAAATGGTTACATCATTATGGATTCTTCCCACATGTGGCTACCTTGGAGGAGATTAGCAAACCAAATTCGGGTTCATAGCAATCCAAGACTTAAATAAATGATTACTAAGTATAATAAACCCAATGAAATCTAATTTTTTGAATATGATTTAGGGGTCTATAATTTGGATATAGAGGAGGCTACTAAAGAACCTCAAAAATAAATTTTATCTTTAAGCTCCCCTGAAAAGGATAATTTGGTTTGGATTCTCAGATTTAATGGATCCAAATTGAGACAAGGTACGGGGGCTGGTATCGAACTTACATGTCTAAGAAGCAAGCCTTTGCTTGCTACCTATAGATTACAATTTCCATGCACCAACAATGTAGCAGAATATGAATCACTTAGTTTTGGACTACAACTAGCTCTAAGTAAGAAAGTCAAGTGTCTCAAGGTCTTAGAAGACTCCGAGTTCATTGTTAAACAAGTCAAAGGGTAATATGCATGTCATGGCAAAATATTGAGCCATTATAGGACTAGAGTTAGGGATTTGATAGATGAACTTGATGATTTTAACATTTCTCTTATCTCTAGAAAACATAATTGGATGTCTAATTCTTTAGCTACTGCAGCAAGTATGTTCAAACCGGTTGACAATAAAAAATGCAAAAAAAATCGATTGAATTAGTTTTCAATCCTTCAATACCAGATAACATTACAAATTTATAGGTATTTGAGAGTGATAGACACATTTTTAATTTTGTTACTAAATCTAGTATTTTTAAAAAATAGGTGATAGATGAAGACCAGAGGGGGAAAGGAGAAATAGATTAGGATAGTGAAATAGCTCAAGTAATGAATAAGATTTTGAAAGGGGTTATTTCACTAGAAAATTTATTTGATATTGGATATCAAGAAAAAAGAGGTAAAAAGGTACCAAAACCTAAAGAAGCATGTGATGTAATAAACTTAGGGAGCATGGAAAATCCACAAGAGGTATAATTGCCAAAGCATGTACAAACAAGTCAAGAAAAAGAATCCATCACTCATGCACTAAAGGAATATGTGGATTGTATAGCTTGGAGTTACAAGGAGCTGAAAACATATGATCAAAATGTTATAATGCACATGATTCCATTGAAACCTGAATCCAAGCCCTTTAGACAAAGACAGTGATATGTCAATCCATTATTAGAGCCCTTAATAGAGAAAGAAGTGAAAATTATCTTTCCTGTTAAACACTCTACATGGGTTACCAACCTAGTTCCTGTAAGAAATAAAAATGGAGAAATAAGGTTGTGCATAGATTTTAGAAATCTAAACAAAGCATTTCAAAAGGACAACTACCCATTGCCTTCCATTTATGAGATACTCCAAATGGTAAATGGATAAAAAATGATGTCATTTTTATATGGCTACTTTGGGTACAACCAAATTTTCATTCACCCAAGTGATAGGATGAAAACAACCTTTACAACCAAATGGGGAACATTTGCTTATAGGAGAATGCCCTTTGGATTATTGAATGCAGGAACAACTTTCCAACATGCCATGTATTACTCATTTAATGGGCTCATAGTCAAGTGCATTATTATTTATATGGATGATATTCCCGTCTTCTCTAAGAAGAAAGAAGACCATGTTAAGGACTTACAAAAAGTCCTCCAAATGTGTAGGGAACATGGGATCTCCCTAAATCTACAAAAATGCATTTTTGGAGTAATAGAGGGTAAGATTTTGGGTCACATTATTTCAAAAGAAGGAATTTCTATTGATCCCGAAAGAATAGAAACTATCCAAGAAATCCATCCTCCCCATAGTAAGAAGTAATTAAGATCATTCTTTGGCAAAATCAATTTTGTAAGGAAATTCTTTGATGGATTTGCTAATATTTCCAAACCATTGAATGATATGCTATAAAAGGATGTTCAAATTAAATGGACGAATGAGAGTAAGGATGCTTTCCAGAGCATTAAAGATGCTATTTCTAGGGCACCTATTTTGGTAAGTCCAAACTATTCAAAGACCTTTTACATTTATATGTTTGCCTCAGAACACTCATTCGTGAGTGTCCTAACTCAAAAAGGTGAAGGTAATATTGAGAATCCCATTGCTTTTCCGAGTTCTCCTTTGAAGGATGCAAAGTTGAGGTATTTTATTTTAGACAAGCAAATGTATGCACTTTTTAAAAATATAAAAATATTCAAACATTACATTGTACATAGTAGGGTTTTTGCTATTGTGCTTGACCCTGCTGTCAAAACTATGTTTCTGTAGAATTAACTAGGTGAGAGAAGAGAAAAATAGATTTCTACACTCCAAGAATTTGATCTTGAAATCCAATCTATGAAGCTAGTTCGTGGACAAGGATTGGTAAAATCAATTCCTAAAATTAATCCTCTAATCTCATGCCAATATTATATCATAGAAGATATTACTAAAGATTATTGGTATGTAGATATTGTATATTTTTTGTTGAACGGTAAGTGTCTATTACATCTGACTTTTATCCAAAGAAAAGCTTTACATCTAAAATCTGCAAACTTTTTTATTAAATCTAGTATTTAACTATATATATATATATATATATATATATATATATATATATATATATATATATATATAATATTTCGTGTTCTCATTTCAGATTGGGTTCTTCATCCGAAATGCTCAGGAGCACTTCCTAGAAAAATCGTCATTTGTTGTGACTAGCCCATAACTAACCCCAATTTTGGGGACCCACCTTTTAATTTTATGTTTTCAAAAATTTTGTATTGTCCTCGAGTGATATTGTTGGTGATTTTTCTTTTAAAATTCCTGTAGAGTGTTTTGTGTTAGGTCATGTCTGGAGTTTTAAATGATAGTTTTAAGTTTTCTTTGTTTATCCTTAAATTTCAATAGTTCTAGAGTCCTAGATTTTAAAAATAGATTGTTTCACATTTAAATTAAAAATAAAAAAATAATAAAAATAAAAAAGGAAAAATAAATAAATAATATATATATACTTATATACATAAGTAAATATGTATATATATTATAATAAAAATAAAAATAAAAAAATAATAAGAATACTATATATAATTAAAGCTAGTCTTGCATGTTTATTTTAAATGTTGGTTTTTGAGTTTTTCATGTTTTGTTTTGTTCCACTTTAATAATTCTTCTTCTACCAAAGTTGAGGTTATAAAGTTAAGTTATGATGGGATTTCATTTTAGATTTTCGTAATGCTAATATATATGTCATTGTGTGCAGGTCGAAGAGGACTTGGATAGGGATAACGTCATGGACGACGGACTGCCAGCATGGAATTTGGCACTAGAATGAGGAATTGGCAGGCTATGTTGGCATGGTAGTGACATGCAGGCTTGGTCACATAGACAGAGATGGTATATCCGATGGTGAGCGAGCAATACGAAGGGTACATAGATACAATCATGATGGAGGACGAGAATATACTGGTGGTTCATTCGTCTATTCAACGAGCATCTAGGAGTGGTGTACAACGGGATGCAAACATGGAGGTGGAACAATTTGAAGCCGAGTGGTGAGAATATGGGCGCTCTGAAAAATATCATCATGATAGGTGTTACCCATGCAACGAAGTGGACTCATTTTGACCTAGACCTAGCAGTGGATTAAGACGATGATGAATTTTACTGACGTCGATGAGATGACACATAGGAATGGCATGGAGGCTATAAATGCAAAGTTACTGGGTTTTGTGATTGTGAAAGATACTATTAGAGGGTAATGGTGACAACGTGGTAATATAGTGATGTGGAACCATACTGTGCAAAGGAGGGTTATGGAAAGTCTAGTAGACCATCAAGGATTTTGGGTGTTATATTATGATTCGATGGATATGGATATACCGCGACAACATGGATTTAAATGCTGAAGACCAAATTTGGTATCGAGGATGTAGTGTCTGATGAAATGAAGGTTGAACCGATGCAAATGTGGGAGGCCCAAGTTGGAAATAGGTGGTAATAGAGTTAACGATGACATGACGTTGAAAAAGGCATGAATCAAGGATATTTGCACCATGCAGGCCAATGGCAACATTGTTTAAGAAATAAAATCAAGGATTTCTCAATAATAGCCTCGAATGACACTGATGACCGTTGGCAAGTGATTACATTATTCCGTTGATAGGGTTTTGTGGACTGCATTCACTATGGAGAGTAGGCAATAGATCCAGTCGATTATATGAAAGCATCAGGTACTTAAATGACAACGATGGAGAAAACAATATCTGGTGTGACCTGTTACATTCAGGTGACAGATTAAAAATATAGTCGGGTGTCATTCATTGGACCCGTGGACATGATGAGAATACCTCTATTGTCCTTGTTGTGGATTCAAGTGAGAATGTACGTGTCTTTGTGGGAATATTTTTAGAGCGTAGGTACAGTATGATGAGGCAGCATTGCAAGAGTTACCTCAGGGTAGTATAACTGCGAGCTTACAACAAGAGAGTAGTTGGATAGGCTAGACATATTACATAGTACAAACATGAGGGTAATCATGGTCAAAATGCACATAGACATTACGAAAGAAAATACAATGTGTGCTTCCATTACGAGGAGTATGTACAAATGATGTCTTTTAGATCCTCTGGCGAAGTAACGAGCGGGTATCCATATGTGGTAGAATGCAGTGTGAATAATGATTGAGACATGCATGAAATATGGCAATGTAATGAGTGGTTTTATGTTGTGGCCCACTTAGAATTAAGTTGTACCGGTGAGTGGTTGTGGGATAAGCGATCTAACGTAGTAGAGACACCCAAGGGGATAACTTTTTAGAAAGAAATTGTGTACTCCGATGTGTTCAAACTATAAAAAGCAAAAGGGAAAGCCACAAATGGTGGCATTAGTTATTTATGATTATAATTCAGACATGATAAAAATATTCCATTAGGTATAGGGGCGTTAATTATAACGTCTCATTTGGAGGGAGAGTGTTATCAAATAGTATCACACAAAATAAAATAGGTTGGAAGAAGCAGGGGAACATTATAAAATCTAGCTAGACGGAGGAAGCGAAGAGTCACTGGACGATCTGCAATTTTAAATACCACATTGAACTACGAAAGAGGGGTTGGAATTTTTTTTTGTAAGCAAGGACATATCATTTTAAAATTTTAAAGCATACGAATCCAAAAACTTGCATCTTATGAACAAGACTAGGGTAGATTTACATGTTTAATAATTTTTTTTTTGCATTTTGTGGATTTATATCTAGTGTTAAATGTTCTAGGAGGTTGCACTACGTGAAGGTCCATTGGAATGCAGGGTTTGTTTTCCTTAGAGTCTAGTACTTGTTGGACATTTTGAGTCCCTAAGTTAAACTTATCATTGATGTCACCAAATGAAGTCATCATTAATACCAAATATTTCGGCAGGAAATAAAGGCAATAAAAATGGTTATTTGATATTCAGGAAGGCCAAATATCAAGTTAAATAGTGCAAAAGACGGAAGTTAAAAAGAAGTTCTAATATTTATTTTATAAATTATTTAAATTCAGTGTGAATTTAAATTTTATAAATAAATATTAAAGGTCCTTTATCAAAGGATATAATATTATAATATGAGTTATTATAATATCAAGTAAGGTGGTGAAAAAGAGCCCAAAGTAAAATATTAATAATAATATTCTACTACACCCAAAGATGGGTGTTATAATTTAAATATTCAAAGCATGTTACAAAGGTTTATCCTCACCGATGTCATGTGGGTTAATTGCATTTTGAAGCGCAAACATTCTAAATTAAAGGATGAATATTAATATTTAAACATATGCCCAAAGGGCATTAAGATTATCCTTGCTCGATTGAAAAGATAGCATACGAATTTATTAATGCAGAGCTCGTGAAATAGATGTGCGAATTTTAAGTTTGAGTTGCCAGTGAAATAAACAAAAGGGACAACGTCAAATAGTTGGAAGCCAACTAGGCACCTTGGCCTAGTGGCAAGAGGGCTACGAATTACATTTTGTATGCAAGGAGGCTAGTGTTTGAGTCTCAACGAAAGTGCTTGGTAGGTGTTTTGAAAGCGCCAATCGTGAGGTGCATATTTTGTGAAACAAGGAGGGGAAATTTTTTTTGAAGCACATGGTGCTTCACCTATATTCAATGAGCGTGTAGCTCATGTGGTTTTTGGCACCGCGGTTGAGACATTAGAGTAGGCTGCGTTGAGAGTTCAAAAATCTCCAAAGGCAAAGGTAATATTTTAATTTTAATTTTAATTAAATGCCTAAGTTAGAGGTATAAGGTTGTTTAGTGGTTGAAATTTGAAAAGGTTGCTTTGCAATAAAATTGTGGTAGTTGAGAATTATCTTTAGGAGTTATAAGGAGAATTCTATTTTATATTTAAAGTCTTAAAATTGCTATTGTGGAATATTGAAAGGTTAAGACTTTTTAGGTAGTATGTTATTTTGAATTAAGGGTTTTTGTGACTATTGTGAGGATATTTATTATTATTTAAGTTGGAGTGATAAGGTGTAATTTTGATATTATTTTTGTGATATGTTTTGTTGAAGAAAATTATCCTCTAACCCTTATTAATATTGACAAAGAATTAATTGTGTCAATGGCAAATTTGTGAAGTCAACTACTTGACATTCAAAAAGGTATGGGCAAATTCTTCTTTGGTTGACTTGGTTGATTGGCTTTATTGAAAATTAAGTTTGGAGTGAAAAGGACTTGATTAGGGTTTCCTTTTTGAAAGTGGTTGAGTTATTACTTCAAGGTTTTCTAATTTGAGAGTTGATATTAAAACCTTATTTTATTAGCATTGTTGTTGAGACCATTGGTTGAGTGAAGTGTTTGAGTTAATGCTTCAAGGTTTTCTGAATTGAGAGTTGTGATTGAAGCCTTGTTTTATAAGCATTGTTGTTGAAGCCATTGGTTGTGTGAGGAACCTAAGTTAGGGTTTGGAAAAATCATGAGTATCATTGTTATGTGAAGAATGTTTGATGAGCATGGTTGTTGAAGTGAGTTTTTATGCAAAGAACTTGAACTAGGGTTTGAAAAGATCATGAGTATCATTGTTATGTGAGATTTATTTTTGAGCATTTTTAGAAACATTTTGAGTTGGATGATACATGCTTGGACTAGGATTTGTGAGCAAGAGTTGTTTCTTGAAGTGATTGGTTGAGTAGAATTGTTTGAGCCTAGTCAAGTGGATGTATGAAGTGATTGATCAAGTTCCATAAAATAAACTATTCTATATTCTGATTTGAGTTCAGATTGAGTGTTGAGAATAAAACATATTGAGTATCTAACAATTATATTTATACTTTTATGAGATTGATTTGAGTTGAGATTGAGTTTTGAGAATAGAATATATTGAGTCTCTAATAATTCTCTTTATGCTTCTATGATATTGGTTTAAGTTGAGATTGAGTTTTGAGAATATAACATATTGAGTCTCTAACAATTATCTTTATGATTCTATGAGATTGAGTTGAAAAAGTGATTGAGTATTTATTACAGAACATATTGAGTCTCTAACAATTCTCTTTATGTTTCTATGGGATTGGACAAGTTCTGTGTGGACTTGTTATGCAGATTTGAGGCAAGTCTTTGAGAAGACTTGTTGATTGATTTTGTGTGAGCTTTTGTGGAAGCTTACAATACAAATTTGAGCAAGTCCTAGAGAGGAATTATTGAGAATATTTGGACAAGTTATGTGTGAGCTTATTGAGCAAATTTGGACAAGTTATGTGTGATCTTGTTGAGCAGATTTGGACAAGTTCTGTGTGAGCTTGTTGAGCAAATTTGGACAGGTTGTGTGTGAGCTTGTTGAGAAAATTTTGATAGGTTATGTGTGGACCTGTTGAGTAGATATGGACAGGTTCTAAGTGGACCTATTGAGCAGATTTGAGCAGGTTATGAGTGGACCTATTGAGTAAAGTTGTGTAGGTTCTATGTGGACCTGTTGAGTAGATTTGGATAGGTTCTAAGTGGACCTGTTGAGTAGATTTGAGTAGGTTCTAAGTGGACCCATTGAGAAAATTTATGCTAGACCGACAAGATTGTTTTTAGTGCATATTTGAGTGGACTTGTGCTAGACCTATTGGATTGTATTTAGTGCAAGAGTTGAGTAGAGCTGTGCTAGATCGAATGGACAATGTTTAGTATAGAATTGAGACAAAACTTTGGAGGTGACAGAGTAGAGAGGGTAGAGTACCTAGTGGATAGATATCCATCAGCCAAGAAATTGAGGATATGTATTTTGAGTGAGGAAAAGAGTCTTCAAGTGGAGAGAGATCCACTAGTTAGTGCAATGGAGGCAGTAGTCTTCTAAAAGATCACCATCCAGAGTAGAGGATAAAGAGTTCTCCTATGGATAGAGATCCACAAACCATATTTAGGGGATCAACATATCATTTGGACAAAGGTCCATAAACATTGTAATTGGGAAGGATTCCCAAGAGATTGATTGAGAAAATTTTAGTGAAATATTTTCTCCATGGAAGTAACCATCTTTGGGTGAACCACGTTAAAACTGTGTCTCTATTGTGTATTGTTTTTTGTGCATTGCTTTTATTACTGCTATATATACACTTCATAATATTGATTTGGAAAGAAAAGTAAAAAGTGCTTTTAAACTATTAACCTCCCATCTCAGTATAAGCTTGTGTTCTTTAGCACTTGATTTAACCAAATTGTGCTTATGCAGGTTTGTTTAGATCAGGTTACCCTTAATATTTTCTCATAATATTTGGTTTTGTAGGGTAAGGGAGCATGATGTCGTATTATGTTTGCACTTATATTCCAGCTTTATATTAGCTTAGTTGTAATTATTTATTTCTATATTTTCATTTCCATTATGTTTGCATTCTAGTCCTTGTTCCAAAATTTTTTCATCTCCATTTCCATTTTATTTGCATTCTGGTCCTTGTTCCAGAATTTATACAATTTTTTTGTTTGCATTATGGTCCTTGTTCCGGAATTTTTACATTTTGTTTTCAAGTTGTTTGTATTCTGGTATTTCTCTAGAATTTTTGCATTTCAACATTATACAAAGTTTTTTAGCTTTTTTTCTTCATCACCTATGGATTAGGATAAAATTTATGCATAAATTGGAGGGTCCACTAACCTTCAAACTCACATTAAGTGCGGATAAAACAAATGAACACTAACTTTCTAACTTTATAACTTGCTATTCTACTGACTTATTACTTTGCAATTAGTAGAGCATTAAATTTGAAGATAAAAAATAATATACTAATTGAAAATGAGTCTCACATTAAAGGCACAATTTTTAAAGTGAAGTGGACAATTCCATGCACTTTCTCATTTTGTATTCTAATCTAAAGATAAAATGAACCCATTAATAGGGATTCAGGGTAAGATAAATTAGTGCAAATATAATCAAAGAAGCAAAACTTCATTTTATCAATTTGCACAAAGGCACATTCATTGCAACTTGAGGAAATAAATCATAAAGTACAAATGAATTAAAACAACAGGCCATTTGTTAAACAGTTACTTGCAAATAATTGGGTTTTTTCTAGAATTTTTCATTCTTGAATTATTTTACTTTCAACTACACATGTGCAAATTCTTATATAGTGGGACCTTGGATAAGTTTTTGTTTCTAACTTCTTTGCAAGAGAGGGTTTTTAGATTAATACCCTTACTGTGAGGGGGATTTTGCAATTGGGTAAAATATCCATTCAACTTGTCCTACGAATTTGGTGAAAGAATCAAGATCGTGGGGTTGTAATTTGATTGAACTCAAGATCTTTGTGAGAGTTTCCATATTTTTGGGGGATCGTTGTATTAAATCACTCATGGTCATGTTGGCTAATGATGTATGTAAAATTTGTATCGACCTAATTTTTATTATGACCACCAATTGAGTTGATAGGATTTGGACATGAGCTCAGGGCAATGAATGTAATTATGTATAAGTCCTATAGACTTCCCTACTAGGTCCCTTGATAGATCGATCATGTCTGATAGTGTTTTGGTATCGACATTGGCTAACCAAATCATCCACTTGATCATGTGAATAACCCATTGGTATTCTCATAGCAGAGGTACTATGGTGGTCTAATCCTCTATGTGAGGTATTAGCTTTGTGATGACTATCAAGGCATTATGAAGGAATGAGGAGATCTTCAAGACTATAACAGAAGCATTCAGGGCCTCTTCGTCAGTTTTTTGCTTTGTCAACTCATGTTCAAGCTTGTTTATGTGTATTTATCATGTTGTCTTGATTAAGTGAACCAAAAAGAAAACATATAAAGTATACAATATGATTATCTCATTTAAATATTTCTTTGCAATTCCTAAACTATTTGGTGTGTTTTAATTTGTTGTTTTTGCTTTCTTATTTGTGTTTTTTTTCGTTGTTGATGAAATACTTAGTTTAAGGGATTTCATCTATATACTCTCATACACAGACTTGGTAATGAAGTCTAGGTTGTGCAACCCTCTAAGATATGGTGATGAATTCCAAATTAAGTGAGGGAACCCAGGTCCTACCAGTCCTCACCTAGTTCACCTTGTTTAGAGATATACCTCCCAAAGAGAGATACCTACTATATTTATTGGCTATTACAATTCTTGGACTAGCCTTGGCCAAAATAGGGTGTGAAATAACAACAAACAAGCCAACAAGGTGGTGATGAAGGCCATCGTTGTTGATATTTATCAATGGTTGGGTGTGAATTCCAACTCATTAATGTTTAATATGATACATGGTGTGTGTGGGTTCATTTTATCTTATGTGAAAAGAAGAATACAACATATAGCAATCAATGACTTTTTGCTAGTGCATAAAATAACATTTTAAATTTTAAAATTCCTAGGTAGGAATGTTTTAGTTTTAAAATTCAAAATTATATAACCCTAATATGATGTCAATATTTGCACAGGTAGAAAGCATGCAATCCACAAAGTCAGCAAACATAGGCAATCTCTGTGTAAGAAGGCATGTAGCAGAGGTTGTATAACACATAAGCAATTATAAATAGGGGTCACTTGACCCAGAAGTGGCTAGCAACAGAGGTTATCACAACCAAGAGTGGTCACAAGTAGAATGCTCTAAATTTAAGAATTCTTCTATAATTTCCAATTAATACTTGAAATTCTAGCTTTTTCTATGAAAAGCAGGAAAATTAAGTATAGAAAAACTCACAAGTGAAGCCTAAATTCGATGAATTTGCTACTTCTCTAATTTCTTGATATCATTTTTGAGGTCATCATGGGGTAGAGTGGTGGGGACTACTGGCCATAACAGGGTAGGATGGTAGATTATATGGTTTCATCCTAGAGCAACGATACCTGAGATTCAAGAAAATCAAGAAAACATGTAATTAGCTACAAATTTTGTGAAATGTGGAAAGAGTATCACATTGTGATTGCCACTGTAGTATGAAAAAATCTAACACCTAAGAAATTATATGAAATCAAATTGAAAGCATAATCATGTAACCATCATAAGACAAAAGAATAAAGAAATGGTGCCCTTCTCATTAATATTGAAATTATCCTTTACAAGGCGATTACAAAGATATCCCTCTTAAGGATAGATACCAATTTGATACAATTTAAAGTAAAGAATCAATGGTAGGTGTATTTTTTAGGATCTTTGCACCCTCAAAACTAACTTGGGGAGGAGTTTATTGTGACCTCCGCAATGTGAGATAAATATTGATGAATATTCATGTTGATAGCTCCTGCCAAGACCTGAAATGTACACACAAACACTCACAAGACGTTAATAGAAAATGAGAAAGCTCTCATGATGAGGTCCATATTACATGATAAGAAACTAAAAGGAAATACTAAAAATGATAAAAATTTGCATGAAAACCGAATTAAACTATGTTAGAAAGCAAAGGAAATGTTGTTAAAACTAATGTAACTAAGAAAAATAGTATAAATAGATGTCACTAAGAGGCCATTCTACGGCATATCAATCTAGCCTACTGACCATCCTAGGGTAGGATGACAGTGCCTGCAAGCAGCTTTGGGATGAAGTGACCACTAAAAAATATACTATTTCTTTGTGACAAATGTAAGAAATGCTTGAATTAGTTTATCAAATTGATGTTCAAAGTTTGTGCTCTTTGAAGCACAATTAAATCATGGAAATTCGCTTAAATTTGGGATGTTTGATGGTGAAAGAGTGTTGAATTTGATCTTCAGCCTTCAAGGGACTCCATTTTTGTATTTTCAAGCTCCATGACTGAAATCTAGTAGCACTTCATTGTGTAGAATTAGCAAGAAATCACTCAGGAACAATTTGGCAACACTTTGTTGTAAAAAATAGCAAGATTGTTTAATGAATGCAAGGTGCCTTCTTATATATTTCCTCAATAGAAATATTGGTTTCCTTGAGAATCCAAGAAACGATTAGGATCAAGAAGGGTAACCGACCATTCTAGAAGCTTCTAGTAATTGAATTCAAATGTTGTTGGGCTTGGTTGACCGCTGAAACCGTTTTTGCTCATGGTGCTAGTTTTGATTTTGTTATAGGCACAACCATTATAGGATAGAGTGATCATGATTTCTGGCCATCACAGGGTATGATGGCCTTTAGAGGGTACTCCTGGGTATGATGGTTGAGGCTGTAAAGGAGGAATCCTTCTTGTTAAAGTGATAAAAATTATTGTTAAGCCCTAAGGCTTGCCAAGGTGGTTCATATGGCCTAAAAAGGTGTCCATATAAGAAGTCTTTTCACAATGACATGTTTTAGGTGTCTACAGATGCCCCATTTTGGATGTGCTATGTGAAAGCATAACATTGAGAAAAAATGCATAAACTAAATTTGAGTTGAAGTTTGATTGATGATCATTTATTTAGTCAATGTTAAATACCGCACTCATGAAAAGAGCATGAATATTTGAGTCATTCCTTCAAATAAAATTAAAGAGCTTAATTCAAGTAAACATGTTAGTTGAGACACACACGCGATCTACAAGGCTTGAAACATACTTGATCTTGGTACATTGTTCAGTCATGAAGAGGCGGGCCTATGAAACCTTCATGCTTCAAGAATGCCAAGCATTTATTTAATTAAAATTTTTGCTTGTTGTCTACCCCAAGCAAGGGCATGATTATCTTTGATAATGATTCATGGATGAATGCAATTAGCATGATTGAGTGCTTTATTATTGACTTTGATTATGAATGTTGTGATTATGACTACCCCCTCAAGTGATGCATCAATGAGGAGATGGAAAATGATGAAAGTGATGAGTCACTTGACCAAGATGACTTGATTGAATTGACCAAAGGTATAGGCTTCTTTGGAGCTTTTTGAAATTGACCAAAGGAAATAGGTATCTTTGGGGCCTTTTGAAATTGATCAAAGGAAACTAGGCATCTTTGAAACATTTTGTATTTGACGAAAGGAGACTAGGCATCTTTGGAATATTTTGAGATTTGACCAAAGGAAACTAGGTGTCTTTGGGGCCTTTGAAATTGGACCAAATAAAATAGGCATCTTTGGAGATTTTTTTAATTGAAAAAACGAGGCAAAGGGTGCAACATTTTAAGCCTGGTAGTTTATTTGTTATGATTAAATGTAAGGTAAAGGGCACAACCTTTTAATACTAGCAGTTGAAATTTTTAGATTGAATGAATGCAAGGCAAAGGACGCAACCTTTTAAAACCTAGCAATTGATTGGTTGATTGGTGATTGGAATGAATTATAAATTTGATTAGGAAGGCATGCTACCTTAAATTGCTCCATGTTTCTTGATTGTTTGATTGCTAATTTGGGTAAGTATGATACTAATAATGCCCCAGTTGATATGTGAAAATGTTTGTGTGATTTACAATTTTGATATTTTGGACAATTAAATGTATTTAAATTCCCAACTTCATGGTTGTGATGATGATAGAATGTTTGCATTTATTGTCAATTTGAGGCCATCCTGGGGTACAAAAACTACAATTTGCAAATTTTGGGGCCATATCAGGGTAGGACGATCACACCAAAATGTGACCATTCCACCATAGAGCGATCAAGAAATTTAAAAAATATAAAAGCAAATTTGCAAATTTTTAATTTTATTTTTATAGTTGGTAGTGAGAGAAAAAAAAGAAGTGAGGCGGAGGAGAGATTGTTTGACACATAACACTTTCAAAAACCCAACCTAACATGATCATGGAACAACCACAGGCCTCTACAAGAGAAGGAGCCAGAGCTAGGAAGATAGAAATATCATTCCCTCTTTGTTAATTTTGTAAATTAAAATGAACCTCATTAAGTAATGGAAAAATGAACCTCACACTAGATTAGGAACATCTAGATTAGGCTATTTTAGATGGGTAGGTTTAATTTTTGAGAATTTTGGGCTTGGGATTGTACCCCACTTTAGGTGCCACTTCGGGGCCATCCTAGGTAGGAGTGATACCCCTTTGTTTGGTTGGGGGTTTTCTTGGGGTAGGGAGGCCGCATTTGAACACTAAAATTCATATTTTTGGACGTTAGGGTGGCCATACCAGGGTGCAATGATCATGCTTGCAAACTATCTAGGCCTAGAGTGGCTACCAATTTTTTTTATTTTATTTTTTTATTTTTTTGCATTGATTTGTGTGATTTCTAGGTATCAAATATTCATTGTATGTTCTAGGGAACCCACCTTGCTTGGTGATTTGCAGGGTCAGCTTAGTAATTATGACTAGGTGTAGTTTGGGGTGATTGGACTCAAAGAGGTAGTGTGCATTCCCACATTCAGGTTAGATCACGTATATCTTATGGACTTGGCTCACCAATGGGACAATAGTACCAATACTTTTTGTCTCCCTACTGACTAGATGATTGTGACATTGGAGGATGTCTACAAGATATTCTACATCCCTATCAAGGGATTCCCCATCACCTCCACTCCCCTTCTGCAACATTTGAGAGTGCTTTAGAGGATATTTGGAGCACAGGCACATGTTGCTCTGGAAATAATGGACCACAATAGAGTTTTGATTAGAGTGTGGTATGATGCTCATGTTTTCACTCGATGTCATGTTGTAGTGATGTACATCATCTCAAACATTCTTCTACTAGATTCTTCAAGAGTAAGGTTCCCTTGGAACCTTCTTGACATGGTTTAGGACTTGATCGAGTGTGACATGGAGCATCCAATCATCATGATGTGGGGGATAACCCTACTGGATCACCTATATGATGACCTTTATGAGATTCAACATAGGAGTCAGATAATATTGGGCTACACTTTGTTCCTTTAGATATGGGAATGGAAACACATCTAAGTGGACTAGCCAATAGGAATTCTAGTACCACAATATGAGTTGGGAGATATATATATTGGATATGCATCTCAATGGTGATAGGATCACGAGATTATATAGAGATAACTAGATATGGGGAGGTTGTAGTAGGATCAGGTAGTGTGGAGGCCCTACTTGGATTACCCTCACTAGCCAAAGATTGTGGAGTATCTAGGGTGAGACACAAACGATTGGACACCACAAAATTGATTAGGAATACTTCCACTACTCTCACATTACACAATAGTTTAAAATATTCTAGGATGTTCTAGAGGAACCCCTCATATATCATCGATGAGGGGATGAGATACAACTATTGTGGTCTTAAGTAGAGATGCTTGCAGATGAGGAGTATCTGATGATAACTGAGATCAGACTGGTCGACCCAAGTATTGGCACATAGTATGACATGTGGTGGGTCACCCAACTGTGGTAGGGATGTGGTTCAATAAATAGACCTATAGATGTGGTAGTGGAGGAGGGTGGAGATGAGGCTAAGAAATGGGTGTATAACAGGATAGAGGGGGAGTTGGACCAGGCTATAGATGAGGCATATGAGTCATAGGTCAAAAATGAGAGCAATGAGGATGACCGCATAGATGATATGGCCTAGATAAGATATTAGTTGTAGACTATACAAGGGTAGCTAGTGGATCAGTAGTGGGTAGCAGTAGTGGAGGAAATTCCCTGAGGAGAGAGATCTCATCAAGGTCCAAGTGGCCATAGTCTAGACAAATATTTATAATATTACTGTAGAGGGACACTTCAAAAACATATGAATTCCATCACCATAGAGAGGGATGCCAGGATAGCAGAGTGAGATGCTTTATAGGTTTAGTTGGCCACTATGATTGTGGGTTAGGTTACACCCTCCACTATAGCAATTCAAGG
Source organism: Wollemia nobilis (assembly GCA_028583015.1). Lineage (NCBI taxonomy): Eukaryota > Viridiplantae > Streptophyta > Pinopsida > Araucariales > Araucariaceae > Wollemia > Wollemia nobilis. The sequence continues at coordinate 241,059 of JAQPPZ010001176.1, read as the reverse complement.
GTAGGTAGCATCTGATGGATATGTGGAGATTGGAAAATTGTGAAGCATCCTAGAGGAGTACGTGGCCTAGCATAGATCTAATGTAGCTTACATAGTTTATCTAGAGAGTTAGGTCAGGCTACATGGTGGTAGTCTACCTGAAAGATCTATAGTATGAGGATCTCAATGGAGCCAGTGTAGTGAGTTTGGGTAATAATTAGTGTGGACCAATCACAAGTCATTAGCTCATCTAGAAATATCAGTGGCTAGTGGCTCTAGGTAGCCTCATAGGGATGAGACCAAGGGTGGAGGTGACTCTAGGGGTGCAAGCCCCGCTTGATATATTGCTATGTATTTAGTATTTTTGGGTGTAAGGTCTGAGGACCTACATAGTTGTAGCCTACGAGAAATTTTTGTACCACTATGTACTTTGACATTACCATATATATATGATCTCATTTATGGCTCATCATGTGGTTATGTTTTTTATTTATGTGTTATGAGTTATGGATGCATTGATGGATGTGATGATGTATTTATTTATACATACGATGTACTAATGACATGCAATGATTAGATGATGGATGTATGATTAGATTTTGTAATCTAGATGTATGGATGCACTATTATGTATGTGTATATGGATGCAATGTTTAATGTTAAATGCATATTTTTAATTTATTTATTTATTATGCATTTAATTCTTGTTATTGCTATGATGGATGTAATGTGTATGTAATGCATTAATTTTTATGGATGTTCTAATGCAACTTGTACATGTATGTTTTAATTATTTAAAACATAATGAATGGATATAATTTGTATTTAATAGATTGATGGCAGACACCATAGAATGTATAAGAATCATGAATTAAAATATTATCATCATCATAACAATTATACGTTTGTATATGCATATGTGAGATAAAATATGTGAAATGTAAAGGTTTTTCCTATAAGAAAGATACAAAACTCTAGAAAGATACAATCCTATTAAGAATACCCAAATATTTAATATCCCTATGTGTGCAAAGTGAATGTACTGGATGAGGCATAGGACTACCTCATTGCCAGGTGGGTTTCATGCAACCCATTGTTATAATGAGGATCATCGTATGGTCATCCTAATCCTAAGTTTGGATGTAGTTAGACTAGACTACTAGGAAATACAAGCCACCAAAAGCTAGCTCAACCATAAGCTGACATTGGTCCGTACAAAATAAGGTTGCTAATTATAAACATATCACCATGCATAAGGCTACTCCATTGCGAGGTGGGTTTCATTCAACCTATTGTTGTAATGGAGATCACCCCATGGCTTTTGAAAACTAAGGATTCTAGGTATTCAAGCCTGTTATCCCTTTATTTTCTTTTGATTGCTTTGGATACTTTGCTCATGCATAGTGGTGAAAACCATTGTTTCTTATTTTTTTTTGAGCAAAGGATTTTATTAGTGATGAAAATCACTATTTCTTTTGTATTACTTTGGGAATTTTTCTCATTTTGTGGAAGAGCAAAGGGATTGTTTGGATAAGGAAGAGCTTGTCCTTTTGTCAATTATAAATATTCTAGACCATACACATGATAGGATGAGCAAGGCAAACCTTTTGCTTAAGGTGATAAGGACTACTTTGCAGTGTCATATTTCCTTTTTAGAATCATATTGTTAATGTTTAAAACTGTGTTGGGATTTTGATATATGCAATGTGTTATCAAAATGATAAATTACCTTCCAAAAGCCAAGATAGCTTTCTAGAAAATATGAAAATATAACTAGGGATGGCTAAATTATTGGAAACCCTATTATATACCCTATAGCAACTCATTAGTGGTGTTGAAAAACCAAGTTCCTCACAAGGGAAATATGAATGATAATGATATGTGAGATGTTAGGGTTTTTATTACAAGTTTTTGTAAACTAAGAGGTGTGCATAAAATAGCCGATGGCCATATAAATACCATTGTTGATATTCATTCAGTATTTATCCTATTTTATGAGGACCTCTTAATAAGTAAAAGATCATAAAGAAAACTGTGAGTGTTGATGATTGATAAGGTTGATTTGAGGTTCATGATTGGACTACAAACATGGTGTTGTTCAAACACAACTTGTCCTAATGCAAGTGTAATGGATGAATATGTATAATGCAACTAATCATTGAATGTAATAAAATGCATGATAACATGATGCAAATTTTGTTTTTTTATTTAATGTTTTGTATTATTTTTGTATTTTTATGTTTTCTGATTTGTTTGGTATTTTTGATAATTTTTGTTGTTTTTGTGATTTTGATTGTTTTATTATTTTAAAGGGGGAAGGTGCAATACCCTATGCATCCCTAGTATATGTGGTGATCAATTAAAGTGGGGAAGGTGAGATACCTTCAGAATCTCCAGTTTTCTTCATAGCTTATGATGTGGATGGTGGGGAAGGTGTGACACCTTGAAGACCCCTAGTGTGCATTTTATCTCATGCAATATGATTGGATTGTCTAGGAGGAGTGATAGAAACCAACCCCCTATGTTGTGGCATGGAATTTTATGAAATACCAATGTCTATATGAGGAAAAATGATCTAACCATCTATGCGGAGCTCATTTCGTTTTATCATCTCTTCAACTAGATTTTTGAATGAGTAGAAATTTTGGATGTCATGCACATTCATACGGTGATAAGTAAAATAGAGGCTTTCATTATTTGACCCAAGTTTAGGTTTCTAGGTTTGATTTTTGGTAATATAATTGCATGTACCTTGTACAATTTTTGAAATAGGGCCAAATTTTTCATTGAAAATCTGATGTATTAGTGAGGTGGCTTTTTAGGTTTATGATACTGTGATTGATCTTGGGATTGCAAATGAGATAATGTGGCCTAAACCATGGTAGGCTTAGGTGAAGCAGAAGAACCATCTATGGGTGAAACCTCCTTATCCATAAGGTCTTGGACTACATTTTTAAATGCATAACAATTGTTAATGTCATGGCCCTCTATTTGATGATAAAGGTAGAAGTGATCCTCCTTGTAACCCTTAGGCTTGGTCCTATTTGGGTCTAGAGGGTGTACATATAGTAATATGGTTACCTTTTCTTCTTGTAGCTTCTATAAAATGGTTGACATGGGCATTGATAATAGAGTCCAAGTACAAAGTTGGCATTTTAAATAAGGTGGATGCAGTAACCAGTTTGATGATGTGGCTACGCTGTATTTGCCTCAGTCACCTACTTAGGTTATTGTTATTTATTTTCTAGTGTAGGTAATTATTCATCTCCCATGACTAATTGTTGATCCTCAGTAGTAAGAGGATTTTCAATTTGTAGTTGGTTCTTCTCAAGCATGTCTTGTATTCTATTCTTTAATATATAGCAACCCTGAAGATCATGATCATTTCATTGATGATATAAACAATATATATACTCTTTATGCCCTTTAGATTTTGGGTGGTTTGGATATGGTGTATGTATTTATGGTAAAGTAATGGTCTTCACATCGCATAATCAATTGAATATTAACACCAAATATTTGGGTAGTGACGTATTAATGTGAGGTGGGCAGTGTGATTGACTTTGCACCTGATCCTATTGGGATTTTATTTATGTTTGTAGAGGAGACGATTGGACTTAGATGTAATTTTCTATTGTAACCCTATGCTCATGATTTGATGCATAATTTGTTGTAAGGCATCCTTTTGATGACCCATTTGTATCTCAACTTTGGCTAAACAATCTAGAATGTATTGTAAGACTAATGGGGATGATGATTACATAGTTGTTGATGAATTTGGATGATAATAGATGAATTTGGATGATAATTAATAGATGATGGAAGTGAATTAGGTGTAGGTTCCAAAATACCCTTAGGTAGATGGGAATCAGATGTCTCCGTTATATAAGAAGATGTGGATGCATCTTAATTATCTTATTTAATGGGTGTGTCCACATGCTCTTATTTTTTACTTAGCTCATGTTTTTGTTCCACCTTAAATTGCTCAGTTGTGACAGTTTGAGTACCCCCTTTTGGCTTAAAGGATACACTTGTTCTTTCTCTCGTGAATGAAATAAGCTAGGTGTGACTAGTTTCTATGGTGGTAGCACTTTTATGTAGAGGTAATATTTTATGGAGCTACCAGTTGTGTGGATTGATTTAGGGGAGCCTAGTTCCCTGTCGTAACATTTACCATTCCCACAAATTCATGGGAATATGTATTGGCACTTGGACAAGTCGTGGATGCATCATCAACTTGTCTAGAGTGATCTTATTATCTCCCATATTTAGGTGAAGAATCAAGGATGAAATCAATGGGTGGAAAATTAATAGGAGGTCAACATAAATCCTTAATTGACTCAATGAAAGCTGTAAACATAACATTGTTTGCCATGTACTCTCCTAGTTCAATAATGGTTAAGTGAACTATGACCTGTGATATGGTGGATGAAGATGGTATGATATGATCTGATTCATTTGTAATAATAATGGGTTCTTCCCTATTGGAAGGAGTGGGGAGGTATTATACTGATATGTTTGAGACGGCTATAGGAATATTTGTGGTAGGCTTTTTTAACTTATCCTTGATTGGATAAATTGAGGATGGATAAGGAGTAGCATGAGAGACCAATGGTAATGGTGGTGGTGGAGGTAGTTCCATAATTAACCATGGGGTTGACTCTAGAATTTGGATAAAATAATTGGGTTTAGTGTCCAAATGCATGGGTGACACAGTAGGCTCCTATGGATGATCACCCTTATTGTAATATTTGAAGGGGTCTGGGTTGACATGAACCACATGGACCTTACCTTCATGTATGTATTTGATATATTGATGGACAATGGATGAAATGCACTACATGGATCTCATCCAAGGTCGTCCAAGTAGTATGTTGTACTATCTTGAACCTTCTAATATGTAGCACAATATAGGCATGGTCCTCTATCCAACTTGAATGGGGAAGACTATTTTGCCAACTATGGGAGATACAAAATTATTAAATTCTTACAAGGTGAACATGGATGCTACAATGTGTGAAGGTGGAATGTTGAGATGCTTCATTGTAGTTGTGGTAATAATGTTTATCATGGAGCCCATGTCGATAAATACCCACTTATAGGGGATCCTATTGATGCATGAAATTATGTGCAAAGGAGGGCCAGGTATGTTTGCGGGTACAGGTTTGATATCATGATCCTAAAAAATGATAACAAGATCTTTGTACATTTGTATGTGTCCCACAAATTTGGTGAAAGTATCAAGATCATGGTGTTGTAATTCTATTAAACTCAAGATCTTCATGAGAGTTTCTTGATGTTTGGGGATTGTTGTATTAACTCACTTATGGTTGTGTTGGTTGATGGCGTATGTGAACTTCACATCGGCCTACTTTTTATTGTGATCATTGATTGATTTGGTGGTCTTTGGATGGGAGCTCGAGATGGCAAAGATCATGACATAGAAGTCCTATATAATTCCCTACTAGGTACCTCAATAGATCGGTCATGTATGGTAGTGTTTCGGTATTAGCGTTGGCTAACCAAATAATCCATTGGATCATGTGAATAACCCAATGGTGTTCTCCTAGTAGAGTTACTTTGGTGGTCTAAACCTCTATGTGAGGCATTAGCTTCGTGATGACTATAAAGGAATTGTGCAAGAATGAGGAGATCCTTAAGACTATAGTGGAGGTGTTCAGGGTCTCTCTGTAAGTTTTTTGCTTCACTGAATTGTTGGCAATTTTGGGTACCTTGGGTGCATTGCCTTTGCTCAAGTGTATAAGTTGTCATTGATGTCAAGAAGCTTTTGAAGGAATTTGATTTGATGTAAAATAATTTGTTTTGATGAAGGTTCGGCATGACAGGTTCGAAAGAAAGCTTTTTAGAAAAGTGTCATGATATCGCGACATGTCGCATTTTCGCGACTTAAGCAGGAGAGAGAAAGCTTTTTAGAAAAGTGTCACGATATCGCGACATGTTCGGAGTCAAAAATGTCACGATTTCGTGACATATTGCAAGGAAGGTTGAACGAACGAAAAAGTGTCACGATTTCGCGACATAATGCAGGAGAGAGAGTCCGAAAGAAAAAGTGTCACGATTTCGTGACATAATGCAGGAGAGAGAGTCCGGGAGAAAAAGTGTCACGATATCGCGACATGTCGGGTTTTCGTGACCCGAAGAAAAGAAAAGCGCTAAGGAGAAAAAGTGTCACGATTTCGCGACAAGTCAGAAGACAAAGTGGAAGCAAGATAAAGTGTCACGATTTCGCGACATGCTACAGATGAAAATGTTCCAAGTAAGAACTGTCACGATTTCATGACATACAGCAAAGGGAAGAGTCTGAAATGAGAAGCGTCGCGATTTCACGACAGGTTGCAAAGAAGTCGTACGAAAGCTGAAAGCGTCACGATTTCGTGATAGGCTACAAAGAAAACGTACGAAAGCTAGAAGTGTCACGATTTCATGACAAATTCAAGGAGGAAGAGCTCAAAGGTGAAAGCATCATGATTTCGTGACATGTTCCATTTTTGTGGGTGTAAGGCAGAGAAAAACACAAGGCAGCGAAAGTGTCACGATTTCGTGACATGTTCCATTTTCGCTAGTGCAAGCAGTCAAGAGTGCAAGGAAGAGAAAGTGTCACGATTTTGCAATAGATTGAGATAGCAGCGTTCGGTTGGAGAAAGTGTCACGATTTCATGATAGAAATAGAATGCAGGCCTTCTATAGGAGAAGTGTCATGATTTCATGACAAAAGTAGAGAGGAAGGCTATGAAGACAGAAGTGTCATGATTTCATGACAAAAGCAAAAAGGAGGTCGACGAAGGGAGAAATGTCATGATATCGTGACAAACGCAAAGTTGATGCTGACTAAGTCAGAAGTGTCATGATATCACGACAAGAGCTTAGTTGAAGTCGACAAAGGCTAAAATGTCACGATATCGTGACAAAAGCCAAAAGACAGTATACGGTTGCAAAAGTGTCGTGATATCGTGACATGTTGTAGTTTCATGGCAGAAGCTACAGAAGAGTTGCAGAGGCAGTGAAGCCGACAAAGTTAAATTTGGGCTAACAAAGATTAGGGTTTGCAGCCGACGTAGTTTAGGGTTTGCAGCCAACGTAGTTTAGGGTTGTGCAGTCGACTAAGATCAAGGTTTTGATCTTGAAAGTGTTAGTATAAAAGGAGGGCTGTTTGGAGAGTTGAGGGTGATTCGAATGCGTTGTTGAAGTGCGAAATTTGTAGATAGTGCGCAGAGCAAGAAGTTCGATCGCTATGAGCAGAGTGCGAATTCGATTGTAGTGTGCAGAGTGCATTTCGTCGAATCATTCTGAGTGGGAAAGATCGAAAAGGAAGAAGAGTGTGCGCAGACAGTGCAAGGGTTGAAGTTCGACCAAGTGCGGGTGTGTTTGCGTAGAGAGAGAAAGAAGATCGAGGACATTTGTGCCAGACCGAAGGACTGTGTTTGGTGCAGATCAGAGAAAGAGAACGAGGACATTTGTGCTAAACCGAAGGACTGTGTTTAGTGCAAATTCGAGGACCAGCTTTGGAGGTGAAAGAGTTGAGGACAGAGGTCTCCGACCAGAGCAGGGAGGACAGGTGTCTTCTATGGATAGAGTTCCATTTGCTAAGGGCAGCGAAGGTAGAGGTCTTCTAGAGGATCACCAGCCAGAGCAGAGCTAGGGGATTGGTGTCTCCTGTGGGTTGGTAACCACGAACTCGAGATTAGGGGATTGGTGTCTCCTTTGGGTTGGTGCCCATAAACATTGTAATCGGGAAAGGTATTCCCAGAATTTGGATTGATAAAATTTAGTGAAATATTTTATCCGTGGATGTAGCTTAGCCATTACGGGTGAACCACGTTAAGATTGTTGTCTCTTTGTGGATGTTTTTATGCATTGCTTTGATATTGTTGTGGGTATATCGCTTTACTATTTTGTAATATAAAGGAAAAAGTAAAAAGTGGTCTTATACTGTTCACCCCCCCTCTCAGTATAAGCTTGTGTTCTTCAATTGGTATCAGAGCGGGTGCCTTCGAAAAGTTTAACAGCTTGAAGGAAAAGCTAGTAAAGAACACAATGGATTATTCAAGTGGCAATGCAACACCTATTCTTGATGGGTCAGATTTTGGTCTTTGGAGTGCAAGGATGAAGGTTCATCTAATGGCACTTGGTAATGAGGTATGGGAAGTAATTGAAGATGAGTACACTATTCCTGTACATGGTCCAAATACTAAAGAAGAAAGGCTCCTACATCACAGCAATTCAAAAGCAATGAATGCAATCTTGAAAGGCTTACAGAAAGTAGATCTCACCAAAGTGATTCACTGCAAGACAACCAGTGAAATGTGGAAACAATTACAGGTGGTTCATACAGGTGATACAAATGTCAGAAAGGCCAAGTTGAGACACTTCAAAGGTATGTTTGAACAACTCAAGATGAATGATGATGAAAATATTAGTGACTATATGCTTCGTATGGATGAGGTTGTTAACTCCATGAAAGACTTAGGTCTTGAGCTTGCTGAAAATGATGTTTGTGATAAGATTTTAAGATCTCTTCCTAATAGATTTAGTGAAAAGATTTCTGCTATTGAGGAAGCTAAAGATTTGGATAAGTTGAAAAAGGATGAGCTCCATAGTATACTTGCAGCATTTGAGTTGAGAACTCAAGTGAAGGTTGACGTCAAGAAAGAGGCAACTTTCAAGGCTACCAAGAAATCCAAGGGTAAACAACTTCAAGAGAGTGATGAGTCTTCTAGTGATGAAGAGGCATATTACAGCAAGAAAGGCAAATTCTCTAGAAAGCACAAAAGCATGAAAAATATAAGATGTTTCAATTGCGGAAAGTTTGGTCATTATGCTACAGACTGTACTGTTCCCAAGGATGAAAGTGATGAAGATAAACAGGATTCAAAGAGCAAGGATTTTGAAAAGCACAAGCATCACAGAAAGAACAAAGATGAGCACAACAATCAAGGAAAGAGGTATTCTCACAAGCACAAGAAGAGTTTTTACCTAGACAAAGCAAGTAAGTGCTCTAGTAGTGATAGTGAAAGTTCGTCAAGTGATAATGAAAATGAGATGTTGTTCATATCAGAAAAGAGGAAGAACCGAAACATAGATTCATTATCATGAAATGTCTTAGATGTGGAAATTTTGGTCACCTTGAGGATGATTGTACAAATAATGATTTGGTTTCCAGTATGTATGAGGATGCTTCAGAAAACTATAAGGAAGATGCATGTATGGTTTTCGAAAAAGGTAGCACCTCTAGTGATAAGAAATCTGAAAAAGGCTTTGATGATTCAGATAGCAAACAAATAAAGGATCTTGAAAGTGAACTTACTAACGCTCTTAGTGTTTTGAAAAAGGAAAGAAAGAAGAATGCTAGACTCAAGGATAAGTTAGATGAATGTTGTATGGAGAGAGATGATCTTATAGAAAGTCTTGACTTCTCTATGGCTAAGACACAAGAACTCAAGGATGAGTTAGAGTCTAAGGTTCTTGAGTATAGTGAGTTAGAACAGAAAATGGCTTCTTTGAAAGAGGAAACTAAAGAGTACAAGGATAAGCTTTACAGGTTTCAAGATAGCTCCAAAAAGGTTAAGTCACTCATCAAAGGTCAAAGAAAGACAACGGATAAAATAGGCCTTGGTTTTGTTAAGCCACACAAGGAACAAGCTGGAGAGTCTAGTAAGAGACTCCAAAAGGAAGAGAGTTCTGATGAGGAAAGTATTTCAGATCATGAGTCCTTGAATGATAGATGCGCAGAAACAGAAAACGAAATTCAGAATGAGAAGAAGAAGTTTTCAGGACCCAAGAGGTCGAATAAAGGAAAATTTCACGGCAGATGTTTTGCGTGTTACAGGTTTGGTCACATGGCTGCACATTGCATGGCTCAAGTGAAGAAGGTAAACGACAATTTTAGAAGCGCTAGTTTCTTTCAAGGGTATTGCTACTCTTGTCAACAGTTTGGGCACAAGGCAGTCTATTGCAAGGTTAATTACAGGAACAGGTTTGATCAAAACAGGTTCGGCCAGATCAGGCGGATTCAAAGAACAGGTATGCCTAAAAGAAATAACATTGTTACTTGTTATAAGTGTAACAATGAAGGTCACACAACTAGACAGTGTAGAGCTGAACTTCCAAGGTACAGGAACAGGAACAGTGGTATGAACAGGTCCAAGGATCAAGGCATGGATAAGAACAGGAATGATAACAGGAACAAGAACAGTGACAGGAACAGGAATATGGACAAAGAGTTCAAGAGAAGGCCCGACAAGGAAGTGATAGACGCTGATGATGATCAGTGCCTAATGGGAGTTTTACTCCCACCCCAGAATTAATCACCTCATCAGGAGGTGGGGGAGGGACTAAGCTAAGAGGCTCATTCTTAGTCCCGAGCCCCAAAGGTGACCCTTTGCCATTGATGACAAAGGGGGAGAGATATGAGTAAGGGGGAGAGCTTCAAGTGAAGAGGAAAGCTTCAAGTTAGGGGGAGCAAAACTTCAAAGGAAGATTCTTAGTTGTGGGCATAGTTTCTCAGCTGTTAGCACAGTTGGTTTCAGTTTTGGCTCTTGAGACGTGTTTTCAATAAAGGTTTGCCATCAATGACAAAGGGGGAGATTGTTGGCAATTTTGGGTACCTTGGGTGCATTGCCTTTGCTCAAGTGTATAAGTTGTCATTGATGTCAAGAAGCTTTTGAAGGAATTTGATTTGATGTAAAATAATTTGTTTTGATGAAGGTTCGGCATGACAGGTTCGAAAGAAAGCAATTTAGAAAAGTGTCGCGATATCGCGACATGTCGCATTTTCACGACTTAAGCAGGTGAGAGAAAGCTTTTTAGAAAAGTGTCGCGATATCGCGACATGTCACAGTTTCATGACTCAAAGAGGAGAGAGAATGTTCGGAGTCAAAAATGTCACGATTTCGCGACATATTGCAAGGAAGGTTGAACGAAAGAAAAAGTGTCGCGATTTCGCGACATGATGCAGGAGAGAGAGTCCGAAAGAAAAAATGTCACGATTTCGTGACATAATGCAGGAGAGAGAGTCCGGGAGAAAAAGTGTCGCGATATCGCGACATGTCGGGTTTTCACGACCCGAAGAAAAGAAAAGCGCTAAGGAGAAAAAGTGTCACGATTTCGTGACAAGTCAGAAGACAAAGTGGAAGCAAGATAAAGTGTCACGATTTCGCGACATGCTATAGATGAAAATGTTCCAAGTAAGAACTGTCACGATTTCGTGACATACAACAAAGGGAAGAGTCTGAAATGAGAAGCGTCACGATTTCGCGACAGGTTGCAGAGAAGTCGTACGGAAGCTGAAAGCGTCACGATTTCGTGACAAGCTGCAAAGAAAACGTACGGAAGCTAGAAGTGTCATGATTTTGTGACAAATTCAAGGAGGAAGAGCTCAAAGGCGAAAGCGTCACGATTTCGTGACATGTTCCATTTTTGTGGGCGTAAGGCAGAGAAAAACACAAGGCAGCGAAAGTGTCACGATTTCGCGACATGTTCCATTTTTGCTAGTGCAAGCAGTCAAGAGTGCAAGGAAGAGAAAGTGTCACGATTTCACGATAGATTGAGATAGCAGCGTTCGGTTGGAGAAAGTGTCACGATTTCATGACAAAAATAGAATGCAGGCCTTCTATAGGAGAAGTGTCATGATTTCATGACAAAAGCAGAGAGGAAGGCTATGAAGACAGAAGTGTCACGATTTCACGACAAAAGCAGAAAGGAGGTCGACGAAGGGAGAAATGTCGTGATATCGTGACAAACGCAAAGTTGATGCTGACTAAGTCAGAAGTGTCATGATATCGTGACAAGAGCTTAGTTGAAGTCGACAAAGGCTAAAATGTCATGATATCGTGACAAAAGCCAAAAGACAGTATACGGTTGCAAAAGTGTCACGATATCGCGACATGTTGTAGTTTCATGGTAGAAGCTATAGAAGAGTTGTAGAGGTAGTGAAGCCGACAAAGTTAAATTTGGGCCGACGAAGATTAGGGTTTGCAGCCGACGTAGTTTAGGGTTTGCAGTCGACGTAGTTTAGGGTTGTGCAGCCGACTAAGATCAAGGTTTTGATCTTGAAAGTGTTAGTATAAAAGGAGGGTTGTTTGGAGAGTTGAGGTGTGATTTGAATGCGTTGTTGAAGTGCAAAATTTGCAGATAGTGCGTAGAGCAAGAAGTTCGATCATTGTGAGCAGAGTGCGAATTCGATTGTAGTGTGCAGAGTGCATTTCGTCGAATCATTATGAGTGTGAAAGATCAAAAAGGAAGAAGAGTGTGTGCAGATAGGCAAAGACGAACAAGGACATTTGTGCCAGATCGAAGGACTGTGTTTGGTGCAGATCAGAGAAAGAGAATGAGGACATTTGTGCTAAATCGAAGGACTATGTTTAGTGCAAATTCGAGGACCAGCTTTGGAGGTGAAAGAGTTGAGGACAGAGGTCTCCAGCCAGAGCAAGGAGGACAGGTGTCTTCTATGGATAGAGTTCCATTTGCTAAGGGCAGCGGAGGGAGAGGTCTTCTAGAGGATCACCAGCCAGAGCAGAGCTAGGGGATTGGTGTCTCCTGTGGGTTGGTAACCACGAACTCGAGATTAGGGGATTGGTGTCTCCTTTGGGTTGGTGCCCATAAACATTGTAATCGGGAAAGGTATTCCCAGAATTTGGATTGATAAAATTTAGTGAAAGATTTTATCCGTGGACGTAGCCTGACCATTCTAGGTGAACCACGTTAAGATTGTTGTCTCTTTGTGGATGTTTTTATGCATTGCTTTGATATTGATGTGGGTATATCGCTTTACTATTTTGTAATATAAAGGAAAAAGTAAAAAGTGGTCTTATATTGTTCACCCCCCCTCTCGGTATAAGCTTGTGTTCTTCATGAATCATGGTCGAGCTTGACTATACATATATATCATGTTGTTTTTATTAAGCAAACCAAAATTAAAATAGATAAAGTATACAAAATGATTATATTTTTTAAATATTTCTTTGTGATTCCTAAATTGTCTAATGTATTTTGATTTGTTATTTTTGCTTTCTTGTTCATGATTTTGCTTTCGTTGATGAAATACTTAGTTTAAGGGATTTCACCTATATACTATCATACACAGACCCAGTGATGAAGTCCATCTTGTGAAACCCACAAAGATTTGGCAATGAAATCTAAATATAGTGAGGGATCCTAGACCTACCAGTCCTCACCCAGTTCACCTTGGCCAGTGATATACCTCCTCGAAGAGAGATACCTGCTATATTTCTTAGCTATGATGGTTCTTGGACTAGCCTTGGCCAAAAATATGGTGTGAAATAACCACAAACAAGCTAACAAGGTGGTGATGAAGGCCACCGTCATTGGTCTTGATGGATGGTTGGGTGTGAATTCTAACTTTTTGATGTTTAATATGATACATGGTGTGTGTGGGTTCATTTTATCTTATGTGAAAATAAAAATGCAACATAGAGCAATCAATAACTTTTTCTAGTGCATAAAATAACATTTTAAATTTTCAAATTCCTAGGTAAGAACATTTTAGTTTTAAAAAAAAAATTATAGATCCCTAATATGATGTCAGCCTTTGCACAGGTATTAAGCATTCAATCCACATAGTCAGAAAATAAATTCCATCTATATATAATATGATCTATAGTAGAGGCCTTTTGACATAGAAGCAATCATAAAATAGGGGCCACTTAACCTACAAGTGACCAATAACAAAGACCATCAGGACCCAGGAGTGGTCACAAGTAGAATGCTTCAAATTTAAGAATTCTTCTATATTTTCCAATTAAAACATGAAATTCTAACTTTTTCTATGAAAAGCAAGAAAATTAAGTATAGAAAAACTCATAGGCAAAGCCTACATCTGATGAATTTGTTGCCTCTTTGATTTTATGAGCTCTACTCTAAGGCCATCATGGGGCAAAGAGATGGGTACTAGTGGCCATCATAGGGTAGGATGGTAGCTTCTGTGAGCCTTTCCAACCCAACGCAGTGGTACTTGAGATTCAATAAAATCAAGAAAATAGGTAATTAGTGATAGATTTTGTGAAATGTGGAAAGAGTCCCACATTGTGATCACTAATGTAGTATGCAAAAATCTAACACCTAAGCAATTATATGAAATCAAATTGAAAGCATAATCATGTAACCATCATAAGACAAAGGAATAAAGAAATGGTGCCCTTCTCATTAATATTGAAATTTTCCTTTACAAGGTGGTTACAAAGATATCCCTCTTAGGGATAGATACCAATTTGATACAATTTACAATAAATAATCAATGGTAGGTGTATTTTGTAGGATATTTGCAACCTCAAAATTGACTTGAGGAGGAGTTTAATGTGACCTACGTAATGTGAGATAAAGATTGATGAATCTTCATGTTGATAGCTCCTACCAAGACCTGAAATCTACACACAAGAACACTCACAAGATGTTAATAGAAAATGAGGAACCTCTCATGATGAGGTCCATATTCCATAATAAACTAAAAGGAAATACTAAAAATGATAAAAAGATGCATAAAAATTGAATTAAACTATGTTAGAAAGTAAAGGAAATTCTTTTAAAATTAATGTAACTAAGAAAAATAGTAAAAATAGATGTCACAAAGAGGCCATTATGGGGTAGAATGGTCTTTCCTGACCATCCTAGGGTAGGGCGATGGAACTTGTGGGTCACTTTGTGGTAAAGTGACCACTAAACAGTGGACTATTTCTTTGTGGCCAATACAGGAAACACCTGAATTAGTCTATCAAATTGATGTTCAAGGGTCATGCTCTTTGAAGCATAATTAAATCATGGAAATCAGCTCAAATTTGGGGTGTTTGATGGTGAAAGAGTATTGAATTTGATCTTCGACCTTCAAGGGACTCCATTATTGCATTGGCAACCTCCAAGATTGAAATACAGTAGCACTTCATTGTGTAGAATTAGCAAGATATCACTGAGGAACAATTTGGTAGTACTTCATTGTAGAAAATAGCTAGATGGCTTAATTAAGATAAGATGCCTTCTTATAGATTTCCTCAATAGAAATCTTAGCTTCCTTGAGAAGCTAAGAAATAGTTAGGATTAAGAAGAGCAATAGACCATTCTAGAAGCTTCTCGCAACTAATTTCAAATGTAGTGGGCTTGGTTGGTTGTTGAAATCATTTTTTCTTGTGGTGCTAGTTTTCAGTTTGTTACAAGTACGACCATCATAGGGTAGAGTGGACATGACTGCTAGTCGTCATAGGGTAGTACGACCTTTGGAGGCCACTCCTAGGTATGATGGTCCAAGTTGTAAAGGAGGAATCCTTTTTGTTGAAGTGATAAAAATCACGGTTACGCCCTGAGGCTACCCCAGGTGGGTCATATGGCCTAAAAAGGTGTCCATATAACCAATATTCTCAAAATTATGTGTTTTAGGTGTCTAAAAAATAATACAGTGAAGACCTCAATAAAATCATAATCTTGAGAAGAAGAAGATCATGTTTGAAGTCATAATTCGACAAGAAGCTTGAAGGAATATTTAGATAGAAGAAGCCTACAAAATCTAAAATATTTGGAGATTGCCTCTCACAACAAGAAGGCACAATTCAGAGAAAGGAGTTCTCTAAATCTACAATAGAAAGTAGAAGATCACTAGAAGGATTAAGCCACCAAATCCAAGGCTCAAGATAGAAATTTTGAGGCTAGAGATTGGTGAAGGAGAAAGTTGTTTGGGACAGCCAACAAAGAAGTTGTGTATCCATCCACTACAAAGTAGAAACTTGGTGAATCCAAACACCAAGATCTACATCATCTACAGAAGCCATTAAAGGTAAGAAACTAGGGTGCAATTAGTTGAACTTAAAATTAGGGTTCATTATCAAATTCCATTAAGCACCATATTTGGATTAAAAGTTGCAGAAGAATAGATTGCATTATAGTCTTCAAGTGCAAAAAGAAATAATTCATTTTAAGGATTATTTGCACAATTAATAGGAGTTGGATATTTTCGAGAGAAATAAATTATCATCTACCTATTTGCTATCTAGAAAGCAAGAAGACTATATCCTACAATATTTATTGTAGTGAAAATTTACAGAATACTTATTAAGGGTTCATTACATATTACTCTTAAAAGTTGCAGAGATTATTAAGTGCATCTAAAATTATTTTGAGATTTTATTGGAGTGATAAGGTGAGATTGTTAGTGCATTAAATTGGTATTATTAAGATCATTTGCACTACACTAATTACTCTAAAAAAATGTTAGTTTGTGTTTGTTGATTAAAGGATCAAGAGCACAAAAACTAGCAGATTATCAAAGTGTCTAGAGATACTATTGGTGCACAGAACCTACAACATCTCATGGCCCAAAGAAGCCACCAAAATAGATAATATTCCTCCAAGGAGTGGAGAAGAAAATCCACTATCAAAAATAGCAATAGAAGCTTCAAATCGAGACTTGGTGAGTCTCAGATTCAAAGTGCACTAAAGGCTATTTACAAAAAGGTGCAGAAATTACTTCTACAAGAAAGAGCTTCTATCTAAGTGGTTAATAGCTTGGGTTTATTACCAAAGTCACCAAGCAATGGAGAGAGTTGTCTAGCAAAAGAGACAACATCAAATCTGCCATCACCTATTTCAAAAAGTTGCCATAAGACCAAGAAAATTAGATTGCAAAAGGAGGTGCAAAAAAGGTATCTTATATACAAAGTATTTACATTTGTTTTGCACTACTCTAATCTACTCTACGTTAGAAAGAGGATAGGTCTTCTATGCCAAAGAGGCACACTCTTTACAAGGAGAAAAATACTCCAAGGCAGTCATGCAAAAGCATTCTCCATGCAAGGGAATAGAGCTGCTCAAAAGGCTCACATCTACTACGTTGTGGATAGCCGAACCTACAAGAAAACAAAGCAAGGAGAAGCATTACATCAAAAGGCAATAACATCTACTAAAAGGAAGGTAGAACAAGTTGAAGGATGTACGTCCAAGGAGCACCATTGGAGTAGCCCAAAAACTCCACTCAAGCATTGAAAAGTATTGCTCCAAGATCTCAAGGCACCACTGGAATCATCTCATATCAAGCTCCATCGAACAAAGGAAGAGCTCACAATGTTGCATGGTTAATAGGGAGATTACAAGATACGTTGGAGAAGCATTACATTGAAAAGCCCATGCATGAAGGAAAGGTGACACTTGTCACCTAGAAGGAAATAAAACATTTTCCACACAAGCACCCATCCATTACAAAGGAAATATTACAAAGGAAGAAGAAGAATGAGCACTCGTTCAAGATCGTAACGCTCATCTACCTAGTAAAGTTTCACAAATGACATCTCAAGCACTCAAGAGTAACCATTGTGACACTTGTCACAAATTCCAAGATCCTCCATCTATTAAAAGGTATCAAATACTATAGAGGATAACATTCAAAGTATTCATAGGAGTCATAGCACTTACAACAATTGGAATCATAGTTTGGAGGAGAGGTAAAGAGCATTAAAATCTTTGGTCAAGGTGTTCAAGGAAGGTCAAATCTCAAGAGTTGAAGCACCACCATCCAAACCTGAAGTCAAAGGTGAATCAATGTTCACCATAACGTTCAAGGAGAAGGTATTAAGAGGACTGTCATACACATCCAGAACCTGCACCGAATACATTGGGAATACAACACTAAAGGTAAGGTTTATACTTCATCAAGATTGCTTTCATTAAATAGGGAGTTATAAGGTATATTATAAGGTTGAAATATCAATAGAAATCAACCATATTTGAAAGCAATATCTAAGGGGAAATAACTATTAAATTAGCCTAAATATTTGCAATATTAAAACATAGGAGAAATAAGGATTTCTACTTGAATTTCTATTATTGCAAATAATTGTTTTCTAATATTCCACATTAGGGAGTTATAAGGAATACTACATCAAAGTAGGAAATTGGAAATTAGAAACAATAAATATCAAATTATTAAAGGCTATAAAAAGAGGTTTATTAAATAATATTAAGAGTTGGAAATTAATTGGTATACTTGTCTCAAAAATACATTAAAGGGATAAAAGAAATCCAACTATTAAACCTCATAAAAATAGAAAGTGCTCAAGTTCAATAGGAGTAATAAGGTGTAAAAGAAGTTGATTTTTTCTATTCACAAAACTTTACAAAATCAACTCAAAATTGAACTATCATTCTCAAAAGCACTTTATCTATCATATAGCATTTCCAAAACTACTAGGGAGACATAAGGCATTCTACAAAACTTGATAATAATAGCATTCTTCAAATATTATCAAGTGCACAATCCATTTGGGAAGCATAAGGTCTCTACAAAGTCTACAAGGACTCTACTGATTCACATCTCTTAACTAGGGAGATATAAGGAAGCCTACAAAAACTAAGCTCTACAAATATTCTATCAAATCAAAGCTCATATCTAGAGAATCACAAAGTAGAACACTTTAGAAGACTCTATTTCAAAAAAGGCTATAAATATGTCTACCTCAAGTAATACAGTAAACAATGACATGAACAACACTATTAGAAAAGAGAGAGCAAGTGTCATAAAAAGTGGAATCAAGAATTTACTTATAAAATTTGAAGGAAACTTAGATCCTATGTCAAAAAGGATACAAAATGAAGCTTTGAAAGACATGTTTGAAATGATGGAGCACTATCTACATGCTCAACTCATTGAAGCAATTGACAAAGGAAAGAATGACATTCAAATTCCTTTAGAATACAAAAGTATACTATACATGGCACTACTTACATTCAAATGTTATAAGGATGAAAATATAGAACAAAAAGGATTGATAGAAATACTTAAGCTGAAAATAAAATTAGATGAATCCTCACTAGCAAAGATATTTCAATCCTCATGCAGTATTAGCACTTCAAGTTCTACTAACTCAAAATCTTATCATGATGCTCTAAGTGTATGTTTAGATGATCCTATATAGGACACAAAGAATGATGACAAGGATGAAAGAAAAGAAAAAATTTCTTTGCAAGAATCAGGTGCTAGCACATCCACCTATGAAAGTACTAACTCCAATAAATAAGAAGAAGAAGAACCAATGCAAGAAGGCATACAATGCAAAATGAATTAAAGAGGACCAGATCAAGCCAAAGAACATCAAGTTGAAGACCATACTCAAGAAGAAGATCCATATTGAAGATTGAAATATTCAATACCCAAATAATGTAATATAGGGGGTGTTAGAGTTAGAGTATATTACATCATTTGGGTCATGTAAATGTACCACCTTAGGTACATAGTTAGGATAGGATATTACTTTAGGGGGAAGTTATCTAGTTACTTCATGCAATGTAATAAATGCACAAGTGGCAATGTGCAAGTTGTAATGTGCAAGGTGTTCCCTTGTACAACTAGGTAGAGTGTTGGCCAAGGAATCTATCTTCCTATATAAAGGGCCTCATAGTGGTAGATTATATGATCAAGGAGACAGGAAGTCAAGTTCTCATCTAGTGCAGTGTAGTAGATAGTGGTGCTCCCATATGGAGTACCATGTAGCTCTTTAGCTCATAGTAATGGAGTGTCCATTTCCTCCATACTACATTGTAATTTTGTCATTTCTATTTATAGCATATTTTAGTCATATTGTTGTTTCACTTTCTTTCATATTTCCTGTATTTCATTAGGACCTGTGTTAGATCTCTCCACAACATACATCCTCAAAAGCTAACATCAACAATAATCATACCATAATCAATACCACCAGAACATATAATATAATCAAATACCAACCAACACCAATCAATTGGCCAATCAAAATACCATTTCATCAACCCAATTAATCATTCATAAAACTCACCCAACCTACACACAAAAAGCAAACAAAGGTTTTCAATCACCATTGGAATATTCTAAATTTTAGTTTTTACAAGATAAAATTGATTGCTTAGCCATGCAGATGCCTAAAATGTTATATCAGAAACCAAATTTAAGGTAGCTAGTCAATAATCCTATTCATCCTTCAATTCTAATACCAAATTTTGATAAATTCAAAGTGGATTAGGACCCCCAAAAGCATGTAGTTGTGTTCATACATGTGTGCTTCAGAATACAATATAATGACCCCTTGATTCCCTAAAACTTCCCTCAAACATTTGGAGGATATGTCCTAGAATGGTATAATCATTTTTTGCACCATAGTATCAATACTTTTGTGCAATTAGTGGACCAATTTCTAGAGTGGTTCTCTCTAAATGTTAGAAATAAAGCCATATTGATCGACCCATTCAAATTATGTCAATTCCAATATGAGTTGGTTTATGACTATGGAAACTGCTAGAGGGTAGTTATAACTAAATTACTATTCACCCTCCCCATGGTGGAACTCATAAGAATGTTCACAAGGAGTTATTTGAAACCCATCGCCTTGTTGTTACTATTGCAATAATATAGAACATTTGAAGAAGCACTCATCCAACCTAGAGTAATTGAATAAATTAAAATCCAAGAGGGTGAGATCAAGCTTAAGAAAACTGAATTGTAGAACAAGAACCAAAGGGGAAATAATCAGCATTGAGTGCACCTCAATTGCAGACTCATCAAACTCAAGTCCAATATCAACAACCCCAAATCCAACCACTGCAACAAAAACAAGCATATCAAGTGGTAATACCCCCACATAAAATGCAAAATTAGGGCAATGAAACAAACAACAATCAATTTTTATAGTACAATAGATTTGTTTGCAATTACATGCCATTATCCAAACCACTCCAAATTTTTCCAATGGTTGTATGAGGCACAAATGATTACACTACCACAAAAAAAACCTAAAGATCCAAACAAATCATGTGGTATGTCATACAAGGAGTACCAATAGTGTACCTTTCATCATCATAAAGGTAATAATATTAATGATTGCTATTCATTCAAGGATATTGTGCAAGACCTAATTGAGAAGGGGATTATAAAAATTGATAACCCTTTAGCACAATAAAACTAGAACCTTGGTATTTATCAAACATCTCTCCCTCATGATGAGGTGACTCAATAAACAACATGGGAATCAATTTCTACAATTCCCCCCAACTAAGTCAAGCATATTCATAATTCTCAACAATACCAAGGTTTTGTGGGTGCTATCCGCATAGTCACCAAAGCTTAGAGAAATACCAATTGTATATAACAATAAAAATAACCAACAGCAACAAAAATTCTCTCTATGGCACCATCAACTATCGTGCCTCTATAACCAAATCACACCAATCCACCCCATATTCACCTCCAAAACCATCCACCAAGATTGAACATCACAATAAGGAGTCTATTTATGAGCTGATACAATAATATCCCCTATAATGTGAAGCAATGATGGAGATATTAAAATCCATTGTAGTTCAGACACAATATCCCAATACTTTTACAATATTTTTTGGGAAATATCTAGACATGCATGGAACCATCAATCACATTTTATGATTTTAAGATCAAAATCATGCCAATGAAGATACTTGATCCTTAATTGCACATCATAGCTCATATCGATCAATAGCCATTCAAACGAGTGTTAATATATATCGACTCTTCCATAAACATAATCATCACCCCTACACTTCAACACCTTAACCTTCCACCATCACATACTGCTAACTCCACATTTATCTTGCAAGATTTCAATGATACTCTATGCTTTACAATCGAAATAGTTGTCCTTACTATGTGGGTGGGGGTAAAAACCATTCACATAATGTTCCACATCCTAGAGGGGCAATGCAATACAACATACTCCTTGGACACCCCTAGATTAGAGACATGAAGATGTACCCTCAACATTACATAAATACCCAAAATATGTGCATGAGGGAAAAATTTATTGTATACTTGTATATGAAGAATATTTTAAGTACTACAACTTCATTTCCAACCCATATGCACCATCCTTGCCATACAACTACTTATCCATCACTCCACTAACCACTCCATAAATCTTGTGCTAAGATACCTCATAAAAAGCACCCATTCAAGAGGCTCTTCCTATAACTGATCTTGTCTCCACATTCCAAACCATCAACCCAAATTGTGCTTATTCCTCCACCTCATATCACTTTCCCATAACACCTCATCATCCTATAAATCAACCCTCACCTTCATCAAGTCACATTCATCATCTCACACAAACAACCAACTTCTCACCCCACACCCTTTACACAAGGGGAATGCCTTAACATCATAAGTTCAACCATCTAACCCTTAATAAACACCCACAATCACTCATTATCCCCCATCATAAACCAATCCCACTTCACAAGATCCCATCATTGCCAAACCTCTTCCCAAAACCCAACCTGTTTTCCACTACACTCATCCAAACCCTCCTCCATATCCATCATCTAAGCCACATGTCTCTATTGAGGCCTCTACCTCTTCCCATGATCCATTCAAAACCATACCAATGAAGGTTACAATCCATATTTTCAACCCAAGTATTGGTGAGTACATCGTTTAGAACAAAGTAATAACCACACCCACCATTAATATTGTTAGAGACTATGATCACAAATGTAACCGAACTTTAGCCATTAGTGTAAAATATAACATGGTTTCAACACCTAATCGAATAAACTTTATGTATGGGAGATTTGGTTCTTTTTCCGATCCACCTTCCCTCGATGAACCCCAACAATAATTTTTTGCTAATATTGAATATATGTCCAATCCATATTTCCCAATGTGATATTTTTGGTGGGTTAACTGGTAGGGATATGGTTTAGGATGATATGGAGAGGGTATTCATAACATATTTGAACCACACTATAGAGAGGCACATGATCACTCTAACTTGGAATATAGGCATCAATCCTCTACATCCTCCTTTAAGGAAATATTTCAAAAGCTTACCTTAGACCCAAATGAGGAGGATGATGAGGATAGTGATGATAGTGACGATGAATATATAGACCTTGAGTTTGTGCATCTATTGTACAAGGCATTTCTAGAAATGTGAGCACAAGTTTACATCATTGAATATATTTACAATGATGACTCTAAGGAAGAATTTGATGAGAATTTTGATGTACTCTCAATCACCTCTAACAGCTTCAAGGAAGAGTTGGTCCCCATTTCACCCTTCAACAACAAGTATGAGTTTTACCTTCAAATATTTTCTATCCATCGACCCATATTTCATATCCTCCTACCACTTCAGTGACCTGATGCACCCATTAACTTGCCATATCCACCTTGGAAACCTCCATGACATCATGATAATCCACCAATATTAGGTCAACTACTCCCTTGAGAGTAAGAATGAGATAACCCACCCTCCACATCATAGCCACCACAAGTCTTTCAAGTTAACATGATTTTTGTTGACTTGTATGCACCCCTCTATAATCCATACGATTTGGTAAAACCAATTCCTATTGATATTAGCCTTATCAACATGGACCATATTTCATCACCATCATCCATATTAGAATTTATCCTATCCAAAGAGTTTCTAAGAGCTTCCAACACTTATATCCCTTCATAATATTTTCCTTCTCCTTCATCCATGTTTCATACTAAGGTAGAAGAGATAGAGCTAGAAACATTTGAGGATGTTGCTAATGATATTCACTTAGTTCCTACTCCCCACTAGTTGGAGGAGGGTTCTCACATGCTTATCAAATAAAATTTTGATGTGAACCTTAGCACAAATGTTGATAATCCAAAAATAATTAAATTAGGACAAATTTTATCTAAATAAGAAAAAGAGTAGCTTACAATCTTGCTAACAGCTAAAACATATATTTTTGCATGGTCATATAAAGATATGCCTGGTCTTGACCCTAACTTGGTAGTCCAAAATATCACCTTGGGTCCTGATGCAAAGCCGATCAAACAAAAGTTAAGAAAATTACATCCTACCATTGCCCTCATGATCAAAGAAGAACTTTATAAATTATTAGACATGGGTTTCATTAAATACATTGACTATCCTGAGTGGCTTTCAAATATGGTACTCATTCAAAAATCTAACAGGGATATTTGCATATGCATGGATTTTTGATATTTAAATAAAGTGTGTTCTAAGGATGATTTTCCCTTGACAAACATCAATACTCTTTTAGACTCTACTATAAGCCATGAAATACTCTCTTTAATGGATGGCTTGTCAAGATATAATAAAATTTAAATCAATCGTAATGACCAACATAAAACAATATTTACAATGCCTTGGAAGATTTTCTATTACAAGGTAGTGCCATTTGGCCTTAAAAATGTAGGATCTACTTATCAACATGCCATGAAGTATATCTTCCATGAATTTATGCATAAAATCATTGAATATTATGTGGATGATAATAGAAAAATCTAAAACATGTCTTGATCATATCGATGTATTAAGTAAAGTGTTTAATTAACTTCTAGAGCATAAGGTGAGACTGAAACCTAAGAAATGTGTCTTTGGAGTTACATCAAGTAAAATTCTAGGGTTCATTGTCTCCAAGCGAGGCATTTAAGTGGAAATAAACAAGGTCAAGGCAATTATAGAAAGGTCACCCCAAAAAACCTTAAAGAGTTGCACAACTTACAAGAAAATATTCAAGCAATTCATTGCTTCATCACACAACTCTCCAAAAAATACAGGCCATTTAATCACCTACTACAAAATGGGGTCACATTTTCATGGAATAAAGAGTGTCAAGAGTATTTTTATGATATTAAACAATATTTAGCCTTGCCATCGATTCTAGTTCCACCTCACCCTAGAATCCCATTTCATATTTACATATCAGTTATGAATTTTGCACTAGGGATGATTCTTGCACAATAGAATGAAAATCATAGAGAGCAAGCAATATATTATATTAGTCAAACATTGGTGAGATATAAAATGAAATATGCATATGTGAAAAAATTGTCTACCAGTGTTTCTACCACTAAGAAACTCAACTATTACATGCTAAGTCACACCACTTATATCATAGCTCAAAAAAACCCTTTGTATTACATGATGACTCACACATACAACAAAACCCATACTGCAAAATGGATAATGCTCTTAACATAATTCAATCTTGAATTCATTAGCCAAAAATCCATCAAAGATCAAGCCATAGCTGATTAGCTCATGGAAGCTCTTCTTTCTAACAATCAACCTTTGTTTATTGAGTTGCAAACTGATTCAATATTTATCATTACTGAATAAGAAGAAAATACCACTCTTAAATATGATGTTGAAATCATCCTATTCTTTGATAGATCAAAGTACAAGGAAGGACAAGGTGCAAGAGTTGTGTTTTATACACCACAAGGGATACCCATCCCTTCATCATTCAAGTTTGACTTCCCATGCATGAAAAAAAACATAGAGTACAAAGCATTAATCCTAGGGCTTTAGGTAGCTGTCACTATGGGAATCAATCATATTAGAATATTTAATGATTCCCAACTTGTAGTTAATCAAGTGAAGGAAGTTACCAATGCAAATATCTAGTCTTAAAAGTTTACAATAGAATAGCAATGAAATTGCTATCAAAGTTTGACTAGTACGAGATCGACAACCTACATAATTTGACAAATATATTTGTAGATGCAATGGCCTCTCTAGTATCATTGATTCCAAATAACCCTATTGGAGAGGTCCGACCGCTAATTATTACAAAAATGTCCAAATATACAATTTCACAACCAAAGTCTAAAGATGAAAAAGATTTTTTCTTCATTCACGTAGAGCCATACGAACCATGGATTAGTTAGGTGAAGGACTTTATTAAGTTTGGTAATCTTCCAATGGATTTGTCATGAACTACCAAATGCATTTTCAAAAAAAAGGCATCTCGTTACACTCTTTTGGGGGATGTGTTGTACAAACGTGGCTATGATGGAATCTTACTTCATTTTCTAGAGCCCATAAAATTACAATGGGCCATATTCGAGGTTCATGATGGTACTTGTGGTGGCCATTTTAGTGGGATGGCCATTACAATGTGCATTTTGTGTATGGGTTACTATTGGACTACCATGGAAAGTGATTGTTGTAGTTATGTAAAGAAATATCAAAAGTACCAACAACATGCCAATTTAACTCATGTACCATCACAAGCATTGCAACCAATTAAAAATATTTGGCCCTTTTCACAATGGGGTCTCAATTTGATTGGAAAAATCTTGCCTACCTCATCGAGACAACACACATTTATTATAAATACCACAAAGTACTTCACCAAGTGGATCAAGGCAATTCCTATGACCAGTACGATAGAACCGATAATTGTTGAGTTCATACTCTAACACATAATATATCATTTTGGTATTTCCTCAAAGATAATTTTTTATAATGGTAAGTATTTCAAGAATAAGGATGTTTGAGTGCTTTTTGGGAAATATCATATCCAACATAGTTTCTTGACTCCTTACTACCCACAAAAAAATGGAAAAGCTAAGGCCACCAATAAGACCTTGATGGCTATTCTAAAGAAACTCATTCAAGACAGACACAAATATTTGCATATTCAAATCCCCTTATAATTATGGTATTATAGAACAAGAATTTGTATGCCTACAAGGGCAACTCCATTTTAATTTATCTATGATACCGAAGCAATAGTGCCTCTTGAGCTCAAGATCTCCTCACTATGCATTTCATTACAAGAATTAATGCATGACAATACTTCTAGATAAGTGTATCTTGACCAACCCTTGCTCCTTGAGAAAAGGTGAATCAATACCTTAGAGAATCTACGGGTATATCAATATTGTATCAAGCATGTTTATAACACAAAGTTCATCCATGTGAATTCCAAGTAGGATATCTCATCCTCAAGGAGAATAAAGAAAACACCAATGCCTTGTTGCACCTTCATGATAGATTTGTACCTAATTGGTTAGGTCCATCCATAATTAAATAGAATTTGGATCTAGGAATGTATAAGCTTGTCAATCTCAAGTGAATATAAGAGCATGAGCCATTGAACATTATTTACTTGAGAGAATTCTATACCTAATGTGAACTATATTTATTTACATATACATGGCTAAAAAATAATAATATTTTTTTCCACATTGCGTTTTGTATAGACCTATGTAAGTTCTCAGATGAGCCAGCTTATTGGCATAAGTTACAATTAACTAGTCTTCCCATGCTCATTATTGGCAATGAATATTCAACGTGCACACAATTGGTCCTTGAGAGATTTGACTCTACTAGGACACCATTAGTATCTTATAGATTTGCAATATTAATAGATGATTTTGAAACAAACTCTAGATCCTTTATCCCTAAGACAAGAAATGTGATAATTGAGCTTACAGTCCATACTATCATCACAATACTATACATATTTTAGTTCATTGTCAAACTAGTAATATTATGTTTGTGCCCCTGATTAAACAATAAAGGCAAAGTCTACTAAACAATGCTACATAACCTATTCATATGACAATTTTGTAAGGTCATACCATTAGTGCAATTACATCTATCATCATAATATCATAAGCATTCATTCATAATAAATCTATTCTATACCATACACATACCATCATCCATACATTCATAATAAAAGTAACACACACAAAGCACAACAAAATGATACACAAAAAGCCATGTATATATATATATATATATATATATATATATATATATATATATATATATATATATATATATATATATATATTCTGTGTGTGTGTGTGTGTTTAAATCACACAATACATAGTTTACCCATAGGCTATGTACAACAAATATCTAAGGCTCATAATATAAATAAAACATCCAAAAAATAAGTACAAAGTGTGCTGCTAGCAAACACCATTAGGGACCCTAGGTGCTTCAAGAGGATGCCCCAACACAAAATCCTATGACATAGATGGTTCTAGGAGCTATGAAGATCTCAAGTGGGAACTACCATATTGAGACTCACTTCACCAGCTAAATCTAGATAGTGATGTAGAATATCACATCGATAGTGGAATATGATGCTGACTAAGTTGATCCTCCAATGATCAAATGTAATCCTCTTGTGTTTGAATGTAAGATAAATCCTATCACTGTCACTCATCTCTCTTGGCTATATTTGTTGGAAGAGTAGCTATCATAGCTACTTCACCACCTCCATATGGGATACCTCGTAGCCCCTCAACCTCACTTCATACCTGAGATACCTGCATCTTGAACTCTCATCTTGTTCTACACTCATGCCATCTCCACATCTCAAACCTCCATATTACCTTTTAGACTCACCATATCTATGTTTCAAGCCTCCATGATCTATATAATGTGGTCTTGCTCTTCTGATAGGCTGTTGTACTCTACCTAGAGTGTCATTGACTCCTCCTCACCTCACATAGGAGCCCTCTCTAGCTACTAAATCGTAGCCTCCATATCCAAAACAATATCCATATTTGTATCTACATGACTAGCATCCACAAGTCTATCATCCTTAGCCCTAGTAGGCTTGGTGCCATCGCTCAATCAATGATACCTTTATCATCATGAAGCCTCCTTTATCGATATTGTAGCTCCAAAATCCCCCTCATTCCCACTACCATCATCTAAAGATTTACTTGGTTTCCAAGGTGGCTCTGTAACAAATTAGACATCATACTCAACAATCATCCTGACATAATCCATGTCTGAGATGTCTAATATCTCATCATCCTCATCCTCCATTGGCCAATAATTAAGATAGGCTAAACTGAGCTCATTCATTCAAAGCTTGTATATTATAGGGTCATTTGGAACACTTTGTGGTAGCCTAAACTATCGTAAGAAATGAGAGAACTGAATGAAATCCTTCTCACTACCATGGCATCCTAATACCCATCAAGCTTATTTGAATCAACATAACTATACCCTATCCTTGAGCTATCCATCATTCCCTCACCATGGGCACAAAACACATCAACAACTATCAGTACTACCCAATATATCCCTATACTCTTGGCTACTATAAATATGATAGCTCAATCATAACTCCTTATCTACCCACCATATGAGTTCATAATATCATGAGCTATCCTAATTACAAGGCAATCCCACAAGGTGACCCATACTAAAGTGCTTCCAACCTCAAATTTGAAGAATTAGGATGTAGCCTAGTCCCTTTTGTGCATACCTCTTCACATTATAGATCTTAATGTAAGTCTGATCCAATAAATTAGAGACCTAAGCATAAACATGAGCCTCACTAATCATGCCAAAAACCAACCGAATCTGGTTCTAAGGGAACCTAGCTCCTATACTGTTAGGCAATAAAATATTGGCCAAAATGAACATAAAAAAAGTCAAAAGTTCCTATAACTCCCCCCTCTATAACATCTCTAGGTACTATATGCTACCATTACTAACATCCTCATCCTCCCATTCATCACCATAGAGGAACCTCAACTCAGTTTCCTTATACCATCCAACTCTAATAGGAATCCCCTCAATAGATATTCTCCAAGATAATCATCATATCCTCTATTTGGAGTTGGAAAGTTCCCTTGTTAGGGTCCTACCTCTACACCAAAGCTGATAGATAACTCTCATCCTCCCTAACCACCTTTATCCATGTTGCCCCTACTAATCCTACCCTCTCCAACCACTTCCAGTCATCCTTAGTCAAAGCCTTCCTAACACGAGGTAAAATAGGAGAAAATTGGTGTTCTGCAACCAACATCTTCACTTGCATCAAAAATAATAATAAAAACACATCAATACATCATACATTTTTATTCAAAAAAAAATTCAGCCACCCCATTTCCATTTGAAAAAAATAACTTTTCACCCATCCCCTTTGCCATTACCAAAAAAAAACAAAAAAAACTTTTTTGGAAACATAATTAAACAAAAAAAAAGAAAATATACTAAAAAAATAAAAACAATTAAAAAACAAAAAAATCAAAACATCTAAACTAAAATAAGGTTGCATCCTCTCCTGCATGCCCTCCTACTCCAGTTGTGGTTCCTACTCCCTCAATCACAAAGTTCTTCTACTCTCTCAAATGATCAGAATGCTCAAATGCAAGAATGATGTAAAATGACCCCCACAAGCCTATTTATAGCCTAATAAGATGCTCATAAACATAGTCCTACATTTGGTAGACACCTCCAAATATAGCCCTATGATTGGTAGGCACCTCTAAATGTAGCACTAAATTTATAAAAGCTCAAAAATAGCCCTATGTTTGTAAAAAATTAAACACAACCATGCGTTTGGGCCCAAAAATCTTCAAAACACTGAAAAACATCCCAAAAGGCTACAAAACTTCACAATATCACCACATTAAATCATTAATGCATGTCACAAATCATTATTCTTCATCTTATCAAAAATTAATTGGTAACTTAGTTTTGAAATGCATTTGCATTCAAGAAAATTTGCTCAAGGTAATCATCAAAACCTCTCCATGGGGTTGCAAAAGTAGGACCTTTCACAAATTACAAATTGGTATGTACTATGCCATTTAGAAATGGATAAAATGTATACCGTCAATGGCTAGTCCATATACCACAACGAAATTGCTCATAATTATTCCAAAATGAAAGTTTCAAAAATGCATGCCAACTCCAAACTTGGGGCAATCAACATTGATCTTCATTTGTGAAATTTTCATCCACCAAATCACATCACTCTAACATCAAAATATATCAAGTGACTTATGGGTTTCATTTATTTCATATTTCACCCATTCACTACTTGATGGGTAAAGCTAAAATGAAAATTTTCCAAGAGTCATTCGATCCTTGCACCTAGGCAACAAAATCAATCTCTCCACCTAATAATCCAAGTGTCTATAGTTTTTCCACCACATTGTGTTTTACGTAACATGGTACAAAAGGGGTATCTATAGACACCAAACCCTAAAACTCCATAAAACCCATCCATTCCATAAATATACATAGTAAAATAATATGCCTAAGGATTAACTTAGGTATTTTCCTACACATTAATCTATTTTCTAGATTTTGTAGAATCTAGAAAATATCCCCTAGGATACCTTATATATCTCATTGCATGTGTACTAACGACCACTATCCATCCTCTTTCGACATCTCACACACCTCAATCCACTCCCATCTACCCACATGTCACCACTCCACCTAAGTGAGACACTCTAAGTGACTCACTCTAACTACCCAAGATAGGTGGTTGCCTAGTCCCTGCCACTTGGTAGCCCTGGCATACCACCTATCCTCACCCCCATGATCTCCTAAAAGCCTATAAAGGCTCCATAATTTAACTAACCAAAATAGGATTGAATATATAGCATCATGTTTCCAAAATTATGCTAGGAGGACATCAACATCTCTAGAATTCAAGCCATAGAAGCTAAGGAATTCCATCCCAAGACTTCTATCATTCAATCCTAAATGCAACCCTGCATTTGCACAGTTGCAAAAAAAACCCCATAGGTGCACAAACATAACCTTGAATTTGAACAACTAACCACAAACATAGCACTACATTTAACCATCGCTAAACATAGTTCTATATTTACACAATAGAAGATCAATCACTTCTAGGTATAGAACAAAAGAGGTAAAACACAACAAGGCATTTTATATCATTTTCTTTGTCTTTTGCACTTGTTTCTCATATTCTTCAAGCATATTCATTCAATGTTTTTGTAGCTTTCATACATATAAAAATAGGATTCACATAGTGAAGGCCCTTCATGTGCTACTAACTCATTTTCTTGTTTACAGTCATACATTTTTAGGTGATAGTTTTGTAGACACCTAAAACATGTCATGTCGAGGGTGACTACTCATATGGACATGCTACAAGACCATATGGAGGATCTTGGATAGACTCCAAGATAGAGCAGTGGTTCTAACCACTCAATTTGGGCTCCTTGGCCTAATCAGTCTAAACCGTAGCCCAGACCTATGGTTTACAAGCTGAACCATGGCTGAGACCTACGGTTTACAGTCTAGACCACAGTTGTAACCTATGGTCTTAACTAAAGTTCAGTTGGCCTTCATCCGAGCCAAATTGGTTTGAACGACCATTTGTTCTAGAAGAAGGTGGTTAGAGGATGGAAGCTTCCAATCCAACTATCCTAACCACCCCTTCTTGATCTTGGCTTCTCCATGAAGCCACCCCTAGCCCTAGGACATCCTATAAGTACCCCTTCAAATTAGGGCAATGATATAGAGCATTTTGATAGTGAAGCACTATCAAAATACAATGAGAGAGAGCATTGGAGATTTGAGCAATGAAGCCCTATCAAATTGTACACTCAATCGAGTATACTGAGAGAGAGCTATTGCACTTATCCCCTACCTACTTGCCAAGATTCATGATGAATTGCATTATGGATGCCCTAGGAGCCTAGGAGAGCCAAGAAGCGCATATTCGGGCAAACGAAGGCCCTTCATAGTGAATCAACCACCAAATCAGTCTGAGGACACCAAAGGCGACCATTGAACATCAATTTGGACAAGGAGGTCAAGCCCACTGCCCTTGAAATTGAGGGTAAACCTATCAGATTGCTAACCATGGCTTTCAGCCATGGTTTACAGTGTAGACCACTCACTAGAGCTGTGGTTTGCAACAGAGGTATCACCACCTTACCTTTTTCATTTCTGTCCGGTTAATTAGCTTAGTTTAGCTATTTTCATGGTTCAATTGTAGTTTAGCAGATTTTTGACCGGTAGAATTAGGTTAGAATAGTTTCTTTGTGTTAAGCATCAAATAGGACATTAATGGATTCTTTATGCACTTTCATGCTTTATTTCACATAATTGGTCCATGCATAGTGTAGTTGTTATCTTTCTTTATGCAATTCTATAAATCTTGATGCAATTAACATAGTTTAGAAGTGTTTTCCATGCTTTCTTGATTATACATGCTTAATGGTGTCTTTATGCATTTTTCCTAAAAGGGCCTCATCATGAGAGGCTGCCTATATTTTTGACACTTTTATGTTGTTTCTTGACCACAAGGAATAGATTCGAAGGAGATTCAACCATCAAGTTCCTTCCTCAATGCGAAGAAGAGGGCAACTCCACCCTAGAGCAGTTTGTGACTAGTTGAAAAGCAACATTAGTGCGCCTACCCTATTGAGGGCTTTGGCATTGTATTAATCGTATCATCATTTGGGTGACCCTAAGAGGGGCATGATTGTAATCGAGATTCTTTGCAATTATTAATACAAGAAACATTTATTTTGTTGAATCTATGCAATCTTGTCATTTTTATGCTTTGAATGAATGAATACGACATAATACAGTAGATGGGTGCACGCTTTTTGGTTAGATCAGAAGGCGATCATGGTGGAACTCCACAATTCTAGCATCTGACTATGTATTTTTGGTTTTTGTGACTTGTAGGTACAGACCACAGCTACCAGCTATGGGCCAACAATTGAACCGTAGGTTCAACCCACGGGCCACAGTCAGAACCGTAGCCCAGACCTATGGTTTCCAACAGACACAACAAATAGCAGAGGGATAAAGCTCATTCGGATGTGGACCTGAGGTAGGCCCTACTTCTCACTCTCTATAATTTTTTCTCTCTGTGTTTTTCCAGAAAGTCAAATTTGGAATGCAATTAAGAAATTAAGAAAGAAAAAGAAATGAATTAGGTCTTAGTTTGCATTTATCTTTCGTGTCATTAGAAAGGTGCTGCTAGGAACAACGGATCTCTGATTTTAATCCACCCTAGAATCCAGCGTGCTTGATAGAATTTGTGTGATTGGTTTGCATGTGTGAGGCCCAATTAGTGGCCAATTATCATCGTAATGTGCATGGTCTCAAAGAGCATCTAGAATAGCTTGCATTTTCTAAATTTGAAACGTTTTTTCATTTGCATAGCATTTAGAAAATGAGCATGAATGCTATATGATGCATTTCTTTTATGTACATTAAAAGGAACCACACACACCACTTGGCACTTAAACGCTAGTGAGTTGGGCTTGACATCCAACCACTAGTAGGGTTCAATGATGGTGGGCGTAACTTCCATCCATTGGCCCAAATCCCATGAACCTTTTGGATACTAGACCAATACCGGATCCGAGAACCTTTTGTACCCTAGAAAATTTGCATGTATTCTCTTCGAAGGGTATAACATTGACTGGGAGAAAATGGGTGAGGATCTGGGAGGACCTGTGCTCCCTGACCATGTGTGGGCTTCATTACCACACATTATAGGTTGGATTACATGACTTGGAGTTCATAGCCAAGTTGTCGAGCTACGAGCGTACAAGTGAAAGCCATTAAACTGAGAATAAAATCCAACAAGTTTTGCAAAACATGATAAGAGTTTCTACACTGATACAACAAATCATTGAAAACACATCAAATAGTTTAGGGCTCAAATTTTAAAATGTAAAGGAGATAATCACATTGTTTACTTTGTATGCTTCTTTATTGCTTAATTCATCAAGATAAGGCCCTCCTTGAGGCCATAATTTTTAGTAAGAGAGGAAACCTCTCGAGTCTTGTTTAGTTGGTTCATCATGACGACTAGGCATGATAGAGCTCAATCACGAGCTAATGAGTCGAAGAGTTCATGGAGAGGCTCTGAATGCTCCCGATGTTCTCCTAAGGATATTTCAAACCTCGTACACCTCCTTGCTAGGCATCACACTCATCATGCACCTGAGGATCCAATCCTCCTAGCATGACATTCTGAGAGTCATCGTGAGCTCCCTTCATCATGCAAGGGGTTCACCCATACAGATCATGGGGTTTCTTCACATATGGTGAGAACCCACGTCATTAGGTCTCTACCTAGGGAGATAGAGAGTTGTGGATCGTACTCCATGAGTCAGTCCTATAGGGAATCTGAGTCTCATGCAGCCCATGAGAGGCGACTACTCCAAGACCAATTGGAGGAGGCGCATCGTCAGTGTAAGCATCTAGAGCGTGAGTCCATAGAGAGAAAGAGAGCGCATCAACAAAGGTTGGATGAACTCCAATAGTATGAAGAGAGGATTTACCAATAGAAAGCACGTGAAGAACAATCATGTGAGGTAATTCCCAAAAAGAAGCTCATACCTAGAGTGCTTAGGCAACAAGTCAACGCGATGCACCCAGTGCATCGTCAAGAGTTGCCACTTAAGCAAGTAGATAGCCATTCTTCTAGATAGATAGACATGCCTAGGGTTATCGAAGAGCAATAGAAAGAGATGTCTAGGGATCCCATGCGTAAGCATGAGGTCGAGAGTAGTCAAGTCCGACAGGTGAGCAGTGTCAATGCTCAAAAGTCATCACAATCCTTGGGGCATATACAGTCTATTCCACCATATAAGGAACCTATGATTACTTTCCATAAATAGGAAGTCAAACCTATCCCTATCAGGGAATCTGATCCTCCATTGCATATCATAGCGAGGATACAATAGATTGCGTATAAGCGAGTGTTGGTGGATACAGGATCATCGATTAATATCATCACCACCTCAGCGTTCAAACATCTCAAAATTCCACCTTCCCACATCAAGGAAACAAATTTCATATTGCAAGCCTTTAACGATGTGGAATCCCCTATAGTAGGCACAATAGTCCTCCCCATCGAGGTGGGACAAAATATTATTCCTACATTGTGCTACATTTTAGAGGGATCAAGACAGTATAATATGTTGCTTGGAAGACCATGGATAAGAGCCATGGAGTGCATACCATCAATAGTGCATCAGTGCATTAAGTACACCCATGGAGGTGAAGTTCATGTAGTTGAGGTGGACCCAGATCCCTTCAAGTATTATAAGCCTGAGGATCATCCGCAGGAACCTGGGGAGGCGCCTATGCATCTGCAAGTTAAATTGGATGAGTCTATCCAAAGTGTGGATGTAGCCTCGCAGACCATGGTGGAGTTACCATCCCCACCGCTATCACCTATGGAGTCACCTACAACCCCTGCACTCTCGACACCACTTAGCAAGGAAGGATTGATGAATGCCCTTACGGAGTTTCTCACAGCCACTTCAAAGGTATCATTAGAGGATCTTCACACTCCTATCAAGGAGGAAGAACCTAGCATGGTCATGGATGCACCTGAGTGTATCACACCCTCTTCATCCATCATGTCACCAGATAGTTCTCACGAGGATGATGGTGAATATGAAGAGCTTATAGAGGCTAGCATTACGATGCTGCCCACCATAGAGTCCACTAAGGATCTAGGTCAACTTTTCATCGAGTCTCCACCTATGGATCCTATCCTGGAGACATCGTATGAGTATGAGGAAGGTTCAGTTATCATGACTGAAATAGAACAACCTCAGTATGTTGACGAATTACCTACGATGCAAGCAGTTGTGGAGTTTTCTCACGAGTTTGTGGGAATGGTCGACATTAGGCCAGACGATCAAGTGATTCCTAATCACATAGAGCCGGATATGGGGTAATCCAGTGGTGTTTTCACATTGCCAGGGCCAGAACTTTTGAAATTGGTCACTCCTGACTCATTTCTCATGGCACCATCTCGAGAGCACAAACAAGTAGGTTCCTCACATCAGATTGGGGGTACCAAAAGTGACACAGTTCAACACAACGAAGTGAAACAACAGCTTGAGCTGAGTCATAGGCATGAGCATGTGGACAGCATTGATGAAGTGTGTCATCAAGAAGCATCCACATCAACTCAAGTGAAGGAAATAGGTGATTTGCAATTACCTAATGGATCCATAGCATCCACTTTTCTATTTCCTTCAAATGACAAAGGTATTTCGAATCAGTCATTGGAAATACATATGAACTCTTTGTCAGTATTGCGATCCATTTTAAGCCATCTAGAATGGATGGAGCATCGAATGGATGAGCAAGATAAGGCATTGCATTTTATCAAGAACCAGATTGAAAATCTAGAATTACAAAAGCAACCCTTGCCTGAGGCCGAATCGCTTCCTGTGCAAGTATAGGAAAAGCCTCAGTGAAAGCAAAAGCCCATGCGGCCAACCCAACCATTGGATTCTCAAAGCAAACCAATGCGGGGCAAGAGCCCAAAATAGGCGCAACATAGTGGGACTCCGTTACAAGAGTCTATGTCTGATATCTTTTAGAAGTTGCAAGAGGCTAAGGTCATCACCTTGCCTAATGTCATCCCTCTAAACCCAAATAGAGTTAAACCTATGGGTTACAGGGAGCATCACTACTATCTCTACCATCGAATAGAGGGTCATGGCATTCGATATTATCATGAGTTTAAGAGTGTGGTGCAAAATCTGATAGATAAGGGGGTTTATCATGTAGATGGTTCTCTCAGAGTGCCCCAACATGCTGAAGTGGAGGTCACACCTCCTCAAGAGTGACCTCGAGTCATCAGTCACCTCGTAGGCCCAATAGGCCAGTGCAATGAGTAGTTTCATTTCAGATGACTACTCTAACTTTGTTCCAAAAGTTACATGAGGCACATGCATTCATATTACCCAAAGTCAAGTATAGGGCATCCGAGACTGGGTCACCTGATAGGGGTCCCTTTTGTGTGTATCATCGAGTGCATGGACACGACATTCAGAGTTGCCAGTCATTTAAGAGGGTCATCGAAGACCTAGTAGAATGGGATGAGATCCACGAGGATGGTTCTCTCGTTCACCCATGCCAAAGCATAGGCACACCGATGAGGTCCGATCTTCACCTGGGGGAGTCGATTTCTGTCACTCTTCCTAAACAAGCTGATTACTTTTTAGTAAATAGCATGCACGCTAGGGGTCTTCAAGGTAGCATACCTTTCCCACCAGCCATGCCAAATTTGATAAGGAAAAATGAGGAATCTAGAGGTATTGCACCTCCCTCACCATCATCGAATGGCACACTCACTAGGGGTATATAGGGCATCATGCCCTTCCCAAAAGGCTCCAAGGGTTCCTGAAACCGCTTGGTCATGTTAGTTAAAAGCCTCGAGGATTTGCTTATAATCGCTCGGTCATCCTAAAAGCTCCAAGCTCGTCTATGAGTAGTTTGGTCAACTCAAAAGGCACCAAGAGTTTCTAAAAAATTGCTTGGTCAACCCAAAAGCTCCAAGGATTCTTAAAATTGCTTGGTCATCCTAAAAGAAGCTCCAAGGATTTTGGTAAAAAATTGCTTGGTCAATCTAAAGGCTCCAGAGGCATGTACTCACCGTTTGGTCAGATATGAGGCTCAAAACTCATAAAAATAATAAAATCAATAAAATCCAAAAAAATTGGTAAAGCATAAAATCCAAAAACATTTGCATTTGCATTTGAATTTTGCATTCTCATTTTGCATTCACACATGCATTCGCTGCATTATTGCATTGCATATAGGCATTCGTCATCCATTGCATTCCATAGTAGGAGGGATTATGTTTGTCAGTCTTACAAATGACACCACGTTTGTGTTTAAATCATGCATCTCTGCATTTATCATGATCCATCATTCATGTGAGTAATTGTGTTTTTCAACACAACCTATAATGTTGCTATGGAGATATACTAGGGTTTTTCGGTCACTCAACCATACCTAGTGGTCTTATCAAGAGTTGGTAGAAAGCTTGCTTTGCTTTTGTAGCTAAGGTTCAGTTAGTATAGCCCTTAGCATATCAGAAGCCTATCACTAATCAACAAATTAAACAATCCTAATAAGGACTAGGGGAAGATGAAAGCTGCAAAGCAGGACCGGGTATCCTGAAGCGAAAAGAGTTATTCTTGCTTATCCCTCTGTGTGGACGGTATGGGAAATGTTGGTAGTTGGCAAAAGGACAGGTTAGTTCCCTATTCAGAATCCCTTGCTTACGATAAAATGAGCAATATCCCAAAGTGATATCCCACATCAATCCTCATGATTGATACCCTAGATCGATATCATAGATCGACTTCCCAGATTGATATCCCATATTGATATCATAAGATCGATATTCTCAATCGATATACCAGAAATATTTTTCCCAAGTAAATCCCCCAAAGGAAAGTTTTTGAAGAAAATTATCAAATGTAAATGCCAAAAAGTGAAGATCGAATGAAGATCAGAAAATAGGCTTAAATCAAAGTTCAAAGTGAAGATCAAATGAAGATCATAAATCAAAGTTCGAGTGGAGATCAAATGAAGATCCAAAATCTAGTTCGAAGAGAGATCAAATGAAGATCCAAAGATAGTTCAAAATGAAGATGGAATCGACTCCCTTGCTTCACTACATATGAGCAAGTATCCCAAAAATTGAAGGATAGAAAGGAATGAGCCTGAATCCTTGGAATTATTGGCACTACTATACCTTACGCATGATGATATGTCTGATGCATTAGCACCTCGCTTATGAACAAGACCAATGTTTGAATGTGGAAGAGCTAGCTTCAGGTGTCCTACATTGCCTAGTGGCTTAGTCCAACTAAAATCTAAACTTGGGATTGGATAAGACATTTGTGGAACCCCTATCTTAGCAATGGGCTGAAAGAATCCTGCCTAACATCGGGGAACGCTCGTGTCTTATCTTAAAATAATCATGTGCACACACAGGGATAATGAACAGTTAGGGCCTATCCTAGCAAAAGCCTTTTATCTCAGAAGTCTAGTGTGGTTAGTATGCAACTTTTGATAAGTCTATTAGGGTGTTTGAGTCTCATGGAAAACCTCAAAAATTTCTCTCATAGCAACAAAATATCAAATATCGCAAACCATATAAATCATCAAATTGCAAAGTATCGAGTCCATGATACATCATCATATAAGGCACAATCAAAATATAGGATAGATACCGGATGGATATTAGAAATAATATTTAGACGACCACTGACTATATCGTGCATATTTTTCAAATTTTGCAAAAGAAAATAGAATGACACATTATATCATTCGCATCATACAACTGCATTCATTGCATTTCATATATGGGTGATTAATTGATTAAATTATTATCTTAAGGATTTTCAATTACATTCATGATTTTTATACATTCTGTGGTGTCATCCATTAGATTGATAAACATATTTGCATTCATTCCTTATGTTTTAAGTGATTAAAGCATACAGGTTCATTTACATTAGATTACCATCGTGTAAATAAATCATTACATACATTAATGCATACAATAAAGCAATATCAAATATGCATTAAGAGAAAACATTGCATCCATATGCATCCATCATAAATCGCACATCTAAGCATCTAGATCACTGCATATAATCATCATCATAAATCA
Organism: Wollemia nobilis; assembly: GCA_028583015.1. Taxonomy (NCBI): domain Eukaryota; kingdom Viridiplantae; phylum Streptophyta; class Pinopsida; order Araucariales; family Araucariaceae; genus Wollemia; species Wollemia nobilis. The sequence goes on along the minus strand of JAQPPZ010001176.1, from coordinate 201,063 downwards.
AATAGCTATCTAGTGCATGTCATCCATACATCACATCATATAGCATCAAATTAACATAAGCATTGCATCCATGTGCATCAAATAAACATAAAATTAAAACATATAAATCAAGTACACATAATGAGCCATAAATGATCAAGTCATATCATATATATAAATATGTGTCTCAAAGTACATCAAATGAGTACAAAATACCCGCAGGCTACAATCGTGTAGGTCCTCGACCTTACACCAAAAATGATACATGTGCAAAATATAGCTATGATATAAGCCCTAGCTCTAGCCGGCTCCCCCTAAGCTGGAGCTCTCACCACCTCCCTCAGCCTTGTGACCTAGAGCCTGCTCTACAGTCGGATCTGGCCCCTACTGTGCACCCTACTGAGGGCCCTGTGTACCACCTAGCCCAAGGAAGCCTAGCACACGAGAGACTGGTATGTCTAGGTGGCTAGTCCTATGGCTAGAGGTCCCACCTATCTCCTTGTGGCTCCTATGTGAGCTACCACCATGTGTGCTAGAGGACCTATGCATCCTCTCTATCCTATGGGTCCGCTGGCTAGAGCTAGCTATGGACTGCCTCGTAGTCCTGGACCTAGTCCACTGAGACCCTACAACATGAGAATCCTTTGGGACCATGCCACCAATCAACCTGATGTAGCCCTCTAGCTGGTCTATATGGGCTACCCTACTAGTATGTCTATCATTGCCCTCCTCCATGAGGGCCTGTAAATATTGGATCTCTGACATGGGATCACGACCGCTAGGTAGCACTGGCACTGGTGCTGTAGGTGGTGCCATGACAACATGGGAAGATGAAGGATCTCCCCTCTGAGCTAGGGCCAAGTCCCTCTTCGCTATAGCTGTAGCCAGGTGTGCCTCTACCAGATCATATGCACTAGTGAGCTCCTGGACCCTCCCCTCTATTGTCATAGCCCGTGTAGTCAGGCTAGTGATCTACTATGCTACCTCGATCAGTCTATGGTCCCTATCAGTCAGTTGTGCCCATAGAGTAGCAATAGTGGTATCTCGCTCCATCTACTATGTGACATATCGATCGAGCTAACTCTACAAGTCAACAACCTGAGCTAGGAGCAGCCCCTCTACGCTATCAGGAGGGACCTCACCCTCCTCTAGAGCCTCATCATTAGGGTCGACCTTAGGAGCCTCCTCGATGGTGGCCTCTATGCCCCATCCACCCTCTATCCATTGGTGCACCCTACACCCATCAGGATCCGCCTCTACCTCTACCTGGTCTGCCACTCTACCTAGAGGCCCTGATCCATGCCATCGGAGCATGGACCACCATCCATCATATGTCGAGGTGGTAGCAGCCCTATCAACCCTAGTCTCCTGGAAGTCATCTGGCTCATCTCCTAGAGCCGAAGGTCGAATCCATGGAAGATCCTACTCTAATGCCAAGCACTGTATGGAAATGGGATCTTCGAGATGTCCTACACTATCCCAAACTGATGCAAGATGTGAGAGTAGAACTGATACTCTCTAATCTCGGCCTTTCGACTGAGTAGCCACCTATCTCTATGAGCCTATCGAAGCCACTCGCCCGCCTCAGCCCATGCTGGGCAATCCATGTATGGCCACCACTCAATGTCATCGAGGTCGAGTGATCCGAACCATGTGATATAATGTTGGACGTCACCAGCATGGGTCCTGCTCTTGAACCCCTCCTCCTCTCGAGGCTAGTAGGTGGTATAACACTGGTGAGCATCATCAATCTCCATGATGCGTAGGGGTAGCTCTCTCGGATGCTCTATCTTGATGTGCTGCCAGCCCCAAATCTGAAGAAGCAGGTTGCAGCTAATGCCCCGATGGCTTCGGTCTATGATCTGGTACAACTCTCTGTACAGCTGGTAGAGCAGGGTGCTCCCCTAGGCTAGTCGCAACGGTTGAGTCACTGAGCTCTAAACCACTCTACGGATAGTGGCTAGGAGGTTCTAGGGAATCCTCATGCCCGAGGAGTCTGGAAGAACAACTTGCACCACCAGGTGCATAAATATGACCTCACATACAGAGAAGATGTTCTTCCCCTGCCAGTATCCGATATGGACTCCTCCATGATCGATACTACGTTGAGCCTCCTAGCTCCATTGCCAGAAGATAGCATCAAAAATGGGCCCTTTGGCCCCAGAAGTAGAAGAGATGATGGCCTCACCATCAATGGGGATCCTGAAGATCCTGTAGACGTCCTCTAGGGTCACAGTCATTTCACCTGTAGGTAGGTGAAATGTGTTGGTCCACGCATTCCAGCATCGGGCCAATGCAGTCAAGTAGGCTTGATCTACCCTAATCATGGGTAGATCTAGGATGTAACCGAAGCCAACGACTTTGAACCATCTCCGCTCCCTGGGAGTGAGCTCTCCATGAAGAGTCTTAAGGATGTCGGGCTCATGAGCTCTAGAGGTCAACCTCTAAAATAAAAAGCATAATATAAGAGAAAATCTAACTAAAAACAAGCAAAAACATTTAAAAATGACCTAAAAATCATCAAAAACATCTAAAAACTAATAAAAGTACAAAAACATGTCATCATGCAGTCATAAAAATTAAAAATGTCACTTAGACAAGTCAAAAATGCATTAAATGACATTATTTGCCTATTAAACCTTAGAAAAATTAAAAATTTGATAAATTTTTCCTAAAGTTTGCGAACCGCGGGTCAACCCTGCGGTCCGCATGTGGTCAAAAATTGATCGTTGGGATTTTAAATGTGGACCACAGCTGGCAGCTGCGGTCCCCAATTGATCAATTGGGAACCATAGCTGGTACCTGCGGTCTCCGACTGAGATCCCACCCGGTCATTTACCATGGCTAAAAAATAAAAAAATTTAAAAAATAAAGCCTAAACTAGCCTAATCTAGCATGTGGTTCATTACCAATAGTTTAATGTGATTGATTAACCAATTAATTAATTTGGTTCATTTTATTGGTAATGGATGCGAGGTCTTGGTGTCGAATTACCTTGCCCTCGCCTCGATCGCCTCGGCTGGAGGAAGCTTGCCCGCGCTCTGCCATCGTGCGGTGTGTAGGGTGTGAGTGTAGAGTTTGATAGGGTCAGGTCAGTTTGTAGCTATCACTATCAGAGCTCTCCAATTGCCAAGTCATTGTCAAGGAATAATGAAAGAAATTTGAAAATTGAGCTTTTATAAGCTTTTCTTATTCTACATGGACCGTAGGCCCTAGCCATGGTTCCCAAAATTACAATTGGGAACCGTAGACCCTAGCTACGGTTTGCAACTGGTAGAAAATCTAGTCAAATCCCATCGTGGGAAGGTCTAAAAAGGTAAATTAATGACTCCCATTGGATCAAATTTTCAAAAAGAGCAATCAATGTTGCAAATTTGGTGATGTTCAAAGCACCATGATCAATTAAAAAAATCAAAATTAACAACAAAAAAATCAAATAATTAAAAACACCAAATGCACCTCGTATTCAGTAATTTACCCTATACACTTGGCGGTTGCAGTGACTTGCGCTCCATGCAATCCGACAAGATGAGTAAATTACCATAAGGACATTTGGGGAAAAATTGTCATCGTTGATCTGATATGCTTCTTTTCAATCCCTAAGAAGGCCTTCGAGGCTGGACTTCTCCATGGGAATGAGGCGTTTCATGTCATGTCTCCTATGACATCTTTCAGCAAATCATCGATAATTTGATTCAACACAAATATAATTGGATTTGTATCATTTCGATTCCCTAAGATGGCTATTGTAGCTTGACTGCTCCATGGGATAGGAATGTGCAAATACTATTAATAGTTGGAATCAAAAGCTGAACTAGGCCTAGCCAAGGCATTAATATGCTCAAATCTAAATTTGTTCAGATCATCCATGGTGGTCAAGCGACATCATCGCTTTAATCATTGTCATTACCCTCATCGACTCGTCACTTGAGGGGGTAGTCATAATATCAAATCATAATCAAAATCAATAGAAGATCTCTGAGATCGTAGATCCCTTGATCTTGTCAAAATTGCATTCGTCCTTGCGAATCATTGTCAACAACTATCATAAGCTTACCCCTTTGCTTGGGGAAAATAGCAAATATGATAATTTATTTGTAACTCTCATCCTTTCAGATTGATAGGCATGAAATCCTACTTGGCATTGATGCTATCCGAATGTCTGATGATGAGTACAAACTTTTCAAGTTTAAGCCTCCAACGAGTTGGAAGCAATGATTCTAGGATGCGCATCCTTTTGTAGGACCTGGGGCATCTAATGTTGATCTGACTAATGATCATCATAGAACCTTCGACATCATTTTAGGAGGTATATTTTTTCTCAACATTGTTCGATCTCACAACGCATCTCAAAAGGGGCATCTGTAGACACCTAAAATGCATCATGTCGAGGGTGACTACTCATATGGACATGCTACAAGACCATATGGAGGATCTTGGATAGACTCCAAGATAGAGTAGTGGTTCTAACCACTCAATTTGGGCTCCTTGGCCTAATCAGTCTGAACCACAGCCCAGACCTATGGTTTACAGGCTGAACCACGATTGAGACCTACGGTTTATAGTCTAGACCATAGCTGTAACCTGCGGTCTTAACTAAAGTTTAGTTGGCCTTCATCCGAGCCAAATCGGTTTGAACGACCATTTGTTCTAGAAGAAGGTGGTTAGAGGATGAAAGCTTCCAATCCAACTGTCCTAACCACCCCTTCTTGATCTTGGCTTCTCCATGAAGCCACCCCTAGCCCTTGGGTATCCTATAAGTACCCCTTCGAATTAGGGCAATGATATAGAGGATTTTGATAGCAAACCACTGTATGAAATACAAGAGAGAGAGCATTGGAGATTTGAGCAATGAAGCCCTATCAAATTGTACACTCAACCGAGTATACTGAGAGAGAGCTATTGCACTTATCCCCTACCTACTTGCCAAGATTCATGATGAATTGCATTATGGATGCCCTAGGAGCCTAGGAGAGCCAAGAAGCACATATTCGAGCAAACGAAGGCCCTTCATAGTGAATCAACCACCAAATCAGTCTGAGGACACCGAAGGCGACCATTGAACATCAATTTGGACAAGGAGGTCAAGCCCACTACCCTTGAAATTGAGGGTAAACCTATCAGATTGCTAACCGTGGCTTTCATCCATGGTTTATAGTGCAGACCACTCACCAGAGCTGCGGTTTGCAATAGAGGTATCACCACCTTACCTTTTTCATTTTTGTCTGGTTAATTAGCTTAGTTTAGCTATTTCCATGGTTCAATTGTAGTTTAGCATATTTCTGACCGGTAGAATTAGGTTAGAATAGTTTCTTTGTGTTAAGCATCAAATAGGACATTAATGGATTCTTTATGCACTTTCATGCTTTATTTCACATAATTGGTCCATGCATAGTTTAGTTGTTATCTTCCTTTATGCAATTCTATAAATCTTGATGCAATTAACATAGTTTAGAAGTGTTTTCCATGCTTTCTTGATTATACATGCTTAATGGTGTCTTTATGCATTTTTCCTAAAAGGGCCTCATCATGAGAGGCTGCCTATATTTTTGACACTTTTATGTTGTTTCTTGACCGCAGGGAATAGATTCGAAGGAGATTCAACCATCAAGTTCCTTCCCCAACGCGAAGAAGAGGGCAACTCCACCCTAGAGCAGTTTGTGACTAGTTGAAAAGCAACATTAGTGCGCCTACCCTATTGAGGGCTTTGGCATTGTATTAATCGTATCATCATTTGGGTGACCCTAAGAGGGGCATGATTGTAATCGAGATTCTTTGCAATTATTAATACAAGAAACATTTATTTTGTTGAATCTATGCAATCTTGTCATTTTTATGCTTTGAATGAATGAATACGACATAATATAGTAGATGGGTGCACGCTTTTTGGTTAGATCAAGTTTTTTTAAGGCTATTGGAGCAAGGATGACCTGAAAGGACACCCAATCCCATTCAACAAACTAATTGTAGCAAATAGCATCATCTACACCCACCATCTATTTTATTGGCCAAATGGGTTCTTCCTCCTTTATACCTATTGTACTCTGAAAACGCAAGCATATTGCTTCTTGTAATCATACCCCTAGACACTTAGGGCAAAGCATTGTAAAAGGAGACATAGGCTCCAATAAATATTAATATAAAATTCATTCATTTGCACATTGTTTGATTGGTCAATTTATTGCTTGGGTGTATTCATATTTGCTTACATATATAATCATATGTTTGGCATACAAACTTGAATTCAAATAAGAAATGGTTAATATATTCAGATACAACTCCCCTAAATGTTGGTAGCACTAAGGGTGAAATTATTTTCATTGGGAATTTTTTTGTGAGATTTAATTGAATAGGATATTCAAATGTCCTAGTGGAGCAAGGAGGTTATCTTGATTAAGGATATTACTACCCCCATCTAGATTTCCTTGTAAAATTACCATTATATCTTCCTAAAACTTGGTATAGATTCATTTAAATTGACCTGTAGGTATAAATATATCAAGGGTAGGTGATGAAAAACTAGCAATTTGCTTCTTTTGTAATTATTTCTCAGGAGATACACTTCCTGACAATGAGGATTGTAGTCTTCTTTCAATTATGTCAAGAATCTCAACTGCAAGCTATTCAGTCCCTTGTCATGAATATCATATTCCTATGGTTGGGTTTGTTTTAAAATATCATCCTCTTACATATCTTAACCTATTCATGCATCCTATTCTTGTGTCCTAATATCTAAAATGCAACTTTCAGAAATACAACTGATTGTGCAAAGTAGTTAGTTTTGTGTTTATTTGGCTCAACTTCACAAAACAACAATTGCAAGATTGATTGTCCTTTGACAACACCTATGTTCCCTAGAAACGATGCCAAAAATGATGGATTATCATTAATGCTCATCATTTAATTTTATTTTATCAATCCAAGGTTATGTCCAAGGCTATATATGATAGAATAGATAGGTGGTTCTATAGTTCAAAAATCAAGGTACTTGCTAATTTGGTGGGAATAGAGATTCATAAGGTCCTTGTAGAAATTAAACTAGCACTAATTTGTAAAACTAAATCCTATATAGTTTGGAAAATTGAACTTCTTTGAAGGAAGAAAGAAACTACGTTACGTTTGCTAAATTGAATTGACTAAAATAAAGATGCTAAAATGGAAGTAAAAGAAGTGATAGTGCTAGAATATAAAGCTTTTGAATCAAAACTGCTAAAATAAAAAAATACTACTAAACATGCAACTAATTTGCTAAATTAAAATTGCTCAAATAGGAATGAAAATATAGAGCAAAAATAGTGTTAGCTAGCTGAAAACAACACACAAACATGCATATTTGGAAATAAGGGAAAACAAGATAAAAAATAGAATTTTTTTTGTTTTACAATATTTTAACAAGAAATTAATAGCTTTTTGATAGAAAATATCAATAATAGAAAAACCTATAAAAGTGTGATAGATGCCTTCCACTAGACCTGTGTTGAGCAAGGTGCAGCAACAGTATTGTCATTGTTGTCAACACAGTCAGATAGATCTGGTGTTTCAGTGGATAGGAAGTTCAAAAGCTATTCAGATGCAGAAGACAGGAGTTCAAATGTTATTTAGAGCATGGACAATGAGTTTCCAAGAAGACCGAAGTAGCCCATTTGAAAAAAGATCAAAGAAAAAGACATGTAAGAAAAGTGTCGCGATATCGCGACATATACAGCAGGAAAGAAAAACTATCACGATTTCGCGACATGTTGGAAGAGAGAGAAAAGGCTGGAAAAACGTCACGATTTCACGACATGTTGGAAGAGAGAGAAGAAGCAGGAAAAACTGTCGTGATTTCACGACATGCTGGAAGAGAAAAAGGCGATTGGAAAAACTATCATGATTTCGTGACATGTTGAAAGAAAAAGATAAGTGGAAAAACTGTCACGATTTCGTGACATGTTGAAAGAAAGAAAGGCAAGTAGAAAAACTGTCGCGATTTCGCAACATGTTGAGAAGAAAGCAAAATTTTCACGATTTCGCGACATGTTGAGGAGAAAGCAAAACTGTCACGATTTCATGACATGTTAGGAGAGAAAGCGCAAGCAAGCAAAACTGTTGCGATTTCATGACATGTTGGAAGAAAGAAAGGCAAGTAGAAAAAGTGTCACGATTTCGCGACATATTGCAAGAGAGATTGTACAGACAAAAAAGTGTCACGATTTTACGACATATTGCAAAGAAGGTTGTACAGACAAAAAAGTGTCACGATTTCACGACATATTGCAAGGAAGGTTGTACGGATGAAAAAGTGTCATGATTTCGCAACATATTGCAAGGAAGGTTGTACAGACAAAAAAGTGTCGCGATTTTGCGACATATTGCAAGGAAGGTTGTACGGACAAAAAAGTGTCACGATTTTGTGACATATTGCAAGGAAGGTTGTACGGACGAAAAAGTGTCACGAAATGAAAAAGTGTCATGATTTCACGATATATTGCAAGGAAGGTTATACGGACGAAAAAGTGTCGTGATTTCACGACATATTGTAAGGAAGGTTGTATGGACGAAAAAGTGTCATGATTTCACGACATGTTGCAGGAGAGAGTCCGAAAGAAAAAGTGTCATGATTTCACGACATGTTGCAGGAGAAAGAGTCCAAGATAAAAAGTGTCATGATATCGTGACATGTCGGGTTTTCATGAACCGAAGGCAAGAAAAAGCGCTAAGGGGAAAAAGTGTCACGATATCGCGACATGTCGCATTTTCACGACCCAAAGGCAAGTAAAAACGCTAAGGAGAAAAAGTGTCGCGATATCGAGACATGTCGCATTTTCACGACCCAAAGGCAAGAGAAAGCGTATGGAAGAAAAAAGTGTCACGATATCATGACATGTTGTATTTTTGCGGGCCAAAGCAAAGAGCAAGAGGAGAGAGAAAATAGTGTCGCGATATCGCAACATGTATTTTCGTGGGCCAAAGCAAAGAGAAAGAAGAGAGAGAAAATAGTGTCGCGATATCGCGACATATTGTGTTTTCGCTAGTTGAAGCCGAGAAGAGTAGCAAAGAGGAAAAAGTGTAGCGATATCACTACATGTATTCTCGTGGGCCAAAGTTAAGAGAAAGCGTACGGAGGAAAAAGTGTAGCGATATCGCTACATGTTGTATTCTCGTGGGCCAAATCTAAGAGAAAGCGTATGGAGGCGAAAGTGTCGCAATATCGTGACATGTGTTTTTATGGTGGCAATAGCAACAGAAGAGTTATAGGGGCAGTTGAAGCCGATGAAGACCGATGTTAGCCGATGAAGATTAGGGTTTGTAGCCGATGAAGATTAGGGTTTGCAGCCGACTAAGATTAGGGTTACATCCGACTAAGATTAGAGTTTTTCATCATGAAAATATTGTTATAAAAGGAGGGTTGTTTGGAGAGTTGTGATCATCGAATGCGTCGTTGAATATGCATCGAAGTATGAAATATGGCCGTTAGAGCGCAAAAAGCACAGAAGCGACGAGATGATGGTGAAGTGCGCAAAGTGAGCAAAGAAGTGTCAAATTATCCTAAGTGCATATGCGATTGCATAGAGAAATCAGAAGGAGTAGAGTACGCAAAAGGGAGAAGACAATCATGAAGTTAGATTGCAACGAAGAAGAGTGTGCGAAGTTTTTACGTAGAAAGAGCAGAGTGCACAGAGAATGCAAAGGTGGAGAAGACCAGTTAGGGTCGTGCAAAAGCAAAGGTATTTTATCATCAAACTTATACATTCAAAATTGAAGTCCAGGTTGTAGCTAGGCATCAGGGGTTGGTGCTCCTTCCAGTAGGTGCTGGTAAATCAGGGGTTGGTGTTCCTTTCTGTTGGTACAGATAAATCAGGGGTTGGTGCTCCTTCCAGTGGATGTTGGTAAACTATTTATAAAGTTGGTGCTTTACAAAGGCTGGATTTGGATGGTAGTCTAAGCAGTAATTCTTGAGGAGTAGCCAAATTGGTGAACCTCATTAAAATCTGGTGTTGTGTGATATGTTCTTTTGTGATGCTTGCTTCATCTGGTTTTAAGGTTTATTTATTTCAATTTTAAGAGCGGTAAATTCATGTTAGAAGAACTACACTGATTCACCCCCCCTCTCATTGCCATTGTAAGACTAGTAATCGGTATCAGAGCTAAGTTCCCTTCTAAGGCTAAATCAGTCAGGGTTGATCTGGGATTAGTACGCAATGGGTAAGAAGAATAGATCCTCCTCCAAAAGGGCATCTCAGTCAGTTTCAGTTCCTGTGGAAGAGAAAATTGAACCAGAAAAGGTTGAAGACTTCTCATCAAACAAACCACATTTGTTTGACAAAACTAATTACGTGATCTGGAGAATCAGGATGCAGGCATATCTTGGTGCTTTGGGATACGACATCTGGGATTCAGTAAACAATGAATACACAATACCCATCACTCCTCCAACCAATGTTGCCGATAAGAATATGTTTGAGAATGACTCAAAAGCAAAGAAAGCTATCAGGAGCGGATTAGTGGATAGTGAACTAGTAAAGATCATGAGTTGTAAATCGGAAAAAGAAATGTGGGATAAACTGAGGAGTATTCATGAAGGAGACAATGAGATCAAGGAGGCCAAGTTGCAAACACATCAAGCTTAGTTCAAATCTTTGAAGTTGAATAACGATAAGAACATAGAGGCATATATGGTGAGAGTTAATGAAGTCCTAGAGGATGATTCTAAGAAAAAAATAGGTGGAGGTCTTTTCATGACACTCAAAAAAGAAACAGAAAAAGAACAGGAATGTGATGAAGAAATTGATGCAAAAATAAATTTGAAAGAGGAATTAATTGCAGCTCTGGATGAATTGAAGATAGAAAGAAAAAGGAATAAGGAAATCTCAAGAAAGCTTGAGGATGCAAATGAAATAATAACCAGATTGAAAGTACAGGTAGAAGAATTCAAAAATATTGAAGAAACTCTCAGGTCATAGTTCAATGAGATAGAGATTGGTTGCTGCAAACAAGAGGAAGAGATTGTTTTATTGAAGAAACAACTAGAAGAGGCCAATACAAATCTCAAATTCAAGAAAAGCACAGAGTTTCTAGATAAAATGATAAGCCAACAAAGAAGCTCCACGGATAGGTGCGGTCTTGGATATGAAGCTGAACAAACTTCATCGTCCAACTCTACAGAGAAGAAGAAGTTCACTGTTGAAGGATCGAAGCAAGAAAAGTTTGAAGCTGAATCTTCAAAAGGAAGAAAATATCAAAGGAGATCTATAGCAAAGCAGCAAAAAAAAAGGAGGTTCTATCACTCTCACTCTATTCATACTAATACTTTTAATGGATATTATTTTAGATGCAACCAGTATGGTCACAAGGCAACTTATTGTGGATTGAATAATAAATCAAAGAGTTATGCTGGTAGACATACATTTGCATTTCTGAGTAAACACTATGTACAATGTTTTCAATGCAATGGTCATGGGCACATAGCAAGGTTTTGTCCAAGCACTTTTGTATCTAATCTAAGGCAAAACAGTAGATTTCATCAGACGCAAAGAACGCAACACAAACAGGTAATAAATCATGTACATAAAAGAAAGGAAAATAATCATTCATCAAGGATGCACAAGAGACAACCACACAAGAGAAATGTTCGAGTTCATGAAAAGGTGCAAAACAGGGATGCAGTTGAAAAATCCAAGCCCGAGTTCAAGAAAGTTTGGAGAAAGATAGAAGAAAGGAAATCGTGTCTCCTTGGACCGAAGGAGACTACTCCTCTATTGCACTAAGCAACTCCAGGTAGCACATCCTCAGGGAGAGCAATCTTAAAGTTTTATTTTAATGCCCCTATGTATTTGTTTGGGTTTCTGAGGATGAAAGGCAAGTACTTAAGGGGAGTTGTCGTATAGTTGTCGAAGTGTGTTTTCAGTTCATGTAGTTGTTTGTGGAAGTACCGTGAAGGGTGGTGATTAAATTGAGAGTTGTCATTATTGGTAGTGTTGCTATATGTCATTGTTGTACTGATGATGGTTCTTACTGCCACTGTCCAAAGTTAAGGTTTATAATAGTTCAGATAATTTGGTTAGTGAAAGAATGTTGCCCTAGCCGCATATATGTGTTTTGATAAAAGCAGTGTGTATTTGAACTATACATTGTCGTGAAGATTGTTAGATCTATTATGATGTTGTGGTGAAAAATATTGAAGTCTGATCATTAACTCATGTTTAGCCCATCAAGATGAGCAACTTTGCTTTGTGAATCATTCATATCCGAGGTCCAAAAGTATGAGTTTGAGTAAGGTGCACTATAGTTGGCCATGAAGTGTTTAACAAAATATTGTCTCCTGATTCGAACAGTTGAAAGTAAGGTGTGACCAGCGGTGACTATAGAAAACATAGACAAAGTTGAAAATGTAAAAAGGAATTTGATTAGTGTTGAGGTACAGTGTTTGATGCTTGCACAGAGTTGGCAGTATTATTACAGTTTTGAGGACAGTGTTGGGACAGATTTCTAGAGCAGATTTGGACTAATTTTGTATAAGTTTGTTAATTAACATTGGACAAGTTCTATGTGAGCTTGTTAAACAGGTTCTTAGTGAGCCTATTGACAGAGCTTTGGAGGTGACAGAATATAAAGGACATAGTCTCAATGGATAATGATCCAATAGCCAACACAGTTGAAGATAGATCTGAGTGAGGATTCCTCAAGAGGAGAGAGGTCCACCAGTCAGTGCAGCAGAGAGATAGAGTCTTCTATAATATCACAAGGGTACTATGGAATATGTGTTATGGTATCCAAAATATGTAGATTGGGCAGGATTTGTAGATGATAGAAAGAGTACCTGTGGAGATGCATTCTATCTTGGAGACAGATTGGTCACGTAGAACAGTAAGAAATAAGAGTCAGTTTTCTTATCCACAGTAGAGACAAAATATTTTGTAGTGACAACGTGTTGTACGCAGGAGAAAGTCATCGAAGGTGAGGTTAAATTGGATTTTGTTCCAACTACAGAGCAATTAGCAGATATCTTCACAAAACCATTGCCCAAGGAATTTTTTTAGTACCTTCACAATAAATTGGGAGTGGTCACACTTCCCAAAGATTGACTAGCTATAGGGATCACATTCTCAGGGTGAGCATCTAAGCATTTGATTATCTTGTTGCTCATGTTCATGATTTTTGCTAAGTATAATCAATTTTGCCTGAGAATGTTGTGCATGGACTCAGGGGGAGTTTGTAGTAGCCCTTTGGTATTATTGTCAAAGGGGGAGAAAAGTTACATAATATTGCACATGTGTTGCCAACAATTCCAAAGGGGGAGATTGTTGAGCAAGGTGTAGCAACAGTATTGTCATTGTTGTCAACACAGTTAGATAGATCTGGTGTTTCAGTGGACAGGAAGTTCAAAAGCTATTCAGATGCAGAAGACAGGAGTTCAAAGGTTATTCAGAGCATGGACAATGAGTTTCCAAGAAGACCGAAGTAGCCCATTTGCAAAAAGATCAAAGAAAAAGACAAGAAAACTGTCACAATATCGCGACATATACAGCAGGCAAGAAAAATTGTCATGATTTCGTGACATGTTGGAAGAGAGAGAAAAAGTTGGAAAAACTGTCATGATTTCGTGACATGTTGGAAGAGAGAGAAAAAGTTGGAAAAACTGTCATGATTTCACGACATGTTGGAAGAGAGAGAAGAAGCAGGAAAAACTATCACGATTTTGCGACATGCTAGAAGAAAAAAAGGCGAGTGGAAAAACTGTCGCGATTTTGTGACATGTTGAAAGAAAAAGACAAGTGGAAAAACTGTCGTGATTTCATGACATGTTGAAAGAAAGAAAGGCAAGTAGAAAAACTGTCATGATTTCACGACATGTTGAGAAGAAAGCAAAACTGTCATGATTATGTGACATGTTGAGGAGAAAGCAAAACTGTCACGATTTCATGACATTTTAGGAGAGAAAGCGCAAGCAAGAAAAACTGTCACGATTTCGCGACATGTTGGAAGAAAGAAAGGCAAGTAGAAAAAGTGTCATGATTTTGTGACATATTGCAAGAGAGATTGTACGGACGAAAAAGTGTCACGATTTTGTGACATATTGCAAGGAAGGTTGTACGAATGAAAAAGTGTCGCGATTTCATGACATATTGCAAGGAAGGTTGTACGGACGAAAAAGTGTCGTGATTTCGTGACATATTGCAAGGAAGGTTGTACGGACAAAAAAGTGTCACGATTTCGTGACATATTGCAAGGAAGGTTGTACGGACGAAAAAGTGTCGCGATTTTGTGACATATTGCAAGGAAGGTTGTACGGACGAAAAAGTGTCACGATTTCGTGACATATTGCAAGGAAGGTTGTACGGACAAAAAAGTGTCACGATTTCGTGACATATTGCAAGGAAGGTTGTACGGACGAAAAAGTGTCACGATTTCATGACATATTGTAAGGAAGGTTGTACGGACGAAAAAGTGTCGTGATTTCGTGACATGTTGCAGGAGAGAGAGTCCGAAATAAAAAGTGTTGCGATTTCATGACATGTTGCAGGAGAGAGAGTCCAATAGAAAAAGTGTCGCGATATTGCGACATGTCAACTTTTTGTGACCCGAAGGCAAGAAAAAGCGCTAAGGAGAAAAAGTGTCACGATGTCGTGACATGTCGCATTTTCACGACCCAAAGGCAAGTAAAAGCGCTAAGGAGAAAAAGTGTCGTGATATCCCGACATGTCGTATTTTCATGACCCAAAGGCAAGAGAAAACGTACGGAAGAAAAAGTATCACGACATGTTGTATTTTCGTGGGCCAAAGCAAAGAGCAAGAGGAGAGAGAAAATAGTGTCGCGATATCGCGACATGTATTTTTGTGGGCCAAAGCAAAGAGAAAAAAGAGAGAAAATAGTGTCACGATATCATGACATATTGTGTTTTTTCTGGTTGAAGTCGAGAAGAGTAGCAAGGAGGAAAAAGTGTAGCGATATCAGTACATGTTGAATTCTTGTGGGCCAAAGTTAAGAGAAAGCGTACGAAGGAAAAAGTGTAGCGATATCTCTACATGTTGTATTCTCATGGGCTAAAGCTAAGAGAAAGCATACGGAGGCGAAAGTGTCACAATATCATGACATGTTGTGTTTTCGTGGCAACAACAACAAAAGAGTTGCAGTGGCAGTTGAAGCTGACAAAGACCGATGTTAGTCGACAAAGATTAGGGTTTGTAGCCGACAAAGATTAGGGTTTGCAGCCGACTAAGATTAGGGTTATAGCCGACTAAGATTAGAGTTTTTCATCATAAAAATATTGTTATAAAAGGAGGGTTGTTTGGAGAGTTGTGATCATTGAATGCGTCGTTGAATATGCATCGGAGTATGAAATGTGGTCGTTAGAGCACAAAAAGTGCAGAAGCGACGAGATGATGGCGAAGTGCGCAAAGTGAGCAAAGAAGTCATGTCGAATTATCCTAAGTGCATCTATGATTGCACAGGGAAAGCAGAAGGAGCAGAGTGTGCAAAAGGGAGAAGACAATCGTGAAGTTGGATTGCAGCGAAGCAGAGTGTGCAAAGTGTTTACGCAGAAAGAGCGAAGTGCACAGAGAACGGAAAGGTGGAGAAGACCAGTTAGGGTCGTGCAAAAGCAAAGGTATTTTATCATCAAAATTATAGATTCAAAATTGAATTCTAGGTTGCAGATTGGCATCAGGGGTTGGTGCTCCTTCCAGTAGGTGCTGGTAAATCAGGGTTTGGTGCTCCTTTCTGTTGGTACAGATAAATCAGGGGTTGGTGCTCCTTCCAGATGGATGCTTGGTAAAACTGTTTGTAAAGTTGGTGCTTTGCAAAGGCTGGATTTGGATGGTAGTCCAAGCAGTCATTCTTGAGGAGTAGCCAAATTGGTGAACCTTGTTAAGATCTTGTGTTGTGTAATATGTTCTTTTGTGATGCTTGCTTCATCTAGTTTTAAGGTTTCTTTATTTCATATTTAAGAGCGGTAAATTCATGTTAGAAGAACTACACTGATCCACCCCCCTCTCAGTGCCATTGTAAGACTAACAACCTGAGAGTGGGCCCTTGCTCCTAGGTCTATTATAAGTATTAAACTACAAAGTACCAAACTCTTGTCAACCAATCATGCATAAAACATATGTTGAAATGAAGACTACACTTTATTTGATAAAAAAATATTCTTACAAAAGTTGACAATTTTAGAAAAATGTTTTCTATTTCTTATTTGCATATTATTTTCAACGTAGGTGGGTGGAATTATTTTATACAAAATTTTCCACATTTCCAACCTAATTTTGACAAATACAAGCTAATGTTCTTATTATCAATTCTTGATTTGTTGATCTGCTGCAACAAAATCAGTCCAAAATTGGGATAAAATCTTATTTGTAACTAGCTATCCTATTGTTATCACCTCCAAAATGATGGAAAAAGGGTTAGAAATAGGTGCAACATAATTGGTTACATTCATCCACATGTCAGATCTTTTATTCTCTTGGATAATTGACCAAAAAGTTATTTTCAACTAACTCTATAATTTTTCTACAACTTCAATATATTAGGCTGAATAGTTTCCAGGTGTTTTGGCTTAGACTTGGTCGTGTTGAGTCATTTTAAAATGATTGGTAGGTACCTTATAGTTTATTTGAACCTCCCAATATAGTTTTAGCTTGAATATTGGCATTCCATGTTAATTCCTTTTTAACCTACAGGTTGTTGCCTAGATGTTTATGAGTTGCACCTATAGATTCTATTTTTAGTAGTTTGTGCCATGTTTTAGTTGCAATGTGGTTTTTATGGTGCCACATCATACTATAAACTTGTGTAGGGTGGGAAACACTTCAAAATTGTTCAGCCAATTAGATTTCATCAAAACTTTATTTAATAGTTATTTTCTACTATGCTTTATTATTGCTATTTAACTACTAAAATCATGCAAAAATGATAGAAAATGCAAAAAATTCTCAAAATAGTAGAATAATATTCCTTAAAATTTCATAATGCTAACACTAACATAATAATGCATATTTATCAAACATCTGGCAAATTAACTATAGTATTGAAAAAAAATGTGGTAGTTTTCATGTTCAAAAACATGAAATAATGAGGTATTTGGGTGCATCATCATTCTATCTATTTTGGGTCTCTATTTACCATTGAGACAACCATCCAAGGAAGTTGGATCTTTGTAACCACCCAAAGCAAATGGCTTCTATGTAGCCACACAAGGTAGTTAGATTTATGATGTAGGAAATGATTCAAACTCAGATCCAAACCTTTCTAGAAATTTCTTAGGGCTTCTGATGAATATTCAATGTTGTTTATTTGTCAGACATGAGTGCAGCTCTGAAACAAATATTAGCATGCATTCTAAAAAGACTCCATGATTGATGATATTGAGATCTTTAAATAAGGTACTTGCATTCACAAATTTAAAAATCACAAGGAGGACCAAATAAAATATGGGTAGAGTTTTAATAGTGTTTTGTGTGCTCTCTCTCAAAATGAATGAAAAGGGAGCATATTTATAATATTTTTGAAGGGCGAGTAAAATGATGAGGGGGTTATAGGATGATGGAAAAGTAGCTTGAGTGAGAGAATGGAAGAATATTAAATTTACCCACTTGGTTGTTTGGATGGGTAAGTGTGCAATATTCTCTAATTTGGGCTATGACACACTCTGATGTGCTATGGCATGTATCGTTAATGCCCTTGGGTGGAGATATTTATCACCCACTAAAATGACATGCTTGACATACTTCATCAATGTGCTTGAGTGGAGGGATTCCTCACCACCAAATTTGTATGCTTAATCAATGTGATTTGGTGGAGGGAATACTCACTCATGTGCATTAATGATATTGGAATGTGGAGGAGAAAAGAGAGTAAATGTGAACTAAAGTGAGGTGGATTGGGGTTAATAGAGCAATGGTATCATAATGACCATGGGTTAGGCGTAGGAATATGCATAGGATGGTCAAAGGGGCTAGGATAGTCAACATTAATATTTATAAGGTTGCAATGTATTAATTGAAATAATTTCATAATTTATTATAATGTAACAACTAACCGATGCCAATATGACACTTTTAAGGTGTCTATAGATGCCCCTTTTTGTACCACATTGTATGCAAAGACAATATGATGCAAAAATAGTTGATATTTGTCATTGGATTCATGACAAAGAGTGCTAATGATTGGTGAATGATGGATAATGATCTTTGGCTTAAGGGAAATAATGTGGTATTATCTCAAATCAAGAACAATGTAGGATACCCCAATTATGTAAGCAACAAATATCCTTGAATCTTTGCCTTTGATAGATTGATGAAATCACTGTGATTAAAATTTTGAGTCTTTGAATCAGAGTTTTTATTAGAATTTTGAGAGAAGAATATGAGTTCTATTATTTTCCCCAAAATTGGGGGGGTTAGTGATAGCCTTGAGAAAATATTCTTGGACTCAAGTGACTCCAAGATTGAGTGTTTAAGGTGTTGAGATGATTTAAGACAGTTTTATGGGTATTATCTACCCCATAAGCAGTGAGTGGGTGGAAATAAAAGGATGAAACCCATGAGGTAATTGATAAAATATGGAAACAAGTAGCAAGAATGAAATAAAGGTGCAAAATAATTAATTTGGGGGTCAGTGTCAAAATCTGTAGTTATGCTTTGCTACATTGACCTTGCCAATTACCCAAGGTAGCTTCTTGGTACCTAGGTGACCACCTAGGGTGGTTTCCTAGCACCTAGATGACTACCTAGGGTGATTGCCTAGCACCTAAGTGACTACCTAGGGTGGTTGCCTAGAACTTGGGATTTACCTTAGGAATTGATGACCACCCATGATAGTTGGTTATCTATTGGGGTGGTTACCAGTTCAAAGCTAAAATAGGACATTGTGGGGTATTTTTCCAACTGCGATGGGTTGTAAAGGAGTGAATAGAAGAAGAAGAAGTTGACAGATGAGATGACAAGAGAGAGTGTAGTAGCTAGAGTTGGAGGGTGTGCTAAACTAATAAGTACAATGAGACCTTTTGTTTTGTTTGCTTCTTTTTTATGTTTTTTTTCATATTTTTGAGATTTTGATGTTTTAAATAACTAAGAGTGGGCCATTTTTTTTTAATTTGAAATTATGGGTGAAATTTTGAAATGATTACATGATGGAATATGCAGAAATTTTTTTATATTTATATTTTTAAATTTGAAATTGGATATTTTTGAAGGTATGAATGGTGGACTAATGACTATATGGTGATGATTTTAGTTGAAGTTATTATGGCCATGGCATAAATTTGGCACTATGTTTTTGAGCAATAGGGACAAGTTGATCAATGAGGATTGGGAGTGTTAGGGTGCAATAGGCCTAAAGGGAGTGACATGGATCGAGCCTATACACACATATTTTTGGTACTTTTTAGCACTAGCGAAGTGATGGGACCCTGAAAAGAGGACATTCCACATTTCTATAGGGGATATGATAGTTGTAAGAACCCCAAAATCTAACCAACCTAAGAGAGAGATTTTTTAAAAATAAATTATTAAGATTCTCAAGAGTATCCATGGAATACATATATTGACTAAACATATCCACATTTTGAGTCCATGACGATGTAGACATCATTCAAGTGGATAGGAGAAGCCAAGTATTCTCCATGAATTTAAACTTCTTGACCTTAGTGTTAGGATTATCCCATATAAATCCTTAGAGAGGGAGGATGCCAATTCCTTCCACCAACCATAAGTCAATCTATGTTGTCATTTGACATAATGTCTTGGTCTAGTTTAACTGTACTTGTGCGATGATCCCTTAAACTTCTTGCTTGTCTTACCCATATTTGTGAATGGTATCTAAGCATAAATAACTTTGCATGATTGTATTCTCATGGAAATAGGAACTAGGAATTATTACCCCACAAAAACCCAAGTTGAAAAGGAGAGTTTAGACAAGGTTACTGTTGGTCATCAAATTTGCCTAGGAAAGGATTTTGGGTAAGTGTATGCGCCCTAGACCTAGACCAACATTGAAAGGCCGAAGGGAAGAGATGCCCCTCATGCCAATATCTAGAGAAAGGCTGGCTCCTATGCTAAACTACTTGGTGTTTTGAGATAAGGGTGTAGGAAAGAGATAAAAGGAGTTAGGGTTAGAGAAATAAATAAAAAAGAGGTAAGGGAAGGGAGATTGATGATTTAAGATGGGAGAGAACAGAAAGCATGATCACTAACTGAAAACTTGAATAGAAGCAAAGAACACCAAGAATAAACGAAAGAAATGCAATATCAACCTTCCTATGTATCCTTCAGGCGAGTTTTAGGGTACAGTCCTCGATCGCACACCGGACACAGGGTTCAGCTTTCTCAGTATGCAAATGAAGAAAGACAAAAGAATCAAGCATAGAAGGCAGCATAAAATAAATCCAATATGATGTTTTCCACTCCTATGTATCCTTCAAATGAGTTTCAGGGTATAGTCCCCGATTGCACACCGGATGCAGGGTTTAGCTTTCTCAGTATGCAAATGAAGAAATACAAAAGAATCAAGCATAGAAGGCAGCATAAAATAGAGAAATCAAGCCCAAAGCTCTTTAGTATTAATCGTAGGACATCAAGTTACAACAGCTTTCTTAGCAGATAGTTCCCCCCCCTTTTCCCATTACAATGCTTGAGTTTTTATAGAGGACCTGGCCCTTTGAGTCATAATTACAAAGAAAGGATAAGTATGCCCTCGAGCCTTGAGAATTCAGCTCCCCGAGGCTCTCATGATCGAGCTTTCAAATCCGTTACCGAAACTAGCAACTATGATCGGGTCAACCATGGAAAGATGCATTGATGAGTCGTCTGGACATCCTTGGCTTTCAGGTGCGGTGCGCGAGTGGCCGCCATGCTCGTCGGGCTCTTCATCATGGCTTGATACTTCATTTTTAATTGCCAAAAATGAGAAGCGAGTTTACCAGGCATGAAAAAATGCATTTATGAGGCACTTGATTGCCTCGAGAAAATACCCGACTTGGAGCACGTGCCTTTGAGGTGCTTTGCTACCTTTTCAACTTTGCTTCGCAATAGACTTGTGCTAAAGCAGATTCTCCTTGATTTGCACTTCGCATGGTGAAGCTTCGCAAGACAGCTTTAGGGGTGATGGAGGTCGAAGCATATATCCTTCACAAAATGGGGCTTTCACTTCTCGTTGCTTCGCTGTGTCAAAACTGCTTCGATGTGGTCCTTTTCCCGAAGTAGATATTTCGCTAATGAGTCATTGAGATGCTTCATCGTGATCCTTCATAAAAACTGTGGTTCAGGGCATTTCGGCCGAAGCGTATCCCTGCCTTCAAAATGCATATTCTACCTTGGGTGAAAATACTTCGCATGAAAGTTTACCGAAGTAGATGCTTCGCAATGATTTTGGTGAAGTAGAAATGGTTTGCTGATGCGGGGCCCAAAGTGGATGTTTCGGTGGCCTTTTGGTGAAGTGTTTTCAGTATTGCATTCTTTCAAATTTTGCTTCACAAAACTTTTGCCCAAAGTAGCCTTTTGAAATGCTTCGGGTGTGAAGCAGTTTCATTCTTCCTCCTTTGTACTTTACTTCGGCAACACTGCTTTGCAAAAATCTTGCCCGAAGTAGCTACTGGAAATGCTTCGGGCCTGAAGTGGTTTTCTTGCCTTAGCCAATTTGGACTGTGGTCTAGACCTTCCTTCTTCGGCAAAGTTGTTCTTTTGAATGCCGCTTTGCTTAATTTTCTCCCAAAGTAGTGGTTTGAAGCGCTTCGGGCCTGAAGTTCTTTTTTAGCGCTTCGACAATACTACTTCACAAAAATTTCACCCGAAGTAGTGTTGGAAATGCCTCGGGTGCAAAGCTCTTCTCGTTTTCTTTCAGTGAAGCTCTTTTCTCTAGCCTGTTCAACAACGAAGCTCTTTCTTTTTTATTTTCTATACAAAGGGGTGGCATTGAAAGCCAAAATTATTGTAGCTTTTCAAATAACAAAACAACAAAGAAAAAACTTTACAAAACACTGTACAAAATTTTGATTTCCTTGTCTACCCCTTGAGAAATGTGACAAAATTGTCAACATTCTTGGTGGCTCATGGGGCAATGAGCTCGTATCGATGGGAGAACCCCTAGCTTTGATCCATTGGGCCAGATTTCGCTCCAAATACTTCTCCTCCTTCTCCATCTGGGAGTGTTTTCATAGCTGGTTCTCCTTCTTCTTCTGCTTCTTCTTCCTCCTTTTTGCCTTCTTCTTTTGGTGCAGCCTCTTCAGGAGCAGTTTCCTACAGTGGTGATGGGGCAAGATGCTCACAGATTTTCCTCATAGTTTGGTGGACCTGAGACCAGTCATTCTTTGAGAAAGGTTCTAGATCTTGTAGAGCCTTGATCAAAATGCAGAACTGATCAATTTACCCGATATCAATGTGTTGGGCTCTAGTACACAGATCATTTAAATAGGCCGTGATCTTGTAGTATCTTAAAAGGTAATCTATGATCTACCTTTCTATTATTGGATCCGCCCATTCATCTATCTCTGAGACATCACCTTCAAACTGAAGCCATGTTAGCTTAATCTCTTTGGACAGGATATTTCCATCATCATCTGTGAAGCTCGAGAATCTCATGGAAGAGAGATATTGAAAATAGCCCATTAATGTGCATTGCTCATTCTAGAATATTTCCAAGAGGTCCTTTGCCTTCTACATTTTTTGCACCTTAGAGAAGAAAGCATGAATTGTGGCCTGGGCTGTAGACCAATCCCTAGCTATCCGACTCATCGCAGGGACCTGCAAGTCTTGATATTTGGTGCTTTGGACATCGAAAGCCAATTTGAGTCATATTCTAGCTTTCTGAGTGATCTCTTCGATGATTGGCCCTCCTTCAGCAGTGGCATTCTGGGCTTCCATGATATAGGAAAAAATTGAAATGGCATTAGAGGCTCGAGATTTGAAGTTTTTTAGCAAGTGCGAGTGAATCTCCTTGATTCTGCTTCTATCACACAAACCTAGGCCCTCCTTTTTGTACAGCTGACTCTGCATCTACAAGATTTTTCCTTTGAGCTATTTGGACTTCAGATCATTCTACAGCTGACTCTGCATCTACAAGATTTTTCCTTCGAGCTCTTTGGCCTTCAGATCATTCTCGGCCTGTCTTTGTGCTTGATTTTTAGCTGTACACTCTAGTTGTTGTATTTGCAATTTTAGGGCATGTGCTTCTTTCTTCATCACCTTGCACTGCTTCTTGGAATCTGCTAACTGGGACCGGATTCTCGCTAGCTCTTCCTCTAGTTTGATATTAGCACTTTCTGCTTCAAACCTGTACTGGTTGGTGATATTCGCATGTTCTCGAAAGGTTTCGATTCTGACATGCATGGAAGCTGATTCATTATCCACATTTAAATGCTTCAGGTCCTTAGATTTGTCTTGGTACTCATAATCCATTGGAGTCATTTCATCTAAGGGCTTCTAGACCTTGGGGATCTTCTTTACTTTGTGTAGCTTCCCGTCATTCAAATCAAAGATGACATATTTTTTGACATGATCCAGTAAGCGCCCTCTCTTCTTCCTCGCCTCCTTCAATATTTTCTTTGTATTGTGGCAGGCTTGGAGGAGCTTTTCAGCTAGAGGGTTTTATTTTATTATGGACAATTGGGATTCAAATAAGGTTGGATCTCTAACTGAGGGTGTAAACAAATACAAGGAATCAATAGGGGATGTCTCGCCAGAAGGTTCGACGATGGGTGTGGCTGGGGCTTCGACAAGTGGGGCAAGACCTTGTATGATGGGAACTTCGGTTACGAGGTTCAGTGTTGAGGTATTATCTTCACCCTGGCTGAGGACTGAAGGATCGGTGGTGTGGGCAAGTGAAGATGTTTCGATAGGTTTGTACTGGTTGGATGACTCGGGTGGAATGGGGTTAGTATAGGGTGAACTTGGAATGGCCATGGGCACGACGTGGAGAGGTGATTAACCTTGCATAGGTAGGGGAGGCTGAGGAGAACCCTCAATCGGGACCATGGTAGACACTTGAGAGACTAGGGCAAAGGGTGGAGAAAGTGTACCTACATGCCCTTCTGGTAGAGTAGCCATGGTGACTTCTTGTGTGATTGGCTCCTGCTCGTCCTAGGCTTCGACACTCCTCGCCTCTATGATTTCTACTTTGGTGTCTCCTTATGATTTAAGGAGTGTCTCTACATCGATGATATCTATACCCGGGACTATCTTGGCACTTGGTGACACAACACCTTCAACATTTGCTTCAGTCAGGACTGGTGTAGGTTGTTCGGCAGCAGCACTCGAATGCCCTGTGTGGGGTCACTTTGGATGGCTCAAAGGCACTTGTATTTGCTCTGGCCTTTTCATATTCTTCCTTTACAATGGTTTCTTTGACTCTTTGGCACTTGTTTCTTTAGATGGTACTTGTGTTCGTACCCTTGGTGCAGCTTCAGCTTCTTTCTGTCCTCCCGAGGCATCGTTGGTCCTCCTTGGGCTTTTTCCCGATCCTAGGGCAGCTGTAGGAACAAAATTGGTGAAGGATATGGGCTTCTAAGATCCAAAATTGGTTTCATAGACAATCATGAAGTCCTTATCCATTGCCAAGAGCCTATAGGAATTCATCTTTCGGTGATGGACTCTCATTATCCACCATTCCCTCAGTTGTTCCTCATCCCAGTTCTTCAATTCCTCCTTTAAATCATCCTTGGCTTTCCTCCAAAATGTGGAGTTTGGAGTTGGGAAGGGATACTAATCAGGGTCAAACTCCACTTCCATGGGATAAAAATCATGCCAGGGAGGCAACCTTCTCACTCTTTCTAAGTGCCACTCCAGATCCTTCCTGTTCGGATTATTTCTCTGCTCCATTATTTTGGGGTGGGGGCAAACATGGAAATTCTTACATTTCAAGTGATCCTTCGTCACTTCTAGGGGATCATAAAGCCACCTTCGTGGAATCTGGAGCAGGCCAAAATTAGCCAGTTTTTCCTCCAAGAAAATGTTCTGCTTCAAGGTGAAAACTTCAATCACCCCCATCCTAAAGGGGAAGTCGTAGGTGTGGGCCCACTTTCGGCCATGGCCGTAGACTTCATTGGTTGCGTCACTCTATCGAGTGACCTCCAGCATGAATTGGTACTCGGATGGGAAGACAGGCAGCAGGAAGGGCTTCCCCATGAAGCCGAACAAGCGTATCACGATCCCCTATGTTAGCTGGAATACATCTCCCTTTCTCACACGTACCACCATGTCTCTCAAACTAAGGGGTACCTGAGGGCTAGAACCTGTTAACAATTGCATGGTGGGTCCCAAAAATTGTTGGTTGAAAGAATAATAGGACTCTGACCTCAATGGGAGGTGAGTCCACTAATATACAGGTAGAAGATTTCCATCCTTGCCACTTGATGTAATTGAAACATGAGGAAGATTCTTATGCATATGGTAAAAGAATAGCCGGACAATAAAAGAGCATGGACTAAAGTGTTGCTCTGCTCCAGAATTCTTCATAGTGGTAAGCCATGTGTGCAGGTTTCGAGCTACCCATTCTACCCAGTCGAAGAAGACTGGGTTGGTGTTCGGCCTCGAAGCATAGGGGGCATAAAACTCCCCTCTGGAAATACACTCGACCAGAGACACCTGCCAAGGGTGCACCAAAGCGTTGGTCGATAGGTCTGCCACCCATGCGATGATGGAAAAATATCTGTGTTCTTGAAGGCCTCCAAGGGTAGGGGCATTTGGGGCAACTTGCCTGAAGGGAGCCCACTTTTGAGATTTTCTTGAGGGAATTTCAACACGTAGTTGTTCGAGGTGAACCTCTCCATCTGTTCGCTCAGAATAACACTACAAATTGTATACCCCTTCGGTGGCCCTTGCTACGATACAAAAGCTGCTTGCACATCCTCCTTCAAGATAGAGAATAACTTATGGCCAACAACATTCAGCACTTGCCTGGAAGCTGGTTGGTAGTTCTGTGCGATGGCATAAATCAGCTCAAGGTAATGGTGCATAGGAGGAGTCAGATACCAATAGATTTGGGAGTAATACATGGTGGCCCTCTTATTGTTAGCCCAGAGCTTTCTCCTCATAAAATCTATAGTAAACCTGAGCTTGGCCACGCTTCTTGAGAGTTTTGTATCTTTAATTTTATCCCACCTATCAACTGGTGGCTCTACAAGTTGTTCATCTTCAGATTCTTCTCTTTCTTCCACAAATTGTTTCTCTGGGTGGAGGTTCGGGTTGACCTTCTTAGGTATCTGCTTCTTCTCCTCCAAACCTTTTGTTTTCTATAGAATTTTTGCTTCAGGCTCTTTCCCCCTCTGTGTGGAGCTTTTCTTTCCCATGTTGGATGCTTATGGCAGCGGCCCTGACAGTGTAGACTGTTTCGACATCAAGGAATCTCATAGCGAATGGCGGTAGAATTCGTAGACTAGCAATGGGATCTCAATATTGTATTTGCAAATAACCCTTTCTTTGCTAAAACCTATGTTTTATAGCCTTAAGGGGCAACTACCCTTATTTATGGCTCTTACCATAATTAAATCCATGCTTACGACCTAGGATATCGTTGCACCATTCAATTGGTTATCTGATGACATCGTATGTGGGGCCATGCACTTCAATGATTACTCCTCCCATTGGAAGCATGACCTGTTGCCATCTTATACTCGTGCGTGAACTTTTCTCCCAACTGAATCACCTCAAGACGCGGCCTGCCACCTTGCCTTAAATTCATCTACTTTGAACTCTTTTAAGGTGGCCATTGGTACGTTTCTCAGGACATGTTTTAAATTCTCCCGCCTTGCGCATTATTGGTTCAACGAAGTCGAGATAGCAATTGTAGATGTTTCGTAGTGAACCTCTTCCTCGGGATGATTTTCTGCGCTTCGGGCCTAAAGTATTTCTTTTTCGCTGCATGGTCGCTTGGTTACCGAAGCTTATTTCTCTTAAGAACTACTTTGCCAAGTTTTACTTCAGACATTACTTTCGGACCATTTATTTTGTGAGGCATTTTCTATGCCTTTATTTTGGGTATTCTTCAGCCTTGCAAGAGTGAATTGCTTCGCTGTGAACACCCTCGCACCCGCTACTTCACACCAAAAGTGCCTGAAGTAGATTCTGACTATACTCGGAGAGGCTGGAATTTGGTTCCTTTTGCGGCGAATGTACACAAAAATGAAAACTATATACAAAGGCATATACATACACATTTTTTTTTTGTTTCACTTCAATGATAGAAAGTCTTTAAATGAAGACCATTGACAAATATCGGCAAAACATGGCCATCTACATCTTTGAGGATGAAATAATTGGCTGAGTTTACCTTCACAATTTTGAACAGCCCATCCCAAAAGGTATCCATCTTGTCATGATTCCAAGGCTTGGCCTTCCAGGAGTCCCACTTCCATACCAGATCTCCCACTTCGAATGTGCGATCGGATGATTTTTTCTTAAACCAATCTTGGGTGACCTGAGCATGTTTAGCGAAGTTCTGGTAGGCTTCTTCATGATCTTCCTCTAACTGCAATAGTTGAGCTAATCTGCTTTCTATTGGACTAACTCCATATTCTTCTTCTAACAGCTGCAGTGCAGGGATTTCCACATGGGTGGGTAAGATGGCCTCCTTGCCATAGACCAGGGCATAAGGCGAAGTCTTGATTGACTTCTTGATAGAAATTCGATCGGCCCACAAGGCCCGATCTAGAAGAAGATTCCAAGACCTTTTGTTTTTCTCTATAAGCTTCCTTATCACCCTCAACAAGGTCTTGTTGGTGGATTCTACCAATCCATTGCCCTGCGGATAGTAGTTGGAGGAGATTTTATGATATATCCCATGTTTGTAGAAGAAATCATTGATTTTGGCCCCTAAAAAATTGGGACCATTGTCCATAATGATGGATTCGGGAATGCTGAACCTGGTGATCAAACCTTCTAGGAAGGCGATTACAGTCTCTTGCTCCACATGCTTTGTAGGGATCACTTCGGCCCACCTAGTGAAGTAGTCAATTGCGATCAAGATGAACTTATGTCCCACATAGGAGTTTGACGATATGGCCCCTATGAAATCTAGCCCCCATTGTTGAAAGGGTGTCTCTACTTGTATCGAACAAAGGGGCATTGAAGCATTTCTACTTCGTTCAATGAAATTTTGACACTGCTCGCATCTGTGGCAAACGACGAAGGCATCAGTGAAGAGAGTGGGCCAGTAATAACCCGCCTTGATTATCTTCAGTGTCGTTGTTCTCCCTACAAAATGACCTCCAGATAGTCCTGAATGAAATTCTCCCAAGACTCTCCTTTTATCATCATCCTTTATGCACTTAATAAGGACACCATCAATGTTCCTAAAAAATAGGCCTTCGGGGCGCAAAGTATATCGGGTAGACTAAATCCTGAAATGCCTTCGTTGCGAAGCATTTAGATGCGAAGGACACCTGTCGGTGTTGAAGTAGTTGACTATATCTCTGACCTAGTATTTTTCATCTGCTTCTTGGTTAGCGAAGCATCCTTCGGCTGGTGAGTCATCCCACTGAGATTCTATTGCTTTGGCTACTGCACTCTTCGCCAATTCTTGACACAATGTGCGATCGCGAACTAGTTTAGTGGGTTTGATCTCAATGTCAAATTCCTGTATTTTTTTCACCCAACCAGCTCTCTTGCTTCCCAATTCTCCTTGGATGATGAAATTACGCACGTCAGGGTGAATGACAAAGATCGTAACCCAACTTTGGGAGATGAATTGCTTGAACTTCCTGAGAGACTTCATTACTGCATGTACCTGACATTCTATGAAATTGTATTTCTCTTCATGGGGGTTGATCACTTGACTCAAAAATGTGATGGGATGCTCTTCACCATCTTCCCCCTTTTGCGTCAGGACCACAACATAGCTTTCAGGCTCTCCTATGGCATACAGGATAAAATCCTGACTATAGTCAGGGTTGATAAGGACTAGTGCTTGAGCGATTCGGGCCTTAATATATTCGAACGCCTCCATTATTTATTTTGTTTAGATGAATTCGGTGCCCTTATTCAAAATTTTATACATCAACTTGATGACTTGGGCAAAATCGAGGACAAACTTCCTCACGAAGTTGATCTGGCCGAAGAAATATTGAAGTCCTTTCTTGTCTACTGGGAGTGGGAGCTTCGCTATAGCCTCAGATATGTTAGGATCTACGAGTCCCTTTTTTGATATTGCGTGTCCCAACAACCTTCCTTCGCTGACTGCGAATATGGACTTCTTCGGATTGATTGAGATGCCGAACTCTCGGTATTTTTTGAAAATTTGTTGCAGGTGTAGTGGATGATCCTCCCTTATTTGGGAGAAAATGGTCATCTCATCTAGATAGATGATGATAAATTTATTCATAAGCTCACCAAAAGCTAGGTCCATTACCCTCTGGAAAGTTGCACCAGCATTCGAAAGGCCAAATGGCATTAACTGGTAAGAAAATGTCCCCCACTTGGTGGTGAATGCTATTTTGTGCTGGTCTTTATCCCTGACCCATATCTGATTGTATCCAGAGAAACCATTGAGCAGGGAGAAGCATTGAGATCCGGCCATCGAGTGCAAAATATGATCGATTTGCGGAAGAGGATAGTGGTCCTTGAGGGAATCCTGGTTCAGGTTGTGAAATTCCACGCATAACCGTATATCTCCATTCTTTTTCCTAATGGGGACTAGATTCGCTACCCAAGAAGAATGCTTGATGGGATATATTATCTTTGCCTCAAGAATTTTTAAAAGTTTGGCCTTCATCAGGACCTCAATTTTTGGGTTAACTAGCCTTTGCTTTTGTCAGAAGGGTTTGACCCCCTCCTGTAATTTTATTGTGTGTTGAACCAGCTGTCGATTGTATCCCCCGTGGTCTTGATAAGACCAAGCAATTATGTTTGGATACTTCCTGCACAGAGTCTGGATCTGTTCTATCTCTTCAGAAGTGCAATCAGTTCCAACTTTTATTGTATTTCCAGGTTCAAGCTCTAAATCTCGATACTGCTTTTCATTAACTTTGATCATGTGAGAGAGTGCTCGATCATTCTGATCAAAGAGGCTTTCAAGAGTGACCAGTCAATTGGGAATGCAGTTGTTCTTCAATTGAACTAGCCCTTCATATCCTCCATCAGGGCTCCTGTCTTCGATTGTGGCGGCTTCTTGAATCATGAAATTTACAATCTGCACATCATTGTCAAAGACTTGCCAATGTAGGTCTTTGTCTGGGACATAGGGTCTGTAGATCATTTTCACAGCTTTAGGCTTATGCACCATGTCTTCTACAGGGGAGTATTTGGCTGCGATGGATGCCAGAACATCAGCATATCAATTCTTTTCCTGTGGGATAGATAGCAGATTGAGGGACTCGAACTGGTCACATAGGTCCCATACCCTATTGCGGTATGACTTTAGATAATGATTTTTTTAAGTACACCTGTTTGTGACTTGGTTGCAAACCAGTTCAGAATCTCCAAAAATTTGGAGATGCCTTATGCCTAACTTGTCAGCTTTCTTGAGTCCTAGGCATAATGCTTCATACTCTACTGCATTTTTAGTGTAGCTCCATAGCAACTGGTAGCAATACTCCTTTTGCTCTCCGGATGGCGAAACTAGAAGAATCCCTACCCCAATGCCATTTTTACATCGGGCGTCGTCAAAGAACAACTTCCATAGTACTTCTTGGGCACTTGTTCTATTTTTTGATTGGGTATGTTTCTCAGGCTTGGTGATCGCATAACATCCTATCTCGGTCTCTATCATGGCATTAAAGTCTGCCAATGAGAACTCATCTTCATAACTTAGTTGCGCAAGAGATTGCTCGACCAGGTCCACTTGCTCTACTTGCTCCACTATTGTATTCACTGGATCATCGCTCTCTTCCTCGGACATCTTCTGCACAAGGAAGGAAGAAGGCTTTTCATTGTAGATTTTCAACTTCTTTCCTTTGAATGGAATTTATAGATGAGAGTAATCCATTGAAAAATAACCACCCAGCTTTTTTGTGAATTCCCTTGACAAGCACAAACTAAAGTATGGCTCCAAGTCGACGACCACTACCTCTTGTATGACCGTGATCTAAGGCATATTATGTAGTTGAATAGGAATTTCTTTGATCACTACTATAGTATTCACTGGGGTACCATCCAACTTGAGTATGTCGTGGCTGCTTCGTGTATATTCCATCCCTATCTCTTCGCAGACTACTTTTGGCATGACTGTTGTAATGGCCCTAGAGTCGATCATACAATTATGTACAATATACCCTTCCATCTATAGTGATAGGTAGAATAGAGGTGGTCTATTCTTCCCCATAATGGATGTGGATAGGGTCTGCACAAGAGTAAGCAGTGCTACTTTTTTTGCTTTAATCATCTTCAATGATTCTTGCAGTAGGTCCACTTGTCCAGGTAGTTGTAGTGCATCATACAAGCTGATCTTGGCTGGAATCCTCTTTAACTCCTCTATGATGTTGTATGCTATATAACTGAGCACTTCGGGTTCATTTCTCGGCTCATATCTAGTGTGATACTGCTCCATAGCTTCAACTCTTTGTCGCTTAGTCAGTGAAGGAAATTTGAGCTTTTCCCTAGCCTACTCCTTAGTTTCTGCTTGAGGTGGTTCTGTAGAGGCCTTTTGAGCTTTTTCTTTGATTGGTGCAGGCAGAGGAGATTTGTTCAGGGCTGAAGAAGATGATTTTCCATTTTCAGGTCGAGCGTGCACTTTTAAGGGAGCCATCTGAGTAGCTTCCACTTCTATCACATTCTTTCCTCCTCTAGTAAGCACTGCAACTGGATCTTCTTCCCCAATCACCAAATTCTGACTCATTTTCTTGATGACATTGACTTGACCGCCATGACTACTGCTCGTCAACATTTGTATATAGAGTTGGTGCAGCATGCAGGTATTCTCTTCATGCAGATCATTTCACGTAGAGCACCAATATACATAATCAAAAGTGCTCGAAGCTTCATCAATTGCAACATTTCTCATCAAAGCCTTCCCCTGCTGGACTTCTTGGTCTTTAGTAAGCGCAGGCGTAGGATAAGATCTTCTCGGTAGGAATTATTGTTGCACTTGCTTCCTCTTCACAATGGTCATGTCGTTGGACAATGTTTGAACTGTGGAGTTCAGAGACTGCATTTCTTGTAGGATTTTGGCTTGCATATCATTGACTTTTGGAATCGAAGGTAATGTAGCCATTGTTGGTGTTGGAGGTAGGGCAGGGGGTTGAAATGGTGTTGGCAGTACAGGGAATGCCAAAGTAACCATGGGTTGTGGAGTCGAAAATATGGGAAAATGAATTTATGGAGCAGTGATCTAAGACACAATGGGATTTAGGTTCCAAGATGAGATTGGGAATGCAGGGGTTGTAGAGATCTACAAAGCGGCTATGCTCACATACTGGTATTGAGGAAATTTGAGAAGTATGGGCATCGACATCCTCAGGGGAAGCTTTCCCATAGCTATCAAATCCCTTTTCACCCTTTTGGCTAATTCATACAACTTGGGAAATGTATTAACATTAGAATATCTTACCATGATACTGATATCAAGGTTGAAATCTCGAAGGAAGTAGTATGCTGCAGCTTCGTCGGTTGGCCAAAGTCCAACTGGTACTCTCTGCCAGGTTCGAGTGAACCTAACATTGAAGTCTACGATCTCTTATTGCGGATGTATCTGGATTGAAGTGAACTAATGCAGGAGAGAGGTAGGGTCGTAGGACTCATTAAAGTTTCCCATCATCTGCCTGGCTAACTGGTCCCATCTCGTAATAGTATCGGGTGGTAAAGATCTATACCAGTAGAGGAGTTTTCCTCTAAGGGAAAGAACCAGAAGCTTTACCATCACTTGCTCTTCTGTGATATCATGGATCACCGCCAAAGAGATTATGTCCTAGATGTGCTCCAGAGTAGTCTTTCCAGTTCCATCGAATGTTGGGATCTTCTTGACAACAGCAAGTGGCACTTGCCCTTGTCCCGCTAGATTTAGTGGCGACAAAGAATCCCATGACGGGAACCACCTGGGTGGCGATGGCTACTACATTTGCTGTTGTTATTGTTGTTGCTGTTGTTGTGCCATAATTGCTCCTAAATTTTGAGAAATAGAAATCCCTAAAGCTCCTCCTTGATCGCTAATAGGATTACTAATAGGAATGGAGGCACTAGGATGCTTCGGTGAGTTGGGAGGATTGGGAGGAAAACTAGATGCTGTGCTATTAGAAGTTAGGACTTGTTCGCTAACAAAAGCCTCTTACGAGTATGTTCCATGTAATAGTGACTCGAGGGTGACCAACCTTGGTCGCTCCCCAAAGGCGTCGATATATAGTTCAAAGAACTCAGTTTCCTCTCCTCTATTCCTAACTCTCCATATTGTTTGCATGAAGGTACAGACTTTGGCAGTGGTCTTTTCAACTTAAATATTCTTGGGTAAACAGAGTCGCTAGATGCTAAGAGTCTTTCGATAATGAGAGCATCGGTTCTCACTACCACTAGTCAGGTGAGACTGACCAAGTCACACTAGGAACTAGTTAGAACCATTGGCCCCGGTGTAGACAGGTTTGAGATTTACGCTTAGAATATGGGACCTTAGTCCCACCGGGCGTGCAAAAAAATATTGGTCATCAAATCTACCTAGGAAAGGATTTTTGGTAAGTGTATGCGCCCTAGACCTAGACCAACATTGAAAGGCTGAAGGGAAGAGATGCCCTTCATGCCAATCTCTGGAGAAAGGCCGACTCCTATGCTAAACTACTTGGTGTTTTGAGATAAGGGTGCAGGAAAGAGATAAAAGGAGTTCGGGTTAGAGAAATAAATAAAAAAGAGGTAAGGGAAGGGATATTGATGATTTAAGGTGGGAGAGAACAGGAAGCACGATCACTAAATGAAAACTTGAATAGAAGCAAAGAACAACAAGAATAAACGAAAGAAATGCAATATCAACCTTCCTATGTATCCTTTAGGTGAGTTCCAGGGTATAGTCCTCGATCGCACATTGGACGTAGGGTTCAACTTTCTCAGTATGCAAACAAAGAAAGACAAAAGAATCAAGCACATAAGGTAGCATAAAAGAGAGAAATAGAGCCCAAATCTCTTTAGTATTAATCGCAGGACATCAAGTTACAACAGATTTCTTAGCAGATAGTTC
Source organism: Wollemia nobilis (assembly GCA_028583015.1). NCBI lineage: Eukaryota > Viridiplantae > Streptophyta > Pinopsida > Araucariales > Araucariaceae > Wollemia > Wollemia nobilis. Next base: position 167,027 of record JAQPPZ010001176.1, on the reverse strand, counting down.
CCCCCCATTTTCCCATTACAATGCCTACATTTTTATAGAGGACCCGACCCTTTGAGTCATAATTAAACAGAAAGGAGAAGTACACCCTCGAGCCCTGAGAATTCGGCTCCTCGAGGATCTCGTGATCGAGCTTTAAAATCCGTTACCGAAACTGGAAACTGTGACTGGGTCAACCATGGAAAGATGCATTGATGAGCCGTCTGGATGTCCTTGGCTTTCAGGTGCGATGCGCGAGTGGCCGCCATGCTCGTCGGGCTCTTCATCATGGCTTGATACTTCGTTTTCAATTGCAAAAAATGAGCAACGAGTTTACCGGGCACAAAAAAATGCATTTATGAGGCACTTGATCGCCTCGAGAAAATACCCGACTTGGAGCGCATGCCTTTGAGGTGCTTCATTGCCTTTTCAACTTTGCTTCACAACGAACTTGTGCCAAAGTAGATTCTCCTTGATTTGCACTTTTCATGGTGAAGCTTCGCAAGACAACTTCGGGGGTGATGGAGGCCGAAGCATATCTCCTTCACAAAATGGGGCTTTCACTTCTCGTTGCTTCGCTGTGTCAAAATTGCTTTGGTGTGGTCCTTTTCCCGAAGTAGATACTTCGCTAATGAGTCATTGAGATGCTTTGCCACGATCGTTCATCAAAACTGTGGTTCAGGGTGTTTCGACCGAAGCATATCCCTGCCTTCAAAATGTATCTTCTACCTCGGGTGAAAATACTTCGCAAGAAAGTTTGCTGAAGCAGATGCTTTGCAATGATTTTGGCGAAGTAGAAATGGTTCACTGATGCAGGGCCCGAAGTGGATGTTTTGGAGGCCTTTTGGCAAAGTGTTTTTAGTACTGCATTCTTTCAAATTTTGCTTTGCAAAACTTTTACTCGAAGTAGCCTTTTGAAATGCTTTAGGTGTGAACCATTTTCATTCTTCCTCCTTTGTACTTTACTTCGGCATCATTGCTTCACAAAAATATCGCCTGAAGTAGCTGTTGGAAATGCTTGGGGCTCGAAGTGGTTTTCTTGCCTTAGCCAATTTGGACTGCGATCTGGACCTTCCTTCTTTGGCGAAGTTGTTCTTTTGAATGCCGCTTCACTTAATTTTCTCTCGAAGTAGTGGTTTGAAGCACTTCGGGCCCGAAGTTCTTTTTTAGCGCTTCGACAATACTACTTTGCAAAAATTTCACCCGAAGAAGTGCTGGAAATGCCTTAGGTGTGAAGCTCTTCTCATTTTCTTTTGACGAAGCTATTTTCTCTAGCCTATTCAACAACGAAGCTATTTCTTTTTTATTTTCTATACAAAGGGGTGGCATTGAAAGCCAAAATTGTTGCAGCTTTTCAAATAACAAAACAACAAAGAAAAAAATTTACAAAACATTGTACAAAATTTTGATTTCCTTGTCCACCCCTTGAGAAATGTGACAAAATTGTCAACAATTACCTTAGAGTCCTTCCCAAAGAAACCCATAATCCCAAGGATAACTCTCTCTCTCTCTCTCTCTCTCTCTCTCTCTCTCTCTCTCTCTCTCTCTCTCTCTCTCTCTCTCTCTCTCTCTCTCACTCTACAAGCATTAAAACAAGATAATCTTCTAATATGGAAGAAAAATACTATCTTGTCTTAAGCTTGCAAATAAATCTAAAAAAACATTTAGATTAAAGCATTAGCTCCAACAACATGGATAAAACCATAAAATCAATAATCAATATGGCACCATGAAAACATTCAATTAAAGGTTTAGATTTACATATGAATAGTCTTTGCTTCTATTACAATAAATCCTCTTTCACTAAGAGTTATTTCCATCTAAATACTTCATAGGATTCCAATAATAATTGAATAATCAACTAGCTTAATTTGACATCTTCTTCCCTTGACCTCCATAGTAGCTTTATAGGATGGCGGAGATTAGAAAAACTCATATGTAGGTTTGAATGCATTCCTATATGATTATTTACATAAAAACCACAAGTAAAGAAGCCCATACTTCTTTCCAAAACTATTTTCCACAAATAGTTAAATTCCTTTTTTAATTCCTAAACAATGCAATACTATATGAATAAATTCAATACAACAACACAAGCAAAAGAATTCCATACTTATTTCCAAAAATATTTTCCATAAATATTTTAGATTCATTCCATTTTCCAAGCCATGCATTTCTATATGAATCAATTCAATATAACAATACAAGCAAAAGAAGCCCATACTTCAGTTCTAAAACCATGCATTTCTATATGAATCAATTCAATACAACAATGCAAGAAAAAGAAGCCCATACTTATTTCCAAAAATATTTTCTACAAATATTTAGATTCAAAGGTAAGCAAACCATCTAAAGATTATCTTCCACTAATGCAGTGTTAGTTATCCTTCAAAAAATTAACACCAATATAAGGAGTGTAACACTAAGACTTTAACGATGAAATCTAACATTAGCATAATATCCAATGTAAAAATGTTAACTCTAATAAAAACAACACAAATATGTCTCATGAGTAATCCCTTAGGTCCATAATTGAATTACTTCCCAAAACTAAATATTAGACAAAATTAAATCCAAAATTTAGATTAACACAAAATCTAAGATTCCATTAATCTATTATTAGATTTATTTGTGACTAAGGTATTAGATTATTCTTAGACTAATTCTAGAACTAAAGAATTTAATTATGTTAGCTTTTGAAGCTAAATACTTAATATAAAATAACCACAATATCTAAATTAAAGTTGCAATATGAAATATATGATAATGGAAAAATACTAAACATATAAAATCATAAATAACTTCATAAATAACTCATAGAAATACCATTAACAAATGCTCAAAAAAATTGTATCTCAATTGAATAAAGATCTCAAATACACCATACTTCTCCACACTCTCATTCGACAATTTTATATCTCACATGCACGCTCATAGACAAATATATGATGGAATGTGCCTCTTCATATCGAGCATTCTTGGCCTTCACTCTTCTAGAGACTCTTCATATTCCTACTCTATGGACTCATGTGCACATGGAATACTATGCACATTTACATTACCAAAATACTTTGCACACTCTAATAATACTTGTGCATTTATTACATTGCATAAAGTAAATACTCACACTCTAATCTAAGACTCTCTCTTTTAATCTAAATATGTACTCAAGGTGGTACATTAGCATGTACCAAATAATGTAGTATAATCCAACACCTCCATGTTAAATTATTTGGTTATAAAAGACTTTTAGTCTTCAATATGGATCTTCATCTTGTAGGTGCTTTTCATCTTGTTCAGGTTCATGTTCTTCTTTGATCTATATATGTCCCCGTAGTGTAATATTTTGTTGTCATCTAATTTTTCTTCATATAAATATTGTATTCCTCCATATACTTCCATAGTTGAATTATCCGTTGTTTTATATAGTCTATCTCTTAAAAAATATATTAGTATTATCTTGAACCATTACAAGCTCTTGTGAAAAAACAATAGAATCCAAGGAATGTATTCCATTGCTAATTGATCCAGTAGCCTCTATTCCATTTAGCCTTTTAATAAAATGCTTGTTATTTTTATTCACATATTTGAATTCTATTGTTCTTTCACTTTCAACAAACCTAGTTATTCAAATGATATTTGTTGCCAATCCTAGTATATACATGACATTGTGTAATATAAAATGTGAGTGAGATGCACTAGGTATTACACATCCATTTCCATGAAATGGGTATTTCTTTCCATCTTCTAGCTTTAGACCAAAATTATTTGTAACTTCTAAATAGTCAAACCAATGCAAGTTTCCTGTCATATGATGACTTACTCTTGAGTTAATATACCAAATATCCTTATCATCTTGAATAATAGAATTATTCTTTTGTGAAATTATTTTACACTGTTGATAAGGAACATGAAGAGTACTTTATATTTGCATCTTATGATGATATGTCCCTCTTGCTAATTTACCTGTAATTATTTTAATTTGAGTAATACAACTTTCAACTCTTTGGACCTTTGTAGTTGACTACCTTATGACTCTCTAGTTTAGTTTATCAAACAATTATTTGATGTAATATCAAATTTTCAATTCTTAATTTCTCCTTAGTTTCAAATGATAGACTAAGGGTAATTTTCAACTTTTGACTTTATTATGACAACCTTTTATCTCCCTAATTTCAATATAGTTCTTCAAAATAACTAATTTTATTTTTCTGTTATCAATCAATAATTTGAATGCAATTTCAATCTTTCAAGTATTCAAACTTATGTCTCTTTAAATTTTGAATTAGAGACTAAATTATCAATGCAGTCTTTCTTTGTCAAAAGTTCTAAGTTAAATTCCTTTTATCTCCCAAATTTCAAGAATATAATTTTCCAATTCTAAATTTCATAAATCTATGTTGATGTTGAATTCTTTATAAATCTAAATTTAAAAATTTAGAAATTCTATAAATTAATATTGACAATTTTTGTATTCCTAATTTGATGTAGGATACTTTATCTCTCCAAACTTATCAAATTGCAAATATTTCAAATTGTTTTGTAAACTCAAATAATCTTATTATAAAACTTCAAAATAATTACTTCATTTTTCAAATTAATCTTCAAATATTCATAAAAATTTAAAATTGCAATAATAAAGTTTCTAAGGTTTCAATTATTACTTCAAGGTCTTATCTCTCCATTAAAATAATTTCAACTTAACCTTAGACAACTAAAATTTCTTCTAACCTTATAACTCATATCTTGTGCATATAATTAATTTCAAATAAAATATATTACCTCCAAACATGAGGTTCTCCTTCTCTGATGTCATATTCTAACTTGCTTAGGCACTCTCTCTCCTCCTTGACTAGTCAACTATACTCCAATATTTTCTAAAGTGCTTGAAAATCAAACTTACGTCCTCATTTTCATAGTAATTGTAGCTACAAAGGATTATTTCTAGCCCATGCATTAATGAGTGCTTCCAGATGTTATAAATTCCTTTAGTAATTATTGGATTATTGAATTCCAAATGTCAAATTGCATCAAATATCCCTCCTTTATCCTACTAATGTATTTTGAAATTATTCTTCTACCTCCATGTTCAACCAACCGTGCAAATGATATTTTCAAAGCTTCGCGCTCTTGATAACATTCTATTCTCCTTGACTACATTCATCTTCTTCTTTCAACACTTGGATGCCTATGTAATGTTCTTTGCTTTACCAATGAAGTGATGCAATGTTGTATTCTTCACAAAGAATATTATGAATTCCAATACTTCGCTTCTCTTCTTGGAAAATACAAAAACCTAGATGTTTGGTTTTTTCTTATGCCTTTTCAATATCCAAATATTGAATCTTTTATTGCTTAAATTTTAGGGTTTGCAAATAGTTATTCCTATTATCCAATGGTGGCTCTTCTCCACTTTGAAAATTCTCTACTCCTCTTAGTAGGGTTATGCATAGCGGCTATTTATCACCAAATTGGCTAAAATTAGGATATTTGAAATTTGGAATTGGATAATATTTGGGACCCTTGAACAAGGCCCATTAGCCAACAAATTTTTGGTTCAAATTGTTTTTTGGGTCGATTTGCCCCAATTTTATAATAATTTGACCATTTTCAGTTTAAATTTCCAACATTACCCCTAATAATAGTTAATATTCTACATGTGTTTGGACACTATTCACCTAGATTTAAAAAGTGATTCGATAAATTTTTATAAATATATTTTGGGGCTGACCCCTTATGCATAACATTTCCTCCTTGGCTTGGTAGATATACATTTAAATGGTGGTTCTCTAAAATAGTACTCTATAGGTGGCTCTTATCCTATAGATGGTGGCTTCTCTCTTCTACCCGATGGCTTCTTTTACAAGATGGTGACTCTTCTTTCAATATGGTGTTGCCTCCATGTTTGCTTGGTGGATCTACCACTCTTTTTGGTGACTTTTATTCACCAATATTTTATGAAATTTTGGTGCTCCTCTTGGTGTCTTTAGACACCTTAAATATACCTTAAATTTGAGCACTATTCAACCTTTCTTTTATTCAATAAAGCTTACAACAAGTTTGCACTTATTTTAATTATAAAAAATAAGATATATTACTTTTCCTATTATGTTTTGCAAATTCTAGGATGATAATGATGTCTCCTTCCTTTTCTTGGATACACTTAACTTAGAATTATTTTGCTAAATTTTAACAACTCTAATATGGTTCTTTTAAAAACTTAGAATATATACTTTTAATACTTGCATAAAAACACTTTTATAGCACCAATATTACACACCTATTATAACCTCCTTTGTGGCTAGTATTCTTGATGATTTGTTGTTTCAAATTTCTAAAGTTTGTAGCTCCACTCCCTTTATATTTTCTGCTCTAGAATCATCAATTTTGCAGATCTCATTACTACACAAAAATCAGCTTTCTCGCTATCCAAATGCCTTGAAAAATGCATCTCTTCTCTCATACAAAAATGATCCCAAAAATTCCTTTGTTTCTTTTTCCAAAAATCTTCCAAGTATATCCCTAAAATCCTTTAAAATGCATCTCACTTTTCTCCTTATAATGCTGCCCAAATTCATAGTTGTATGTCACCTTCAATTTGTTGTCCTATGACTTTTGAACTTTTGCTGCAAAAATCAGCAATCTTCTTCTCTACAAATAAGCCTTTAAAATCTTTGTGGTTGTCCTCAAACTTCTCAAAAATGTGGAATCTTCAATATTTCTTTCTCCTTAAATATTCTTGTCAAATTTTGACTTCAAATATGGCTTATTTTGTTCTCATCTTCCTCAAGAATATAAATATCTTGAGGTCTTCAAAAATCTTCTCAAAACTTGGCAAGCTTCTTACCAAATCCTTCTTCCTTTTGGGATTTTTGTTATATGGCAAAAATTGTCCCAAATTCTTATTTTTAGGAGCTTCTCCTACTTGAAATATTCTATCAAGAAAATTCTTTAAATCTCTTCTAAGGACCACTTCTTCAAATTTGCAATGAGGATTTCTCTAGCCTTCTTATTATTCTCCAAATTCTCTTGAGACCTCTTCTCTTGGGGCTTCTAATTCAATAGCTTCTCAACTATTTTTCTTAAAACTTCAATGAGACCTTTCCTTGGTCTCTTCAATATCCCAGATATATAAAATTTGGAATGAGATCTCTTTCTTGGATATCCAAATTTTGTTGCTTCTCAACTCTTCAATAGTACCTTTTTGTAGTCCTTCTCAATATTCAATCTTCAATATTCTATCTTCAAAATATAGAAGTTCTTCAATGTGACATCTTTCTTAGGTCTCTTTAAATTTCAATATATATTATTCAATATTCAATGATGCCTCTTTTTAGACTTAATCTACAATGTATACTCTTTTGCTGCAACTCAAAAACTAATCCCTGCACTAAGAAAACACATAGACTTTCAAGCAACCGAAGGTGATATTATTCTCTATCTGTTGTAAAAAACTTATCAACTTCTAAGAACTAATTTTTTGCAACAAAAACTTAGACAATAGTAACCAAATACATTCAAATATCCAAAATTCTAAAATCAATAAAATTCATTAGTTATTCTCAAAACTAGTAGAAAAATCTATGACGAGTCCTAGTCTTCACGAGTTTTCCTTCAACCCTATCGAAAGAATCTACCCAAATATTAATATAGAATCTTCTTCTATCTATCAAAATTTTAATAGTTACTCTTATAGTCTCTTAATCTCATAAATATCAAGGTCTATCTTCAAGACTTGTAAATTTCCTTCTATTTTGAATTTGCTCTTGGAAATATTCAAGCTTCACTCGTTTTTCTTCAACATAGTGAAAAATACTTTACAAATTTAAAACCTATGCAAGACAAAACCTTATTGTGGCTATGATACCACTGTTAACTTTTGAATCTAATTACTTAAGATAAAATAACCACAATATCTAAAGTATAGTTGCACTATGAAATATAAGATAATGGTAAAATATTAAACATATAAAACTCATAAATAACTCATATAAATGCCATTAACAAATGCTCATGAAAATTGTATCTCAATTGAATAAATATCTCAAATACACCATACTTCTCCACACTCTCATTCTACAATTTTATATCTCACATACACACTCATACACACATACATAATGAAATATGACTCTTCATATGGAGCACTCTTGACCTTCACTCTTCTATAGACTCTTCATCTTTCTACTCTATAGAGTCATGTGAATATACACTATTATGTACATTTACACTACCAAAATACTTTGCACACTTTCATAATAGTTGTGCATTTATTACATTGCATAAAGCAAATACTCACACTCTAATCTAAAACTCTCTCTTCTAATCTAAAGATGTACCCAAGGTGGTACATTAGCATGCACCAAATAATGTAATATATTCCAACAAATTAACCCATCATTACATTAATCTCTAGAACTGTCCTTAGATTAATTTCAAATATAAACCATTATCCTTTTATTAATTTCAAAACCAAAGAATTAAATTAATCTATCCTTTGATTAATTTCAAATCTAAAGCATTAAATTAATATATCCTTAGATTAATTTCAAATCCAAAGCATTAAATTAATATATCCTTTAAATAATTTTAAAACAAAACAATTAAATTAATCTATCCTTTAATTAATTTCAAATCTAAAGCATTAAATTAATCTATCCTTTGATTAATTTCAAATCTAAAGCATTAAATTAATCTATACATTGATTAATTTTAAAACTAAATAATGCATAAGATTTATCCATTGTTAGATTAAACTCAAGTCAAAGATTGCATTAAATTAATATATCATGAGATTAATTTCTTATCTAAGATTCCATTAAATTAATCCGTAATTAGAATAATTTCAAATCTAGGACTATATTAAAATAGTCCATTATTATATTAATCCCAAACCTTAAGATTCCTTTAAATTAACCTATCAATAGATTAATTCCAAACTTAATATTGTAGTAAATTAATCTAAAGACTACCTTATATTAATCTTCCCTTAGATTAATTGCAAAACTAAGAATACATTAATCTATCATTTGATTATTTGAAAAACTATAGATTAAATTATATTAATCTATCAATAGAAAATCTAAAGTTTACATTACAATAATATATCATTTGATTATTTATAAAACTATAGAATATATTGCATTAATCCATATTTTGATTAATTAGCAAAACTAAAGATTAAGTTAATCTAGCATTAGATTAATAGAAGATTCAAATATTACATGGCATTAATCCATATTTTGATTATTTTCAATACTAATGAATAAATCATATTAATCTACATTAGATTAATTAAGGTTCAATTCCTTTAAACCCAAAACCAAGCAACATTAGAAATAAATAACCCCTTTATTTCTAACAAGCTTACAACAACCTAAAAGCACACTTAAACTAAACCAAAAACCAAATAAAACAATGGAAGGAAAGATCCTTGAAATTCCAACCTTAGCTTTATCAAAACAAAGAATTAATACTCCAACCAACCCTAAATCTTGCATATGTACTACATAAATCCATATAAACAAGCTAGGAAAAATATGATTTAAGAGCATTATGCATGCTCTAAACCCAAGTGCATGCTACATAGAAAATGACTTTAATTAACATGGGGTAGGTTTAGAGTCTAAGACTAGGTATATGTGACAACGAAGTTGTTGTCAACAACAAAGGCCACCAACAAAAATCATTCAAAACCATACTAGCCACTCCATTATTCTCTTCACTGTGCAAGGAGAATGTGTTCCAAGCTAGTGAAATTAAACACCTAAACCCTAGCTCTAACATTAAGAAAAAACCTATGAATGGAGGAAAAACAACAAGCAACATAATAGAACCTAAAAGAGAACATAGGTATCTAGAGGACATACATAGTTAACCATCAAACAATGGTAGAATAGAAAGGAAAGATGTAGGCCAACATTATGAAACAACCAAAGTATAACAATCAAAGTTGTGGTTATTACCTAACAATAAGGAATATGATTGGTTGGAATCCATTCCTTCATCCCTTTCACTCCATACTTTGTTTACCCCTACAATGCACATCAAAAAATATTTTCTTCTATGTGATCCTAATCCTCATAACATGTCCCACTCTCTTTCTAACTAATGCCTTCTTAAATGTACCTAGGAAAGAAGAAGATAAAACATATTCATGTAAGGCTAGGAGGTAATGCTAGAAGCATTTCCCAATGTCCACTACCACCTTACTCAAGCACCACTCATGAAAAATAAGGAAGGAGAAACAAAAACATATTTCATTAATTTAAGGTGGCTCCACCATTGCTATAAAAAGGTATTAAGTCCACCACCACCAAGGTTAAAGGAAGCCCATCATTAGCCACAACATGCATCAAGCAAACATTTGAAAATAAAAATTCAAGTCTATATTTAATGGATTATTTACGAAACCTTAGGCATACATAAATTAACATCAACCAATTAATTTCTCTAAGAGCACAAGGAGATAATAAAAACCATCATGCCAAAAGCAAAAATAAATGCACTTCCTCGATGTTTCGTACCATTTTTTTATTTTCAAGTGAGTGGATCCTTATTTAAGATATACGTAAGCATCATCGTATTATGTTAAGGAGACTCATTACATGAAACTCTCTTGGTCTAATGGTTAGCAGACATAATACCCCGATAAAAAATTCAAGAAAAATAGTAATTGCAGAATCAAAGGAAAAACATAGAACACATTACACAAGAATTTATCTTGGGAAACCCTTTTGAGAAAAATTCCCAACAAGAATATTTTATTAATGTATAAACTTGACCATATTCAATACAATAAAATCCTTTCGCTTGCTTTTCACTTGCGATTAAATTTATTACACTTTCTTTTTTTTTTACCAAACCCTCATGCAAGTGTTGCTTTATATACCAACAACATAAGAAGGGGTTTTACAATACCATGGACACAAAACCATGGGATGACATTACATTAACCCAAAAACACCCATATGGATCTAAAAATAGATTAAACCCCCAAATAATTTTCCCTAATCCCAGACCTCGATGAGGAAATTTTTACAAAGTGTAAAGTCCTTTAAGAGTTAACCCCTCATGAATAACATAGAAAATATTCAATATAATTCTAACAAATAGTATGAACATAAGCATAAAAAAACTATAATGCACCTACATGAAAGAGTATTCATCCATGTTACCCTAAGTTGTTTGATGAAAAGTCATCATCATGATTTCCCCTTCAATACAATATCTCGTTACTTATGGCTAATTCTCTTGTGCACCCATGAGAGTACCTAATCCTGCAAACAAACAGAACATCAATAGTACCATATTATTATTTAAAATGGACACAAAATTAGGATCATATATCCAAAAACATTAGTAAAGCTAAGTATTAAACATAATTCACTAATACATATTCCAATTTGAGTAGAATGTCCTACCAAGGTGGATCGTGACATACTATCTCCCTTGGACTAAACATAGTTTGCTATATTTCCTGCAAAACATTACATTTTATTTTTATTCAAAAAATTAAGGAAAATGTCTTTTCATTTCATTCACTTTTTTCCAAGTGGTGTTTTTCTCAAAATTTGGTCCTATTAGGCCCTACACTATTCTAGATTTTATTTCCTCATTGCTTTGGAATGAATCTAGATTTTTTACCTATAATTTGAGACATCCCACACATGATTAGGATCAACAATGTACTTCTTAAGTAGAGATATGTGGAAAGATTCATGGATCATTGATAGGTTGGATGGTAAGGCAAGTCTGTATGCCATTGGACTAATCTTTTTAGTGATTTCAAAGGGCTCAACAAAATAGGGATCCAAATTAGAAAACTTTATGGCACTCTTCATGGGTTTGAATCTTAGGAAAAATTTGTCCCCATAGAGAATTATTTTGGTGAATGCTTCAAGTCAAAATAGTTCTTATGATGATAGATGTCTTCCTTAAGCCTTTTCCTAATCATCTTAAGCTTCTCCTCCATATCCTTGATCGTGTATGGTCTAATGATAATTTTATCCTCTAGGTTATTCTAAGATAGATGAGTTCTACATATTCGACCATACAAGGCTTCAAAAAGGGATATTTTCATGAAAATATGGTACCCATTGTTATATGCAAACTCAACTAGATGCAAAAATTCTTCCCATCAAGAATTTTGGTCCATGCAATACATGTAGAGCATATCTTCCATGATTTGGTTTACCTTTTGTATTTATCCATCTATTTCTAGATGATATGCAGAGCTAATATTCAACTTTGTGCCAACTACATGATGAATTACCTGCTTAAACTTAGATGTTAATCTGGATTTCTTATCTAAAATAATTACATCAAGAAAACCATGCAACCTAAAAATTTCTTTGGAAAATCTATTGGACACTATCAAGGCATCATCCTTGGTGTTTCTTGGAATAAAATGTGTAACCATGGTCAATATATCGACCACTAATAGGATTGCATCATACTAGTATCAAGTCTTAGGTAAACCCATATGAAGTCCATAGATAACACCTACCACTTTTGAACTGGTATGTCATGTGGGTATAATTGCCTAGTTGGATGACTATGCTTGACATTCACTTTTTTAAATTCAGAACATCGAGCCAAAAAATTAATGATATCCTTCTTCATACTCAACCAGGAGAAGGTTTTATTCATGTTATCCCTCATATTTACCCCTCCTAGGTGAGTGGAGTAAGGAGTTAGATGTGCTTCTTGCATGATCAATATCCTTAAATTACCAATTTCAAGGATTACCACCCTATCCTTAAAATATAAAATTCCATCCTTTATGCCAAAATCCTTATTCTCTTTAGAATTCCATTCCATCTTGGCTTGAATTTTACTACAATATTGATCATGTGATTTCAATTATCTAACTTGGTCCATTAAGTCCATGTGACTATGGGTCAAAGAAGCTACATGACTTCTCCTACTCAGGGCATCAACAACCTTGATTTACTTACCTTTGATATACTCTATACCAAAATCATATTCTACCAAGAACTCAATACACCTTATTTATCATGCACTAAGAATTGGTTGGGTAAAGATATATCTCAAGTTTTGATGGTCAGTTCTCAACTCAAAAGGCTTCCCTAGCAGATAATATCACCAAATATTAAGTGCATGTAGAATAGCTACTAGTTCTAGATCATGCATAGCATAGTTGAAATTATGCTTCTTGAGTTTCCTTGACTCATATGCTACAACTAATTCATCCTAGGATAGAATTCCTCCTAAAAATTTCAAAGAAGTGTTAATATAGATTAAAAAATTCCCTTGTAGGTCCAAAATATTGAGAATAGGTGCAGTAGTACTCCTCTACTTAAGAAACTCAAAAGTGGCTTCGAACTCCTCCATCCATTTAAATTATTTTTCTTTTCTTTGAAGGTTAGTTATGGGTAGGCTATTTTGGAATAATCCTTTACAAACCACCTATAATACCTTGTCAAGCCCATGAAGCTCTGTACTGTAGACACATTAGTAGGTAGTGGCCAACTTAAAATGACCTCTATCTTCTTTGGATCTATTTATATCCCTATATAGATATATTATGTCCCAAATATTGTACCTCGGGAACATAAAAATCACATCTTGAAAGACTCCCATAGAGTTTGTTCCTTCTCAATAATATGAGTAGAGTCTTTAAATGTTATCGGGATCTTCCTTATTTTAAGAATATATCACAATATCATCCAAAAATACTAGGAAAAAATGATCTACATACTCCTTAAAAAGACTATTCATCAGATTCATGATTTTTTAGGACATTGGTTAGTCCAAAAGGAAATACTGTAAACTGATAATCCCCATAATTAGTCTTGAGAGCAGTCTTGTGAGTATCCTCCTCATGTATTCTCAACTGATGGTATCTTGATAGCAATTCAATATTTGAAAATATGGTGGCACCCTTGGGTTGATCAAACAAATCCTCAATATTGAGTAAATGGTACCTATTCTTAATAGTTGCTTTAATTTTCTAATCTATGCACAATATCAATGAGACATATTTCCTTTTGAAAAAGAGAATAGGGGCACTCCTTGATGACACACTGGGTTTAATCAATCTATTTTCTAGCAACCCTTAAAATTACACTTTCAAATCCTGCATATCAATAGAAATCATCTTGTAAGGAGTTCTATGAATGGGTTCTGAGCTTGGTAGTAACTCAATAGTGAAGTCAAAATCACACTTAGGTGGTATCCCTATAAGGTCTTCAGGAAAAACATCCTCAAACTCCAAAAAATTGGGTGCTCCTTAAAAAATTCCTCCTTCCTATCATCTTTGATCTTGTGGTTCAACTTAATGAAATAGACTATACCACTTTTCCTAAAATATTTCTTTAGTTGCATTGCTGAGATCAAATGACCTTGCCAATTATCCAAGGTAGCTACTTGGTACCTAGGTGACCGCCTAGGGTGGTTGCCTAGCACCTAGGTGACTAACTAGGGTGATTTCCTAGCATCTAGGTGACTACCTAGGGTGGTTTCCTAGCACTTGGGACTTACCTTATGCATTGATGACCACCCATGGTAGTTGGTGATCTATTGGGGTGGTTACCAGTGCAAAGCTGAAATAGGACATTGTGGGGTATTTTTGCAACTGTGATGGGTTGTAAATGAGGGGAGAGAAGAAGAAGAAGTTGGCAAATGAGATGGCAAGAGAGAGTGTAGTAGCTGGAGTTGGAGGGTGTACAAAACCGATAAGTACCATGAGCCATTTTGTTTTATTTGCTTCTTTTTGTGTTTTTTTATGTTTTTGAGATTTTGATGTTTTAAATAACTAAGAGCGGGATTTTTTTAATTTGAAATGATGGGTGAAATTTTGAAATGATAACATGATGGAATATGCAATTATTTTTTTTGTATATTTATATTTTTAAATTTGAAATTGGATATTTTTAAAGGTATGAATGGTGGACTAATGACTGTGGTGATGATTTTAGTTGAAGTTATTATGACCATGGCATAGATTTGGCACTATATTTTTGAGCAATAGGGATAAGTTCATCAAGGAGGATTGGGAGTGGTAGGGTGCAATAGGACTAAAGAGAGTGACATGGATCGAGCCTATACATGTAGAATGTTGGTACTTTTCAGCACTAGCGAAGTGATGGGACCCTAACAAGGGGACATTACACATTTCTATAGGAGAGATGATAGCTATAACAACCCCAAAAGGTAACCAACCTGAGAGATTTTTTAAAAATAAATTATTAATATTCTCAAGAGTATCCATGGAATACATATATTGACTAAACATATCCACATTTTGAGTCCATGATGATGTAGACATCATTCAAGTGGATAGGAGAAGCCAAGCATTCTCCATGAATGAAAAATTCTTGACCTTAGTGTTAGGATTATCCCATATCAGTCCTTAGAGAGGGGATGCAAATATATTCCACCAATAATAAGTCAATCTATGTTGTCCTTTGACATAATGCCTTGGTCTAGTTTAACTGCACCTGTGCGATGATCCCTTAAACTTCTTACTTGTCTTACCCATATTTATGATGGGTATCTAAGCATCAATCACTCTGTATGATAGTATTCTCATGGATAAAGGGACTAGATATTATTACCCCACAACAACCCAAGTTGAAAAGGAGAGTTTATACAAGGTTACCTTAGAGCCCTTCCTAAAGAAACCCCTAATCCCTAGGATAACTCTCTCTCTCTCTCTCACTCTAAAAGAATTTAAACAAGATAATATTCTGATATGGAAGAAAAATAATATTTTATCTAAAGCTTGCAAATAAATCTAACAAAATATTTAGATTAAAGCATTAGCTCCATCAACATGGATAAAACCATAAAAATCAATAATCAATATGACACCATTAAAACATTCAATTAAAGGTTTATATTTACATATAAATAGTCTTTGATTCTATTACAATAAATCCTCTTTCACCAAGAGTGATTTCCATATAAATCTATAGACACCTAAAATACGTCATGTCAAGGGTGACTACTCATATAGACATGCTACAAGACCATATGGAGGATCTTGGACAGACTCCAAGATAGAGCAGTGGTTCTAACCACTTAATTTGGGCACCTTGGCCTAATCAGTATGAACTGTAGCCTAGACCTATAGTTTATAGGCTGAACCACAGCTGAGACCTGTGGTTTATAGTCTAGATCGTAGCTGTGACCTACGGTCTTAACTAAAGTTTAGTTGGCATTCAATCCGAGCCAAATCGGTTGGAATGGCCATTTGATCTAGAAGAAGGTGGTTAGAGGATGGAAGTTTCCAATCCAACTATCCTAACCACCCATTCTTGATCTTGGCTTCTCCATGAAACCACCCCTAGACCTTGGGTAGTCCTATAACTACCCTTCAGAATTAGGGTAAATTATAAGAGAGAGCATTGGAGATTTGAGCAGCAAAGCCCTATCAAATTATACACTTAACTAAGTATACTAAGAGAGAGCTATTGCACTGATACCCTACCTACTTGCCAATATTCATGATGAATTACATTATTAATGCCCTAGGAGCCTATGAGAGCCAATAAATGCATATTTGGGCAAATGAAGGCCCTTCATAGTGAATCAACAGCCAAATCAGTCTAAGGACACCAAAGGCAACCGTTGAACATCAATTTGGATAAGGAGGTCAAGTCCACTACCCTTGGAATTGAGGGTAAACTTATCAACTGCTAACTGTGGATTTTAACCATAGTTTATAGTGTAGACCACTCATCAGAGCTGCGGTTTGCAAAAAAGGTATCACCACATTACCCTTTTTATTTTAGTCTGGTTAATTAGCCTAGTTTAGCTATTTTCATGGTTTAATTGCAGTTTAGTAGACTTCTTATCGATAAAATTAGGTTAGATTAGTTTCTTTATGTTAATCATAAAATAGGACATTAATGGATTCTTTATGCACTTTCATGCTTTATTTTACATAATTTATCCATGCATAGTGTAGTTGTTGTCTTTCTTCATGCAATTCCATGAATATTGATTCAATTTACATAGTTTAGAAGTGCTTTTTTATGCTTTCTTGATTATACATGCTTCATGGTGTCTTTATGCATTTTTCCTAAAAGGGCCTCATCATGAGAGAATGCCTATATTTTTGACACTCTTATGTTGTTTGTTGACCACAGGGAACAGATTCAAAGGAGACTCAACCATCAAGTTCCTTCCCCAATGCGAAGAAGAGGGAAAATCCACCCTAGAGTAGTTTGTGACCAATTGAAAAGAACTATTAGTGCGCCTACCCTATTGAGGGCTTT
Organism: Wollemia nobilis; assembly: GCA_028583015.1. Taxonomy (NCBI): domain Eukaryota; kingdom Viridiplantae; phylum Streptophyta; class Pinopsida; order Araucariales; family Araucariaceae; genus Wollemia; species Wollemia nobilis. The sequence continues at coordinate 149,805 of JAQPPZ010001176.1, read as the reverse complement.
GGCATTGTATTAATCATATCATAATTTGGGTGACCCTAAGAGGGGCATGAATCAAGATTCTTTGCAGTTATTAATACAAGAAAAGTCTATTTTATTGAATCTATGCAATCTTGTCAATTTTTATGCTTTGAATGAATGAATACGATATAGTACAACAGATGGATGCATGTTTTTTTGTTGGATCAGAAGGTGATTATGGGGGGAATCCACAATTCTAGCATCTGAATATGTTTTTTGGTTTTTGTGACTTGCAGGTATAGACCACAGCTACCAGCTACGGGCCAACAATTGAACCACAGGTTCAACCCATGGGCCACAATCAAAACTGCAACCCAGACTTGTGGTTTCCAACAGACATAGTATACAACAGAGGGATAAAGCTCATTTGAATGTGGACCTGAGGTAGGCCCTATTTCTCACTCTGTGTAACTTTTTGTCTCTGTGTTTTTCCAGAAAGTCAAATTTTGAATGTAATTAAGAAATTAAGAAAAAGAAAGAAGTGAATTAGATCTTAGTTACATTTATCTTTCGTGTCATTAGAAAGGCATTGCTAGGAGTAGTGAATCTCTAATTTTAATATGCCCTAGAATTTAGCGTGCTTTTATGTGATTGGTTTACATGTGTGAGGCCCAATTAGTGGCCAATTATCATCGTAATATGCATGGTCTCAAAGAGCATCTAGAATAGCTTGCATTTTTTAAATTTGAAATGTTCTTTCATTTGCATAGCATTTAGAAAATGAGCATGAATGTTATATGATGCATTTATTTTATGTACATTAAAATGAACCACACACACCACTTGGCACTTAAATGCTAGTGATTTGGGCTTGACATCCAACCACTAGTAGGGTTAAATGACGATGGGCATAACTTCCATCCATTGGCCCAAATATCATGAACCTTTTGGATAATATATCGATACCAGATCCGAGAACCTTTCATACCCTAGAAAATTTGCATGTATTCTCTTCAGAGGGTATAACACTGACAGGGGGAAATGGGTGAGGATCTAGGAGAACCTGTGCTCCCTGACCGTGTGTGGGCTTCATTACCACACATTGTATGTTGGATTACATGACTTGGAGTTCATAACCAAGTTGTCAAGCTACGAGCGTACATGTGAAAGCCATTAAAATAAGAATAAAATCCAACAAGTTTTGTAAAACACGATAAGAGTTTCTACACTGATACAACAAATATTGAAAACACATCAAACAGTTTAGGACTAAAATTTTAAAATGTAAAGGAGATAATAACATTGTTTACTTGGTATGCTTCTTATTGCTTAATTCATCAAGATAAGACCCTCCTTGAGGCCATAGTTTTTAGTAAGAGAAGAAACCTCTCGAGTCTTGTTTAGTCGGTTCATCATGATGACTAAGCATGATAGAGCTCAATCATGAGCTAATGAGTCAGATAATTCATGGAGGGGCTCTGAATGCTCCCAATATTCTCCTAAGGATATTTCAAACCTCGTATGCCTCCTTGCTAGGTGTCGCACTCATCATGCACCTAAGGATCTAATCCTCTTAGCGTGACCTTCTAAGAGTCGTCACAAGCTCCCTTCATCATGCAAAGGGTTCATCCATACATATCATGGGATTTATTCATATATGATGAGGACCCAAGTCATTAGATCTCCACCTAGGGATACAGAGAGTTGTTGATCATACTCCACGAGTCAATCCTATAGGAAATTTGAGTCTCATGCAGCCCATGAGATGCGATTAATCCAAGACCAATTGGAGGAAGCACATCGTCAGTGTAAGCACCTAGAGCATGAGTCCGTAGAAAGAAAGAGAGTGCATCAACAAAGGTTGGATGAGCTCCAACGGTGTGAAGAGAGGATTTACCAACATAAAGCACATGAAAAAAAATCATGTAAGGTAATTCCTGAAAAGAAGCTCATACCTAGAGTGCTTAGGCAACAAGTCAGTGTGATGCACCCAGTGCATCGTCAAGAGTTGCCACTTAAGTGAGTAGATAGCCATTCTTCTAGATGGATAGACATACCTAGAGTTATCAAAGAGCATCAGAAAGAGACATCTAGGGATCACATGCGTAAGCATGAGGTTGAGAGTAGTCAAGTCTAATAGGTGAGCAGTGTCAACGCTCGAAAGTCATCACAATCCTTGGGTCATATACAATCTATTCCACCAGATAAGGAACTTGTGATTAATTTCCATAAATAGGAAGTCAAACGTATCCATGTTAGGGAATATGATACTCCATTACATATTATAGCAAGGATACAATAGATTGCATATAATCGAATGTTGGTGGATACAGGATCATCGATTAATATCATCACCACCTCAACGTTCAAGCATCTCAAAATTCCATCATCCCACATCAAGGAAACAAATTTCATATTGAAAGTATTTAATGACATGGAATATCCTATAGTAGGCACAATAGGCCTCCCCATCGAGGTGGGACAAAATATTATTCCTACATTGTGCTACATTTTAGAGGGATCAAGACAGTATAATCTACTACTTGGAAGACCATGGATAAGAACCATGAAGTGCATACCATCAATAGTGCATCAATGCATTAAGTACACCCATGGAGGCAAAGTGCATGTATTTGAGGCAAACCAGATCCCTTCAAATATTATAAGCCTGAGGATCATTCGCAGGAACTAGGTGAGGCACCTATGCATATGCAAGTTAAATTGGATGAGTCTATCCAAAGTATGGATGTAACATCACAAACTATGGTGGAATTACCATCCCCACCGCTGTCACCTATGGAGTCACCTATAATCCCTGCACTCTAGATACTGCTTAGCAGGGAAGGATTAATGAATACCATTATGGAGTTGCTCACAACCTCTTCAAAGGTATCATTAGAGGATATTCACACTCCTATCAAGGAGGAAGAACCTAGCATGGTTATGGATGCACTTGGGTGTATCACACCCTCTTCATCCATCATGTCACTATATAGTTCTCACAAGGATGATTGTGAATATGAAGTGTATAGAGGTCAACATTACGATGCTACCCACCATAGAGGCCACTGAGGACCTAGATAAATTCTTCATCGAGTCTCCACCTGCGGATCCTAGCCTGGAGACATCGTATGAGCATGGGGAAGGTTCAGTTATCATGACTAAAATAGGACAACCTTAGTATGTTGATGAATTACCTACGACACATGCAGTTGTAGAGTTTTATCATGGGTTTGTGGGAATGGTCGACATTAGGCTAGAATATCAAGTGATTACTAATCACATAGAGCCAGAGATAGGGAAATCTAGTGGTGTTTTCACATGGCTAGGGCTAGAACTTTTGAAATTTAGCACTCCTTACTCATTTCTCATGACACCATCTCTAGAGCATGAACAAGTAGGTTCCTCAAATCATATTGGGGGTATTGAAAGTGACACAGTTTAACACAATGAAGTGAAACAAGAGCTTGAGCTGAGTCGTATGCAAGAGCATGTGGATAGCACTACAAAGTGTCTCATCAAGAAGCTTCTACATCAACTCAAGTGAAGGAAATAGGTGATTGGCAGTTACCTAATGGATCCATAGCATCCAATTTTCCATTTCCTTCAAATGAAAAAGGTATTTCAAATAAGTCATTGGAAATACATATGAGTTCTTTTTCGGTCTTGCGATCCATTTTAAGCCGTCTAGAATGGATAGAGCATCATATGGATAAGCAAGATAAGACATTGTATTTTATAAAGAACCAAATTGAAAATCTAGAATTACAAAAGCAACCCTTACCTAAGGATGAATCGCTTCCTATGCAAGTATAGGAAAAACCTCAATGAAAGCAAAAGCCCATGTGACCAACCCAACCATAGGATTTGCAAAGAAAACCAATGCAGGGTAAGAGCCCAAAATAATCACAACATGGTGGAACTCCGTTACAAGAGTCTATGTCTGGCATATTTCAAAAACTATAAGAGGCCAAGGTCATCACCTTGCCTAATGTCATCCCTTTAAAACCAAATAGAGTTAAACCTACGGGTTATAGGGAGCACCACTATTGTCTCCATCATCAGATAAAATGTCATGGCATTTGACATTGTCGTTAGTTTAAGATTGTGGTGCAAAATATGATAGATAAGGGGGTTTATCATGTAGATGGTTCTCTTAGAGTGCCCCAACATGCCGAAGTGGAGGTCACACCTCCTCAAGAGCGACCTCGGAGTCGTCAGTCACCTCATAGGCCTAATAGGCCAGTGAAACGAGTAGCATTTAAGATGACTACTCTAACTTTGTTCCAAAATCTACATGAGGCACATGCATTCATATTATCTGAAGTCAAGTATAGGGCATCCGAGACTGGGTCACCTAATAGGGGTCCCTTTTGTGTGTATCATCGAGTGCATGGACATGAAATTTGGAGTTTCCAGTCATTTAAGAGGGTCATCGAAGACCTAGTAGAATGGGATGAGATCCACAAGGATGGTTCTCTCATTCACCCATGCAAAAGCATAGACACACCAGTGAGGTCCAATATTCACCTGGGGGAGTCAATTTCCATCACTCTTCCTAAAAAAGTTGATTAATTTTTAGTAACTAGCATACACTCTAGGGGTCTTCAAGGTAGCATACCTTTCCCACCAGCCACGCCAGATTTGATAAGGAGAAATGAGGGATCTAGAGGTATTGCACCTCCCTCACCAACATTGAATGACACATTCACTAGGAGTATATAGGGCAACATGCCCTTCCCAAAAGGCTCCAAGGGTTCCTGAAACTACTTGGTCATGTTAGTCAAAGGCCTCGAGGATTTGCTTATAATCGCTCAGTCATCCTAAAAAACTCCAAAGGCATCTGTAGGCCCTTTGGTCAAACTCAAAAGGTACTAAGAGTTTCTAAAAAAATGCTTGGTCAACCCAAAGGCTTCAAGGATTCTCAAAATTGTTTGGTCATCGCAAAATGCCCCAAATGTACCCATAATCCTTTTGGTCAATCCTAAAAAGCTCCAAAAATTCTTGAAAATCGCTTGGTCAAACTAAAGGCTCCAGAGGTATGTACTCGTTGTTTGGTCAATTATGAGGCTCAAAAATAAAAAAATAATAAAATCAATAAAATCCAAAAAAAATGGTAAAGCATAAAATATAAAAATATTTGCATTTTGCATTCTTATTCTGTATTCACACATGCATTCGCTGCATCATTGAATTGCATATATGCATTCGTCATCCGTTGCATTCTGTAGTAGAAGGCATTGTGTTTTTCAGTCTTACAAACAACACCACGTTTGTGTTTAAATCATGCATCTCTACATTTATCATGATCCATCATTCATGTGAGTAATTGTGTTTTTCAACACAACCTATAATGTTTCTATGGAGATATACTAGGGTTTTCCAGTCACTCAACCATACCTAGTGGTCTTATCAAGAGTTGGTAGAAATATTGCTTTGCTTTTGTAGCTAAGGTTCAGTTAGTATAGCCCTTAGCATATCAGAAGCCTATCAATAATCAATAAATTTAAACAATCCTAATAAGTAATAGGGTAAGGTTAAAGCTGTGAAGCAGGACTGTGTATCTTGAAGTGAAAAGAGTTATTCTTGCTTATCCCTCTATGCAAACGGTATGGGAAATGTTGGTAGTTGGCAAAAGGATAGGTTAGTTCCCTATTCAGAATCCCTTGCTTATGATAAAATGAGCAATATCCCAAAGTGATATCCCACATCAATCCTCATGATTGATATCCTAGATTGATATCATAGATCGACTTCCCATATTGATATCCCATATTGATATCATAAGATCGATATTCTCAATCGATATACCAAAAACAATTTTCCCAAGTAAATCCCCCCAAAGGAAAGTTCCTGAAGAAAATTATCAAATGCAAATGCCGAAAAGTGAAGATCAAATGAAGGTCATAAATTAAATTTCAAGCGGAGATCAAATGAAGATCCAAAATCCAGTTTGAAGAGAGATCAAATGAAGATCCAAATACAGTTCAAAATGAAGTTAAAATTGACTCCCTTGCTTCACTACATATGACCAAGTATCCCATAAATTGAACGATAGAAAGGAATGAGCCTAAATCCCTAGAATTATTGGCACTACTATACCTTATGCATGATGATATGTCTGACGCATTAGCACCTCACTTATGAACAAGACCAATGTTTGAATGTGGAAGAGCTAGCTTTAGGTGTCCTGCATTGCCTAGTGGCTTAGTCCAACTAAAATCTAAACTTGGGATTGGATAAGAAATTTGTGGAACCCCTATCTTAGAAATGGGCTGAAATAATCTTGCCTGACATCAGGAACACTCGTGTCTTATCTTTAAATAATCATGTGCACACATAGGGATAATGAACATTTAGGGCCTATCCTAGCAAAATCCTTTTATCTTAGAAGTCTAGTGTGGTTAGTATGCAAACTTTGATAAGTCTATTAACGTTCTTGAGTCTCATGGAAAACCTCATTAAGGTGATAAATCTATTAAGGTTCATTTACATTAGATTACCATCATGTAAATAAATCATTACATACATTAATGCATACAATAAAGCAATATCAAATATGCGTTAAGATAAAAACATCGCATCCATATGCATCCATCATAAATCTCACATCTAAACATCTAGATCACTGCATATAATCATCAGCATAAATAAAATAGCTATCTAGTGCATGTCATCCATACATCACATCATATAACATCAAATTAATATAAGCATTGCATCCATGTGCATTAAATAAACATAAAATCAAAACATATAAATCAAATACACATAATGAGCCATAATGTTCAAGTCATATCATATATATAAGTGTGTTTCAGAGTACATCATATGAGTACAAAATACCTATAGGCTACAATCGTGTAGGTCCTCGACCTTACATGAAAAATGATACATATACAAAAAGTAGTTGTGATCTAAGCCTTAGCTCTGGTCAGCTCCCCCTGAACTAGAGCTCTCACCACCTCCCTTAGACCTGTGACCTGGAGCCTGCTTTGTAGTCAAATTTGGCCCCTGTTGTGCACCCTAATGAGGGTCCTATGTACCCCCTACCACGAAGAGGCCTAGCACATTAGAGACTGGTATGCCCAGGTGGCTATTGCTCTGGCTAGAGGTCCCACTTGTCTCCTTGTGTCTCCTATGTGAGTTATCGCCATGTGTGCTAAAGTACCAATGTGTCCTCTTTGTCCTATGGGTTTGTTGGCTCGAGATAGATATGGACTACCCCATAGTCCTAGACCTAGTTCGTTGAGACCCTACAACATGAGAATACTTAGGGACCATACCACCAATAAACCTAATGTAGACCTCCAACTGGTCTATATGGGCTACCCTGCTAGTGTGTTTATCATTGTCCTCCTCCACAAGGGCCTATAAATACTAGATATCTAACATGGGATCATGGACGCTAGGGAGTACTACCACTGATGTTGTGGGTGGCACCATAACATCATGGGAAGATGAAGGATATCCTCTCTAAGCTAGGGCCAAGTCCCTCGCTGCTCTGGCTATACCCATTCATGCCTCTACTAGATCATGCATACTAGTGAGCTCCTATACCATCCCCTATGATGTCATAGCCCGTGTAGTTAGGCTAGTGATATGATGCACTACCTTGGTAAGTCTGCGGTCCCTATTAGTTAGCTGGGCCCACAAAGTAGCAATAATAGTGTCTCGCTCCAGCTATTGTGTGACATATCTACCAAATTGAATCTACAAGTCAACCACCTAAGCTAGGAGTAGCCCCTCTATGCTGTTAGGAGGGACCTCACCCTCCTCTGGAACCTCATCATCTGGTTCTACCTTAGGAGCCTCCTTGGTGGTGGCCTGTGTGCCCCATTCACCCTTTGTCTACTGGCACACCCTATGCCCATCAAGATCTACCCTGCCTCTGCTTGGTCAGCTACTCTCCCAGAGGCCTCGATCCATACCATTAGAGCATGGACCACCATCCATCATATGCAGAGGTGGTAGCAGCCCTATTAAATCCAGTCACCTAGAAGTCATTTGGCTCATCTCCTAGAGTCATAGGTTGAATCCATGACATATCCCACTCTAATACCAAGTGCCTATAAGGAAATGGGATCTTTGGGATGTCCTGCTGTATCCCAAACTATCATAGGTTACGAGAGTAGAAATGATAGTCTCTAATATTGATCTTCTAGCTAAGTAGCCACCTATCTCTATGAACCTATCAAAGCCACTTGCCCACCTCAGCCCATGCTGGGCAATCCATGTACGACCACCACTCAATATTGTCAAGGTTGAGTGATCTGAATCGTGTGATATAATGCTGGATGTCACCAGCATGGGTCCTACTCTTGAACCCCTTCTCTCGAGGCCAACATACAATATAACACTGGTGAGCATTGTCAATCTCAGTAATATGTAGTGGTAGCTCCCAAGGATACTCTATCTTGATGTGATTCCAACCCAAAATATGAAGAAGGAGGTTGCAGCTAATACCCCGGTGGCTATGGTCAATGATTTGATACAAATATCTATACAACTGGTAAAGTAGGGTGCTCCCCCAGACCAGTCGTAGTGATTGAGTCGTTGAGATATAAACCACCCTATCGATAGTGGCTAGGAGGTTCTAGGGAATCCTCATGCTCGAGGAGTTTTGAAGGACAACTTGCACCACCAGGTGCATAAATATGGCCTCGCATACAGAGAAGATGTTCTTCCCCTACCAGTATTTGATATGGACTCCTCCATGATCGATACTGTGTTGAGCCTCTTGGCTTCGATCACAAAAGATAGCATAAAAAATAGGCCCTTTAACCCTAGAAGTAGAAGAGACAATGGCCTCACTATCAATAGGGATCTTGAAGATCCTGTAGACGTCCTCCAATGTAACCGTCATTTCACCTATAGGCAGGTGAAATGTGTTGGTCCATGCATTCTAGCATCGGGCCAACACAGTCAAGTAGGTCTGATCTACCCTAATCATGGGTAGATCTAATATGTAGCCAAATTCAATAACTATGAACCATTCTCGCTCCCTAGGAGTGAGCTCTCCATGAAGAGTCTTAAGGATGTCGGGCTCTTGAGCTCTAGAGGTCAACCTCTAAAATAAAAAGCATAATATAAGAAAAAAATCTAAAAACGACCTAAAAATCATCAAAAAAATCTAAAAATTGATAAAAGTACAAAAACATGTCATCATGCAGTTATAAAAATAAAAAAATTCACTCAAATAGGTAAAAAATGCATTAAATGACATTAATTACCTATTAAAACTTAGAAAAATTAAAAATTTGATTAATTTTTTCTAAAGTTTGCGAACCGTGGGTCAAACCTGTGGTCCGCATGCGGTCAAAAATTGATCATTGGGATTTTAAATGTGGACCACAACTGGAAGCTATGGTCCCCAATTAATCAATTGGGAACCACAGCTGGTACCTACGGTCTCCTACTGAGATCCCGTCGGGTATTTTACCACGGCTAAAAAATGAAAAAAATTAAAAAAATATAAGCCTAAGCTAACCTAGCCTAAGGTGTGGTTCATTGCCAATATTTTAATGTGATTGATTAACCAATTAATTAATTTGGTTCATTTTATTGGTAATGGATGTGAGGTTTTGGTTTTTAATTACCTTGCCCTCGCGTCAGTCGCCTCAGCTAGAGGAAGCTTGATCGTGCTCTGCCATCGTGCGATGTGTAGGTGTAAGTGTAGAGTTTGATAGGGTTTCAAGTGAGTTCTCACTGGTCACTGCCAGAGCTCAAAATGCCAAGTCATTGTCAAGGAATGATGAAATATATTTTAAAATTGAACCTTTTATAGGCTTTTCTTATTCTGCGTGGACCGCAAGCCCTATCTACGATTCCCAAAATTACAATTGGGAACTGCAAACCCTAGCTGCAGTTTGAAATTGGTAGCAAATATGGTTAAATCCCATCGTGGAAAGGTTTAAAAAGGTAAATTAATGACTCCCATTGGATCAAATTTCAATAAAAGCAATCAATTTAGAAATTTGGTGATGATCAAGCATTGGGATCCGATTAAAAATCAAATATCTGGCTAAGATTATAAAGTATATTCAACCAAGGTCGTCGCTATGACAATCCTTTCATGGAGTGATGCACCTCCCAACCAAATAAATAAACTCAATTCACAATTCAAAACATTCAAAAAAATCAAATAATTAAAAACACCAAAGGCACCTTGTATTCAGTAATTTACCCTATACACTTGGCGGTTGCAGTGACTTGTGCTCCATGCAATCCGACAAGATGAGTAAATTACCATAAGGATATTTGGGGCAAAATGGTCATTGTTGATCTGATATGCTTCTTTTCAATCCCTAAGAAGGCCTTCGTGGCTGGACTTCTCCATGGGAATGAGGAATTTCATGTCATGTCTTCTATGACACCTTTCAAAAAATCATTGATAATTTGATTCAACATAAATTTGATTGGATTTTTATCATTTTGATTCTCTAAGATGGCTATTGTAGCCTGACTAATCCATGGGATAGAAATGTGCAAATACTATTAATAGTTGGAATTAAAAGCTGAACTAGGCTTAGTCAAGGCATTAATTTGCTCAAATCTAAATTTTTTTAGATCATCCATGGTGGTCAAGAGACATCATCGCTTTAATAATTGTCATTACCCTCATCGAATCATCGCTTGAGGGGGTAGTCATAATATCAAATCATAATAAAAATCAATAGAAGATCCCTAAAATCATAGATCCCTTGATCTTGTCAAAATTACGTTCGTCCTTGCAAATCATTGTCAACAACTATCATAAGCTTACCCCTTTGCTTGGGACAAATAGAAAATATGATAATTTGTTTGTATATGATATTATTTTGGTTATATAGGCCTAATTCCTATTGTAGCATCAAACACTACCTGAATTACTGATGGTGAGTGAAATATTTTCAAGTTTAATCCTCCAAAGAGTTGGAAGCAATGATTCCAATATGCGTGTCTTTTTGCAGGACATAGGACATCTAATGTTGATCTGACTAATGATCATCATAGAACCTTCGACATCATTTTAGGAGGTCTACTTTTGCTCAGTGTTGTTCGATATCACAATGCATCTCAAAAGGGGCATATTTAGACACCTAAAATGCGTCATGTCGAGGGCAACTACTCATATGGATATGCTACAAGAACATATGGAGGATCTTGGATAGACTCCAAGATAGAGTAGTGGTTCTAACCACTCAATTTGGGCACCTTGGCCTAATAATTCTGAACCACAGCCCATACCTACGGTTTACAGGCTAAACTACAGTTGAGACCTGTGATTTATATTCTAGACCGTAGTTGTGACCTACAGTCTTAACTGAATTTTGATTGGCATTCAATCCGAGCAAAATCATTTGGAACATCGATTTGATCTAGAAGAAGGTGGTTAAAGGATGAAAGATTCCAATCCAACTATCCTAACCATCCCTTCTTGATTTTGGCTTCTCCATGAAGCCATCCCTAGCCCTTGGGTAGTCCTATAAGTACCCCTTAGAATTAGGGTAAATTATAAGAGAGAGCATTGGATATTTGAGCAGTGAAGCCTTGTCGAATTGTACACTCAACCGAGTATACTAAGAGAGAGCTATTACACTTATCCCCTACCTACTTGCCAATATTCATCATGAATTACATTATGGATGCCCTAGGAGCCTAGGAGAGCCAAGAAACACATATTTAGGTAAAAAAATGTCCTTCACAGTGAATCAACCACAAAATCAGTCTGAGGACACCAAAGACAACCATTGAACATCAATTTGGACAAGGATGTCAAGCCCACTGCCCTTGGAATTGAGGGTAAACCTATCAGATTGCTAACTATGGATTTTAGATACAATATACAATGGAGACAGCTCATCAAAGCTACATTTTGTAGTAGAGGTATCACCACATTACCATTTTAATTTTAGTCCAATTAATTAGCTTAGTTTAGCTATTTTCATGGTTTAATTACAGTTTAGCATACTTCTGACTGGTAGAATTAGGTTAGATTAATTTATTTATGTTAATCATCAAATAGGACATTAATGGATTCTTTATGCACTTTCATGATTTATTTTACATAATTAGTCCATGCATAGTGTAGTTGTTGTCTTTCTTCATGCAATTCCATGAATCTTGATTCAATTTACATAGTTTAGAAGTGCTTTTTTACGCTTTCTTGATTATACATGCTTCATGGTGTCTATAAATTTTTCCTAAAAAGGCCTCATCATGAGAGGCTGCCTATATTTTTGACACTCCTATATTGTTTCTTGATCGCAGGGAACATATTCAAAGGAGACTCAACCATCAAGTTCATTCCCCAACATGAAGAAGAGGGAAAATCCACCCTAGAGTAGTTTGTGACCAATTGAAAAGCACTATTAGTGTGTCTACCCTGTTGAAGGCTTTGGAATTGTATTAATCGTATCATAATTTGGATGAACCGAAGAGGGGCATGATTGTAATCAATATTCTTTGCAATTATTAATATAAGAAAAGTCTATTTTGTTGAATCTATGTAATCTTGTCAATTTTTATGCTTTGAATGAATGAATACGACATAGTATAGTAGATGGGTGCACATTTTTTGGTTGGATCATATCATTCACAATATTCTGAGAATAATTTAATAATCAACTAGCATGATCTGGCATCTTCTTTTATTGACCTCCGTAGTAGCCTGATAGGATGGTGGGGATCATAACAACTCATATGCAGGTTTGAATGCATTTCTATATGATTCATTGCATAAAAACCACAAGAAAAGAAGCCCATATTTATTTTCAAAATATTTTTCATAAATATTTAATATTCCTTTTCCATTTCCAAAACCATGCATTCTCTATGAATCAATTCAATATAGTAATGCAAGAAAAATAAGCCCATACTTCTTTCCAAAACTATTTTCCATAAATATTTAAATTCCTTTTCTAATTCTGAATCCATGCGATACTATATGAGTTAATTCAGTACAACAACACAAGAAAAAGAATTGCATACTTTTTTCAAAAAATATTTTCTACAAATATTTTAGATTCATTCCATTTCCTAAGCCATGCATTTCTATATAAATCAATTCAATACAACAACACAAGCAAAACAAGCCCATACTTTTTTCAAAAAATATTTTCCACAAATATTTAATATTCCTTTTCCATTTCCAAAACCATGCATTTTTATATGAATCAATAGAATACAACAATACAAGAAAAAGAAGCACATAATTCTTTCCAAAACTATTTTCCACAAATAGTAACATTCCTTTTCTAATTGCCAAGCCATGCAATACTATATGAATTAATTCAATACAACAACACAAGCAAAATAATCTCATACTTCTTTCCAAAAATATTTTTCGCAATTATTTTAGATTCATTCAATTTCCCAAGCCATGCATTTCTATATGAATCATTTCAATATAACAATACAAGCAAAATAAGCCCATACTTCTTTCCAAAAAAAATTTCCACAAATATTTAATATTCCTTTTTCCATTTTTAAAACCATGCATTTCTATATGAATCAATTCAATACAACAATACAAGCAAAAGAAACCCATACTTCTTTCTAAAAATATTTTTCACAAATATTTAGATTCAAAGGTAAGCAAACCATCTAAATATTGTCTTCCACTAATTCAATGTTAGTTATCCTTCAAAAGATTAAGAATAATCTAAGGAGTGCAACACTAACACTTTAACCACGAAATTTAACATGAATATAATATCCAATCTAGAAAGGTTAACACTAACAAAACCAACATAGATTTGTCTCATGAGCAATTCCTTAGGTCCATAATTGGATTACTTCCTAACACTAAAGATTAGATCAATTAAATCCAACATTTAGATTAACACCAAATCTAAGATTCCATTAATATCATTAGATTAATTTGAGACTAGGTTATTAAATTATTCTTAGACTAATTCTAAAACTAAATAATTTAATTAACCAATCATTACATTAATCTCTAAAACTATCCTTAGACTAATTTTAATATAAAGCATTAAATTAATATATCCTTTGATTACTTTCGAATATAAAGCTTTAAATTAATCTATCCTTTGACTAAATTCAAATCTAAAGCATTAAATTAATCTATCCTTTGATTAATTTCAAAACCAAAGAATTAAATTAATTTATCCTTTGATTAATTTCAAATGTAAAGCATTAAATTAGTCTATCCTTTGATTAATTTCAAATCTAAAGCATTAAATTAATCTATCCTTTGATTAATTTTAAAATCTAAAGCATTAAATTAATCTATCCTTTGATTAATTTTAAAACTAAAGAATGCATTAGATTGATCCATTGTTAGGCTAATACCAAGTCAAAGATTGCATTAAATTAATCCTTCATGAGATTAATTTATTATCTAAGATTCCATTAAATTAGTCCATCACTGGATTAATTTCAAATCTAAGACTATATTAAAATAGTACACTGTTAAAATAATCCCAAACCTTAGGATTCCTTTAAATTAATCTATCAATGCATTAATGCCAAACTTAAGATTTTAGTAAATTAATCTAAAGACTACCTTATATTAATCTTCCCTTAGATTAATTGCCAAACTAAGAATACATTAATCTATCATTTGATTATTTGTAAAACTAAAGATTAAGTTATATTAATCTATCAATAGCAAATCTAAAGTTTACATTGCAATACTCTATCATTTGATTATTTGTAAAGCTAAAATATATATATTATATTAATCCATATTTTTATTAATTAGCAAAACTAAATATTAACTTAATTTAACATTGTTGGAATATATTACATTATTTGGTACATGCCAATGTACCACCTTGGGTACATCTTTAGATTAGGAGTTTGTCTTCGATTAAGGTTTTAGTAGTTACTTCATGCAATGTAATAAATGCACAAGTCTTAGAATGTGCAATGATGTAAATGTGTATGTAGTCCACATGTACATGAGTCATAGGTTAGGTAGATGAAGATTCATGGGTAGATGAATGGCCAAGGGATATATCTCCCTATATATAGTGATGAGGCCAAATAATGCCTCATTTTTACCACATTCTTGACATAAAATTGCCATAAATTTATGCATAATATAGTTTGCTGCCAAATATTTGATTAAAATATGTTATTTTGCTAGTTTTTGCATGATTTATGTGTAGGAGCACTATACCCTATTTTAATTATTTTCAGCATCTTTATGACTATTTTTGCATGATTTTTGTTAGTAAAATAGCATAGAAAAATAAGAGCAAATAAGCATGTTATGGTTTATGGCTAACTCAAGCATATTTTAAGTGTCATATCACCTTAAAACCAAGTTATCAAGTTAATATGGCACCAAAATAATCTCTAATGTAAAATAGGGCATTGATAAATTCTGTGCAGCATACAAATTCCATTCAACTAGCATATTTAAGGGGAGCACTGAAATAGTCAAAAAGAGCAAGTAAAAGTGGATGGAATTTGTTCACAGAGATCAACAAAGAACTCTGATCCACCTATATACATTCCCATGTGGTCCAAATGAGAGCAACAAGGCACAAAGTAGAAAATGTAGGAACAATTGTAAACAACATACAAAAACTAGTTTTGTGCAACTTTAAAGGAAGTCACATACCAAGTCAAATATGGCGAGTGTGAATGGTTAGAACATGTATAAAATAGCAATAAAATACCAATTTAATATTTATAAGTGCTCACATTCGATATGAATTTCTAGTAACAATACATTCCTATATTCTAGAGCTCTTCAGAATGAAGGGTAGAAACAAATTGTTTTGACAAAAAAAATATAGTTGCATCCATTTCGGGAGGAATGAAGGAGAATAGGGTGAAGACAAGTGTAAAAACCAATATTACACTATTCTTGACTTATTTCCACTAGTTGGAGGATGTGGATAAGCTACAACAATAGATTGTGTCTTAATATAGACCAAGTCTCCTAAAATAACTTAGGCAAATCAGGAATAGACAACACATAGGATTGATTTAGTATTTGTAAGTAATCATGTATAAAATAATATAAATAGGATGCTCCCTCATTGGTTGATCTAGTCCAAATAGAAGTCCATAAGTCATAGTCAGAAAAGGTCATTGTAATTGTTACAGTTTGAATATTTGAATAAAAGTGTAGTTTTCTTTCCATGTGTGAATTTGTGAGTTTATGAGTGATTAGTTTTTATTTTTGGAGTGATTTTACCTTCTTATAGACTAGGGATAAAGGGCCCACTTGCGGGTTTGGTGGAAGGAGACATTAGCAGGTTTTTTACATTTTTTTATTTATACAATTTTTGCTTATTTCTTGTTTATTTCTTGTAAACATAATTTCCTCTATTTTTAGCATGTTTTTTCATGTGTTTTAAGTGTGATGTGTGAGAGTGAATGTGCAGCTAGATGACCTATGTTTTTGTGTGCATTTATTATTTATATTTTCTATAATTTTAGCTTTAGTTAGTTTTTAAGAAACTTTTCAGTTTTTAGTAATTTTTCATGTTTTAGCAATTTAATTTCAGCAACTTCAAATTCATCAACTGTTAACTTGGTGGTTTCAATTTAGCATTTGCCATTTATGTTATTTCAATTTAGCAAATGTAAAATAGTTTTTATTTCAGCAATTTCAATTCTATAATTTGTCAATTTTTGCAATTGTAGCTTAAATGTTAAATTTTGCAATTCCAATTTTGTAAGTTAAATTAGCTTTAATTTTACAAATTAGGTTTAGTGTGACATTAAAAAGGCTAAAAAAACATCTATTTCACCGAATAAATCTTGTGAACTAGTTTTATGAAATATAACTTACCAAAACCTTCTATCGCAGACAACCTTGGGCATCACCCTGGATTTGATAATTATTAAAAATTAAATTATGACAATAATGATACTCATCATTTTTGGTGTTGTTTCTAGTGAACATAGGTATTACTAGAAGATAAAATAGTTAAACAATTGTTAGTTGTGCGAAGTTGTGAATTTTAGAGTAAAAACTTGAAATAGAGAAACTTGCATGAAACACAATCATGAAACTGATAGTTGCAATTCAAAAAGTTAGAGACACAAGCATAGAAAAATTTCAAATACCATAGGAAGAAAAATTTCATGACAAGAGGTTGAACCTCTGCCAAAGTTGTTTGAATTTATGTTCTAAATTTATGATTCCCAAGAAAATTGTTGAAATTTTTAAAGAATCATAATTATCTACTTCAAGAATTATAGCATCCATTGAGAAATTATTACAAGAAGAAAAAATTAGTAGTTCAAATCCACATTCTCTTAACAAATCTATACAATCAGGACAATTTAACAAGATTTATAATTGTTGTTAGAAAACCATAATGGTAAGCTCACAGGAGAATCCAGGAAAAGCTAGTAATGTGCTCCATCCTAGTGCATCTAGTACACCTACAAAAACTTTTCAAAACCCAATTCAATTAGATCCTATTAAAAACTCTTCCATAAAATTCATTTCACCTTCTATGTTACCAACTTTCAAGGGAGTAAAATATAAAGATCCTGATATATTTTTATTTGAGTTTAAGATTGTATGTCAAGCTCATAATTACACTAATGACAATCAAAAGCTCAAATTGTTTCCTTCCACTCTTAAAGAATAAACCGTACGATGGCTTATCACCTTAGCACCTGATTCAATTCGAACTTGGGATGAGATGTAAAATATATTTTTGGAGAGATATAAAGAATATTGTCAAGTCAAGAATCAAAATAATGAATTGCTTAGAATGAAACAAGAGGAAGATGAAATTTTAGAAGACTATCTAGATAGATTTTCTTTTGTTCATAAGATATGTGGAGGTGTTGAAACTGAACTTACCAAAGCCATATTATTGAGAGGACTACAATATGAATCAAGATATGTATTGGATATTATGGTAAAAGGAGATACAATTACACTTGAATTTCAAGAAATCATTGAAATCTATAAAAACTATTCCTGTTCAAGGCATAGAAAATACAAAACTGGTAATAACACAAATGCTTTGAAAGAGTTTACAAATATAAAAGTTGATATTTTAGTACAACTTGATAAAATATTAGATGAAAAGAATGAATCCAATGAATATTTAGCCATCTATTGTTCAAGATGTAAGAAGAAGCACTCTCTTCATGAATGTCCTTTGAAAAAAATATTTATATCTACTACATGTAGCATTTGTGAAAATGGAAATCCCACAGATCAATATCAAATGTTACCAAAACTCAAAAGTGTATTTGAAAAACAATCTCAACCTATGAAAAAATTCAATTTTATAGGAAAAACACAAGATGGTAATTTTCTATAATTTCCATATTAAAATGCTTCTCAATTTCCTAGAAATTGGAGATATAATCCTTGGTATATGCCATGGTCTGCTCCAGGTCCACTTCAACAAAATTGGAGTCAACCACCATGGGCATATCCCTAATAGTAGTCTCAACCTATATGGATGAATCAATAATCAAATCAACAACATCCACCATGGTTGCAACCAAAAATGTAGGGGCAACAATGGGAACAACAAAAATAAGCAAAACAACCTCCACTTTTAGTTCAACTTGTGTCCAATCCAAAATAGGCTAGAGAGGGTGGAGAAGGTGGTGTGGTTAAGATGGTAGGGATCAATGATGGATGTCTAGAAACTGTAAATTAAGAAGAGGTATTAGAAGAATGTAGATAATGGAGAGGTCGAGGAGAGTGATCAAATTGAGTGCTAGAGGAAGGTTGAAATGGTTGAGCATTGGAAAAATGGTGGAAGAAAGGTGGATAGTGTTAGGTAGAGAGATGCAAGGAATATGGAGGAGGTGTATGGGTTTAATTTGGGATGGTATGAGGAGTGTGGTTAGTACCCAAGGGTAAGGAAGAAGGAATAAAATTGGGTAGAATTAAGTGGGTAGGTTGCAAATTGGGTATAGGAAGTATAGGTGAGGGAGGGCAAGAGGTGGCTAAGTGGTAAGATGAGTTGAGTGGGATATGGATGAGGAAAAAATGTTTGGAAGGTAAGGGAGACTCATGTAGATGGGTGAGCATGTGATAATATTTTAAAGGTTCATAATCTATCAAAATGTAGTGTATGTGAACCTCATGGGTATATTTGAGGTAATGAGCAACGTTGACGGTATGCACCACATATCTTATATCCATCGTCTACCAAGGAGAACATTATATTGCATTTATACATATAATATATAACACAAGGTGTGGATGGTTTGGACCCCTACTTGAATAGGAAGAACTATTCCAAGTGTTGAGTACAAGGAATTATTGAATACCCATAGAGTGAAAGTGCAATCGACTATATGAGTGGATGGTAGGTTGAGGTGTTTAAGGGATAAAAATGTGATGATGTTGATTGAAGAGCCCGTGTCAATGAAAATATGTTTAAAAACTTTGTTATCTATGGAAACCATGATGTGCAAGAGTGGATTTGTTCCTTTCATCAGGATACTATTATTTTTTCATAAAAGGTAATGGATGATAATATGTAAGTTTGAACATTACCCAAAAAATTAACAAAAGTGTTAGGGTCATGGGTTTATAGCTCTATGGCCTTAAGGATATCCATTAATGCCTCATGATGGAATTGCTAGATTATTCTATAAATTGAGAGTTTGGCTCATGGCATTTTGAGGCTATGATTGAGCCTACTCTTAAGATGAAAGATTGGTCAAGGTTGATATGTCATGGCTTGCATAGGTGGAGGTGGCAAAGTGGATGAGGAAGGTGCATTTGAAAGATTATTTAGTATTGTTGGTTGATCAGTGTATCATTGATTTCTAGTGACAACATGAATCATGCTAACAAAAACTTTGTATTGTAGGATATTATTGACATGATTGACTTGATTTGGCTAAGAGGCAGATGTTGAGTCCCTATTGTTTGGTTGTGTTACCCCATATTGTGGTAAAGGAGTTTAATAAATACCAAGGTTTTGGTTATTTAGGGTAAGAGGATTGTTAACTTTGATAGATCCATTTTTTATTAGATCTTGCACTATGCGCTTGATTTGAATGCAACCATTGGTATTGTGATCCTTCTATTTATGAAAAACATGCTAATAATCTTCTCTATGCCCTATACCTTTAGGTTTGTTTGGATATTCAAGATTTATTTTAGGTAAAGAGATCAACCACACCTCCATAAGTTTATGAAATATGATTGACAAGGGCTCTAAAAAAGACATGAAGTTATGTGGGGTCATTGAGGGAACTTAGACTAATAAGTGGGTCGGTTGGGATTGTGAAGTTGAGTGGGAGGTGGTACAATGTTGTATGTGGGTTGTTGTAGTGGATATGAAGGTTGTTGTGGTGGATATTGAGGTTGTGGGAGCTGAGTGGTTGGATTACTCAATACTACCTGGTAGACCTAAGCAGGCCTAGATTGATTATTATTGTTATTTCCCGTAGCATTTTTGTTTGACCATTATTTATTTTTTATCTTGATCTCACCCTATTAAACTTTTATGTATTTGATGATTTTGGCTTGGTTCAAGTATTCTTCAAGAGTTTGATATTGTTGGAGTTGTAGCAGGAGGGATATCGATTTTGAACAACTTTGGGTGAACATTCGAGTCAACTCAATGATGGGGATAGAAAATGGTAATTTAGTTAATACAATTCTCCATAGATTGCCATAATAAAGGGTAAATTAATTGTCAAATTGAAAAATATTGGTAAGATTTGTCAATATATTTTTATTTTTGGAATTTATAGCAAAGCACTCCAGGAAGAGATTGGCCAATTATTCAAAATTGTA
Source organism: Wollemia nobilis (assembly GCA_028583015.1). Taxonomy (NCBI): domain Eukaryota; kingdom Viridiplantae; phylum Streptophyta; class Pinopsida; order Araucariales; family Araucariaceae; genus Wollemia; species Wollemia nobilis. The sequence goes on along the minus strand of JAQPPZ010001176.1, from coordinate 129,140 downwards.
AAGGTTACGTCTGGACCAGTGGTTATAGAATTCCAAGGCTCCTCTTGCAAGGGATAATAAAAAAGTGTGGAGCATGAGAGGTTCTATCTCATTGATTAGATAACAAGTATTGATGAAAGTGCTCACATGATCTTGAGTATCTTTGTTTCCCTTTAATTTTTTAAATTTAGGCATTTCAAGCAAAGGAGGGTATGGTAGTGTTGATACTAAAGGGTGAATGAGGTAATTTTAAAATTGGAAAAGTGTTGGATTTTTGTCCTTAGTGACTATAAATTGTGATTCTAAACTATTGATCTTGTTATCCAATAGTTGAAATACATTTAGAGTGGCTTGGGGATCTGAATATGATGCACCATGATGGGTCAAATAGGATGGCTCAAAATAGGGATATGATTGATGTGAATGATGTTTATGATAATTATGTTGGTTGGGTTCAAAATATGGTGCTTGGGAACATGGGAACCCAAGGGCATATATTGGTGTGGTTGATGACATTGATTACATGTATTTGGAGGATTTTGTGGTGATTGATGAGTTGGATGTTGATTATATGCAAAGGGTGGTTGGAGTTGGTTATGAGGCTATTGGTATGAATGGGGGGTTGTATGGAGTTCAAATGCTATGGGTATTGGATTGGATGTGATTGGTATAGTTGTAGATTAGACTAATGATAATTTTGAGATAGCTATTTTTATTGTTTATGAGAGGGGTGCTGGTACTAATTGAGGGTGATTTGATATTTTTTAGGTGATGGATGTTGATGTGGGTTTTATGACTATGTCACTAGCCACTTATGAGAATCATGAGGGTGAGAATATATCAAGGGTATCATGGGTGGATGGGAGGACCATGATGGATATTGGGGAAAGGAGCCTAGGTTCAATGGATGAAATGGAGGATTATGGATTTGAGATGGTTTTTGAAGAATATGTGTAGTGTGTGAAGAATGGATGTGATATGGATAAGTTCTAGGGGTGCTTGTTGTGAATATGAATGATGAGAAGAAATAAGAGGATCGTAATATTGTAAAGAACAAGCATAATAGAAGGTAGAAGGATGTGCAACATGTCTGTTGATGATATAGCTGGTAGTGGATGAAGGGTAAGTTGTGGAAGGAGAAGTGGCATTTAGAGTAGTGGATTGTTGAGGTAGGTTAAAAAATGAAAGGAAAAGGAAGGGTTGGATGTGTGCATATGGGATGTGGTATAGACTTGGGCCTATTAATGTTGGTGAGAATTATGCATAATATAGGAGGATGGTGTAAAATTTTACTAACATTATGATGAATGAGCATTATTAGAAAAATATAGGTGGTTTGGGTTTGTGGCCACTAATATTAGGCCTATTGCATGTTGCAGGATGGTGAGATTAGATCCCTCAAGTGGGAAGAACTATGGTGTCACTCCAAAAGCTATCACACTCAAGGTGGAGTGAAGACTGGTAGAAGATGTAGGAGGTGATGGAGGATGATAGGGATTATAATATTTCACCTAGGAGAGTGGGAGGTTAGTGTGGTCATAAACATATAGTGGGGGTAGGGATGGTTATGGTGAGCTAGGTGGTGGAAGACACAATGAAGGGAGATCCTAATTAGTAGAATGTGATTGGGTATGATATATTACATTTGTATAGAGAAGGTAGGTGACATTAAGATCAATATGTATGACCTTGTGATCAACTAGAGAGAGGGGAGTCTCAAGGCTAGGTGATTCAAGAGGGATGGTATGGATAGCATGGTGAATCACACCTAGATCATGTCTAGTGTGATTTGTCTTAGGTGGGTGAGCAATGTGATGGTGAGCTTCATTGGACAAGTTACCCTGATGGATTTGTGACACATTCCCTTGATGAATTGGGAGAATTATTGAAGGATGGGAGGATTGTTCGAAATGGTCCATGGAGACTTGGGCTTGGTATTGGGCCTTGGATTGACTATGGTTTGATACCATAGGTTATTATAAATGAAGTGGTATGTAGACAGAATGTTATCAGTAATAGTGCTTATGGTGGCCTCTTTTGTTTTGAAATAATATACATTATATATAGAAATAGAAAGTCAATCAATCAATTAAAAAAAATAGTTTTGATGTTATTTATGTTTTGTAATGTTCTATGATGTTTTTTTTTGTTTTTTTTGTGTATTTTATATTTTCTAAACCTAGGAACTACGAAGGGGTTATGGAATTAGATCTATAAGGGCATGTTGATCCCACTCCCCTTATAATAAATGAAACACAAATGGCTAATGCGACTTCTTATGATGGTGGGTTAAATTCAGGTATCATAAGAGGGTAAAATAAACCTTCAAAGAGAGGCCACACTATCTAAATCCTGCTACTTACCCAACCAAAATTTCACTTCGCCCTTCTTCAGGCTCAGATAAAAATAATAGCCGCAAGTCCAAAAATTATTAAGCCTAGTGAGCAAAAGGGCGTCTAACATCATATTACCTTGAGATAGTCCCAAGGGTAACAAACTTCCTATTGATGAAATCCAAGAAACAATGTTATATAAATATGGTGGCTAAAGGATCAAATGATGGTTGGTGGTGAAATATAAATGTCATCAATTGATTGTACTCACAAAAACTTTGTGGAATATATTGTGCAAAGTGTGTGTTTGATTTGATTTGCTTTTTGCTTTTTTTTTTTGTTTTTTATTATTATTATTTTGGTTTTTTTTAGATTTGTTGTTTGATGCTAAAAATGCCTATTTACCATGTAGATCTAAATCTAACCCTAAGAAGCCAATGAAAATAATAACCTTTATATTAATGAGCTATGAAAATAAAACTTGATCTAATGAGCCATGAAAGTGAATGATAACTTAAATAATGAGCCTTGAAAGTGAATGATAACTAAAATAATGAGCCTTGAAATTAAATGAAAATTAAGCTAATGAGCCTTAAATATTTGATTTAATATAATGGGTCATAAAAAAACAATGACTGAGATAATGTGTCTTGAGTCTTTGTGCAAAAATTATAAAAAAACTATGTTATTTTTTTGGGAATCTAAAGAAGAAAGGGGAAAGGCTTAAATTTTGAAGAGGAAGACCTTCTAAAATAAAGAAAGTTTGCTAGAACAATTAATCTAAAGAATAAAATATTATGGGGTGCTAAAGAAGACTAAGAAACTATGCTAATGAGAGGAATACCTATGGCAAATTAAGAAATGACTAAAAGAAAAATACGGTTCAAACAAGCAATGAGAAAGAAATAAATGATGACATGAGCCTCTAAATAAAAATAAGTAATATATGCTACCGATCTATGAGGTTATGCTAGAAATAAAAAGAACTAAGTCTACTATGCCTCCATGTCTATGTTTATGTGGTTGTATCTGAGTTTGTGTAGCTACCTTGGGTGGTTGTGTATATGTGTAACCATCCTGGGCAGTTGTATCTAATTTTGTGTAGCCACCCTAGGTGGTTGTTTATGTTTATGTATCTACCCTAGGTAGTTGTCCGTGTCTATGTGGCCACCCTAGGAAGTTGTATCTAAGTCTAGATAGGCATATATTGCAATATTGAGCCTTGGTTTGAATGAGCTGACTATGTGTTTTTTACTCCTATGTACTTGTAATGGAATAAAAAATAGATAGTTAATAAAGCAAGAAAAACAAGCAAGAAAGAATGAGGTATCCTAAGAAAATACACAAGACATACTATGCTATATGCAAGTCCTAAAACATGATCAAAACAAAAGAATGTCAAGTGTGTTAAATGCAAATGGATCCCACCATGATCACCATTTATGTGACTAAGGAAATGCACCATAACATGTAAATCAATAAAATGATATTTGATATTGCATTGATAGACTTTATTTATTACAAATCAATATTTTTGATTACAATGGACCTCCCAAAAGGGGAGAGTTTCCTTTGCAAATGAGTTCAATGGTGCCACAAATAATCTCCTCTATCATACAATAAATTGTAAGGATGTTTTTGAAGTCACATTGCTTGACCTCTCAAGCCTCTGTGGTGATCCTAATACTTACACACAAGACCACAATAAATGCATTAGTATCATCTATTGGAAATTTCTATATAAGGCCCTAAATCATGAAAAAATATTATAAAAATCTCACAAAATCTTACAAAATATTTTATGAAAGTTACAAAAGTATGCAAAATGGTTACAAAATCTTATAATTTCCTTGTTTTACCTTACTTGGATACTTGTTGTTGATTTTCTTGGCAACTTGAGTTATTTTATGTTGTCATTGATATCACATGGATCATTGATGTCATATGGATCACATTTGAGTTTTGGTGGTAACATCACTTCATAAATAATCATTTATGATATTTTGGAGAGCATGGATATATACATGTTTTTTGTGAAAACCAAGGCAGGTAAAATAAAAGGTTTTATTTAAAAACATGGATGGTAGATTTGAAATGGGTCTTTATTAAAACCCAGGTAGGCTTTTCGTTTCATCAAAAAAGGTGCCCTGGTGATGGAGATATTTAATTTTAAATATTTAGTTTAAATTTTAAATTATTTAAAATTTAAAGTTAAATTTTAAAATTAAAAATAAAATTATAGCGCCAACATCTAAAGAAAGGAGGAAAGGCATTTATTAAAAATAATAGCGCCGACATATAAAGAAAGGAGGAAAGGCATATATATATGCCACTAAAAGTTTTGATAAATCCTTGTCCTTGATTTTCAAATGCATTCAAATTGATAACATAATACAAAAAGAGCCGGTGTGTTGAAGCATGTGTAAAGAGACGTATTAAGGGTTTACGAAATTTAGGTCCGTTGAAGAATTTTTCAAATAGGATAACCAAACGCATAGGCACCTTTGGCTTTCTAGAGCATGAGAATGAAGAACTACTTTATATCACAAGGATATGAGGTATGTCAGATGGTTGAAAAAGAGTATAAGATTGAAGGTGATCCCGAGGTAGATAAGACTATCAAAAAATTGGTTGAGATCAATGCAAGGGCAATGAATTGTATTTTGAGTGGGTTACGTGAGATAGATTTTGCAAAGGTCATGGTATGTAATTCAGCTAATGAAATGTGGACCAAGTTGCGGAATACCTATGAAGGATATTCCAAGGTAAAGTTAGAAAAAACTACAAACTCATAGAAAGAGATCCGAGAAATTGAAAATGGAATATTTTGAAGATATAGCAAAGTTTTTACTTCGAGTTGATGAGATTACTAACACCATGAGAGGTCTAGGATTTGAGATGAAAGAATCTATAGTTACTCAAAAGGTTTTGAGATCACTTCCCATGAAGTATGATGCAAAGGTTTCAGCAATAGAAGAAACAATGGCTATCAAAAAGCTAACAATGGAAGAACTACAAGGAAATCTCACAGCTTATGAGATGAGGATAAGTAAGCATTAGGTTTCAATAAAATAAATTGCATTCAAGGTTTTAAAGAAAAGAAAGGAAAAATTACAGAGATAGATAGAGATTTAGATAATGATGAGGAAGCTAACTTCATCAAAAGGAAAAAGGACTAAAGGAATTATAGAGATATGAAGAAATTCAAATGCTACAAGTGTGGCGATTTTGGTCACTATGCAAACAAGTGTCCACATGAAGAAAATAGTGATGATGAAAAATAGGGTCACAGAAGAAAAGAATATGGAAAGCATAAGCATGACAAAGATGACAGATACAAGCAAAGCAGGTATGAGAAGAAGAAAAGTTTTTGTAAGATAAAGAAAATTTTCTACATTGAATAAGCAAGTGATAGCTCAGATCACAGTGATAGAGACAAGTTAGATGATGAAAAGGAAGAACATTTATTCCTAGGAATAGAAGGTGAAAGAGAATAGTGCTTTGTGTGTGGTCAAAGAGATCACAAATCAGGATATCGCAATGGATTCAGTGATATTGAATATGAGATGACACATCAAGGAAACAAGCATGGTCAAAGAAATCATGAAATTTTATTTGCTATATAATATTATAATGATCTTAGTGATAGTGAAGATGAAGAAGGATTTTTCTATGGGATAAAATAAGTAGAAGAAGAACATTAACTCCAAACATAAGAAGTTAAACAAGAGAATATTGTAATAAGGATAGATGTCTCAGTTGATCTATAGGAAGACTTCAATGATATCCATGAGCAACTACAAGAGGTTAAGGAGAATCTAAAAGAATTGAGATGTAATACTTGAGAAGTTCGATCCATAACATGACTCAAACGGTCAAGATATTTTCACTAAGAAGGAAACATATATTTCAGAGACAATAAATATGGATGCCAATATGCTATTTGTCACAAATGAAGAGAAAGAAGAGGAAGGTTCCAAAGCACCAAAGGTCTCATATTTCAGGTTTGGGGAATCATACTCAAAAGGAAAGGAAGTTCTAAAATATGAAAGCAAGGAAGCACCTAAGTGTTACGAAGAAAGTTCCAAAGTTCCTATGGCTTCAAAAATCCAGTTTGGATATTGTTTTAAGATAGGTGAATCAAGTTCAAAAGGAAAATAAATTCTTGAAAAGGAAAGCAAGGAAGAACTTAAGGAAGAGGATTTAGATACTACAAAGAAGGTTCAAGGATACAATGCACAAATAAAAAATGATCACAAGGTTAATGGTCAAGAAAGGTATGAAGAACCAAGGCATGAACAAAGTGATTTTCAAGGACATTGTTTTTCTTGTAATGGATTTGGACATAGGGCTATACATTGCAGGGTTTATGGATCAAAGAAGTTTGATTTTTCTAGAAGAAAATTCAAAGGAAGAAGGTATGGTTTTCAAGGACATTGCTTCTCATGCAATAGAATTGGTCATAGAGATTCTCAGTGCAAATAAAATGAGCAACATGGTTTTGGATTTAGAGCTACACAATTTATAAGTCATGGTCATAATGATTATGAAAACAAAACTTCACAATATAGGGTTCAGGAAAGGAATGGATATGGAAATTATTTCAAGAAAGAATTCAGGATATGGGCACCGTCCAAAGGCTACAATATCAAGTGTTTTAATTGCAATAAATTTGGACATATTGCAAAATGGTGTAGGACTCAATTCCAAACAAGTTTAATATATGAAGGTCAAGCAGTTTCAAGGCAAGAAGGTCAAACAGGTTCAAGACAAGAAGATCAAGTAATTCATCAAGTAAAGAATTTTAGAAAAATATGGAAGGAAGTTGACAGAGAAAAGAAACAATGTAATATGGGAGTAAAAGTACTCCCACCCCAAAATAAATCACCTCAAGAGAGAAGGTGGTGAGGGGGATATGCTTAAGAGTCATATCTTTTATCCCCATAGGTGTCCCTTTTGCCATTGATGTCAAAGGAGGAGATATTTGAGTTAGGGGAGCAGCCTCCAAAGAGAGCATTGAGTTAGGGAGAGCAGCCTCCAAAGAGAGTATTGAGTTAGGGAGAGCATCCTCCATAGAGAATGTTGAGTCAGGGGGAGCAGCTTTGATTCTCAGAGATGGTTTTTGCAATGATTGTGGTGACTTGGATTAGAGGTGTTGCCATCAATGACAAAGGGGAATATTATTGGAAATTTGAGTTATTTTATGTTATCATTGATGTCACATGGATCATTGATGTCATATGGATCACATTTGAGTTTTTGTGGTAACAACACTTCATAAATAATCATTTATGATATTTTGGAGAGCATGGATATATACAAGTTTTTTGTGAAAACCAAGGCAGGCAAAATAAAAGGTTTTATTTAAAACTATGGATGGAAGATTTGAAATGGGTTTTTCTTAAAACCCAGGTTGGCTTTTCGTTTCATAGAAAAAGGTGCCTCGGTGATGGAGATATTTAATTTTAAATATTTAGTTTAAAATTTAAATTTAAATTTTAAAATTAAAAATAAAATTATAGCACCGACGTCTAAAGAAAGGAGGAAAGGCATATATTAAAAATAATAGTGCTGACATCTAAAGAAAGGAGGAAAGGCATATATATATATATATATATATATATATATATATATATATATATATATATATATATATATATATATATATATATATATATATATATATATATATATATATATGCCACCAAAATTTTTGATAAATTCTTGTCATCGATTTTTGAATGCATTCGAATTGATAACATAATGCGAAAAGAGCCTGTGTGTTGAAGCGTGTGCAAAGACGTGTGTGAAGGGTTTACAAAATTCGGGTCCATTGAAGAATCATTCACGGAGGATAACCAAATGCATAAGTACCTTTGGCCTAGTGGTTCGTGCACTGTGTAATAAGTAGGAGGTCCTACGATCGAGTCTTGCTGGGGATGCTTGTTGTGTTGAAATGCTTGAAGCGTTTTTGAGTTTTTGAAGGGCGCAAAATATTGAGGTATTTGTTTTGGTCCGTTCCCATTTGAACACGTGAGGGCATGTGGTCCAATGGTGGATTGGCTGTGGTTAAGGCACTGAGTGAGGAGGCGTCAAGGGATCGAATCTCGTCAGGGATAGAGGCAAGTTAATATTTTTTTTTAATATTTTATTTTTCTAAAGTTGCCCTAGGAGAAATAAGGGTTATGATGCACCTTAAGAAAAAGAGATATTTCTGGTGATTTTATTTTTGGAAGTATATCATATTATATATCGTTGAAAAGCTTATTTCAAGGGCTATTTTGTTAAATTTCTTAGAGGGAGAAATAAGATGTGTGTAAAGAGTAAATAGGTTCAAAAGTGAAGGTTGCTTTGTTCTTTTCAAAGAATATTAATCCTTTCATGAGGGGACATGATCTATTTTATTGAGTAGGAGTAAGAAGGTGTTATTTGGATATTATTGTTGTGTTATTAATCATGATACCTAACCCTGATTGAAAGTTAAAAAAGAAATTTTGTTGGGTGTGGCAGATTTAGTGGACAACTAATAAGGCATCAAAAAGGTATGAGCAATATTCTCCATTGACTTTGTTTATGGTGGTTGATTTATGAAATATCATTGGAGAGAAAAGGATTTATTGTGGTTTCCATTTTGGTTGGTTGAATGCTTCAATATTTTTTGGTTTGAGAGTTGTGTTTAAACCTTGTTTTATAAGCATTGTTGTTGAAGCCCATTGATTGTACAAAGAACTTGAACTTGAGTTAGAGAACAACATGAGTATCATTGTTATGTGATATTTGTGGTTGAGCATTGTTGGAAACATTTGAGTTGGTTGATACTTTCTTGGACTAGGGTTTGTGAGAAAGAGTTTTTCCTTGTTGTGATTGGTTGAGTAGAGTTGTTTGAGCCTAGTCAAGTGAATGTGTGAAGTGGTTGTTCAAGTTCCATGAAACAAACTATTCTATATTCTGATTTGAGTTGAGATCATTGTTGATCATTGTTGTCATCCATTGTAGAGTGTATTGCCATTAATTGTTGAGTTCATCATTGAGCCTTGCCTTCATAGATATGTGGATGAGATTTGAGTGCTACTTGAGCATGATTTATTGAGCCTTTGAGAAGGCCTTTGGGATATATTTTTGGACAGATTTATGGTAGCTTTTGCATATGATTGATTGAGCCCTTGAGAAGGCTTTTAGGATAGATTTATGGATAGATTTGTGGCATATTTTGTGCATGATTGATTGAGACTTTAAGAAGTATTTTAGATATATTTCTAGACAAATATGTGGCATGTTTTGTGCATGATTGATTGAGATTTTGAGAAGGCTTTTGGATAGATATGTGGATAGATTTGTGGATAGAGTTTGAGAAATTTCTTGGTGAGCTTTCTAGAGCAGATTTGAGCAAGTTCTTGGTGAGCTTGCTCAAGCAGATTTGAACAAGTTCTTGGTGAGCTTGCTAGAGTAGATTTTAAGCAAGTTCTTTGTGAGCTTGCTAGAGCAGATTTTGAGCAAGTTCTTGGTGAGCTTGCTAGAGCATATTTTGAGCAAGTTCTTGGTGAGCTTGCTAGAGTAGATTTTGAGCAAGTTCTTGGTGAGCTTGCTAGAGCATATTTTGATTAATTTCTTGGTGAGCTTGCTGAATAAGATCAGTGGATTGCCTACCTGAGCAGATCAAGATTGCCTTACTGAGAAGATTAGTGGATTGCATACCTAAGTATATCATGCTTGCCTACCTGAGAAGATTATTGGATTGCCTAGCTAAGTAGATCAGTGAATTTTCTTGCTGAGCAGATCAGTGGATTGCCTACCTAAGAAGATTAGGATTACCTACCTGAGTAGATCAGTAGATTGCCTACCTGAGAAGATTAGTGGATTGCCTAGCTGAGCAGATTAGTGGATTGCCTTATTGAGCAGATCAATGGATAGCCTAGCTTTGAGTGGATCAAAGTAATCATTTGTATTGGGATACGAATCCCTATTTATTTATGAAATATTATAAGGATATTATCTTGTGGAGTACCCCACATTGGGGGAACCATGTTAAATATTGTGTCTCAATTGTGTGTGGTGATTTGTGCTCTTGCTTACTATTGTTATCTATGTCATTAATGCACATTGCTATATTTGGATATTGCAATTAAGGAAACTAATTGATATTGGTTTGGAAAGAAAGTAAAAAGTGGGCGCTATACTGTTCACCCTTCCCTCTTAGTATAAGATTGTGTTCTTCAAATTTTGGGTCTTTGTTTGTCTTTGATACTCAACCACCAAAGGTGTTTGGCTCTTTATAATCTTGTAAGGTGGTTGGCCTCTATGTAGCTACCCAGGGTGATTGGCTCTGTGTTTTAGCAAGGGCTTCAAACTTGGATTTGGACCTTTCTATAAGTGTCTCAAGGATTTTGGTGTAGATATAATTTTATTTTTTTGTTATATATGAGCATAATTGTAAATAAATATTAGCACACATTCTAAAAATACTCCATGATTGATGATATTGAGCTCCTCGAATGAGGGACTTGCATTCACAAATTCAAAAATCCACAAGGAGGGTCAAACAAAATCTAGGTAGAGTTTTGATAATGTTTTTTGAAATCTCTCTTGAAGTGAATGAAATGGGAGCATATTTATAATATTTTCAAAGGGTGATAAATATTATGAAGGGGCAATAGGATGGTGCACAAGTGGCCTAGGTGAGATAAGGGAGGAATCTTAAGTTTCCCTAATTTGCTTCTTGGATAGACATGTGTGTAATATTCTCTAATTTGGGCTTTGATACACTATGATGTGTTATGATATGCCTCATTAATACCCTTTGGTAGAGATATTCCTCATCCATCAAAATGACATACTTCATTATTGTGCTTGGGTGGTGATATTGTCACCCACCAAAATGACATGCTTCATTCATGTGCTTGGGTGGAGGGATTCCTCATCCACAAAAATTGTATGTTTCATCAATATGCTTGGGTAGAGGGAATCCTCACCCATGTGCATTAATGAGCCTAGAATATGAAGGATAAAAGGGATTAAATTCCAACTAGAGTGAGGTGGATCAGGGTTAAAATAGAGTGATTATCTCATGATTATCATGGGTTACGCATAGGAAGGTGCTTATGATAGTCAAAATGAATATTTATAAGGTTGAAATGTATTAATTAAAATAGTTGCATAATTTATTAATTATTAAAATTTAACAAATGCTAATATGACAATTTTTAGGTGTCTACAATAATCTTAAATTACTTCAAGTTAGTCCCAAGGGCAACCAGTTTCTTGGTGATGAAATATAGGAAACTATGTGATCTATACTATGGTGTCTAAGTGATCAATTAATATTTGGGGATGAAACCCAATGCCACCGATTGGTTTTCCTTGCAAAATATTATGGAAAAATATGCAAGTGTGTGTGATTTAGATGTTTTTATTATTTTTTGTGTGTCAAGGGTACCTACTTGCAATGCATGACTAAAGCTAATCTAAAATATGCAAGATGCATAGCAAACATGTACTATTCCTTATATTACCTATCACTACCTAATCCAATAAATAAGAAAATAAATAAAAGGCCTACCCTAAGAATGAGGTACAACTAGTCTAGGAAAGAGTGATAAGGAAGGATACTAGCTAAGAAAATGAGAGAGGATCTATCCTATAAGGAAAATATAAAAGGAGAAAACCTATGCTAAAATAGAAGGAAGAAGCCTATGCTTAGAGAAGAAAAAAAGAAATTCTATGTGAGGAGAAGAAAATATTTTCTAAAGAAGAAGGAAAGTGAAAACCCTAAATTTGGAGGAATGGAAAAAAGAAAGAGAATTTGTAGAGAAGAAGAGAGACCTAAACTAGTGATAAAATGGATAAAGTGGAAAGGAAAGGCTATAAAATGACCCTAGGTATGACATTCTAGAGTGAGATAGTTTATAATGCTAACTGCTAAGGTTTTGGTGGTTTCTAACCCCCAATGGCGGTTGGGACTACTAATTTATAGGGGGTAGACAATTGGACCTAGTGGTAGGTTACAAGGAAAAAAAATTTAGGTACAACTTGACATAATGATGCAGGGACTATGGTTGGTGGACTACAACCAATTTAGTTATTGATTCTAATTCAATATAAGCTAAATGAAGAGGGAAAAGTGCTATGCTAGGGGAATAAAGGATTATGATGACCCTATCCTATGGAAATAATGAAGACACTTGGGAAAACAACTATTCTAAGGAAAATAAACCATGCTAAGAAATGAAAGGCAACTATTATATGAGAATAAAAAACAACTAATCTATGCAAATGAAGAACAACTAGTCTAGGACAAAGAAAAACAATTAATATATGAATATGAACAAAAACTAATCTATGAAGAAAGGATCCACTATGGTAAGAAATTTTAAGAAAAAAATATGCTAAAGGGAATGAGAACAACTATGCTAAGACAATGAAAGTAGCTATGGTAAGAGACTATTCTAAGAAAATAAAAAAACAACTTTTCTAGGAAATGAATACACCTATGCTAATGAAATAGTAACAACTATGCTAAGAAAATTAAAGTCACTATGCCCATAAATTATTCTAAGAAAATGAAAAAGCAACTTTGCTAGGAAATGAAGACAATTATGCTAATGAAATGGAAACAACTATTCTAATACAATGAATGTAACTATGCTAAGAAACTATTCTAAGAAAATTAAAAAGCAAATTTTCTAGAAAGTATAGACAACTATTCCAATGAAATGGAAACAACTATGCTAAGAAAATGAAAGTAACTATTCTAAGAAAATGAAAAATCAACTTTGCTAGGAAATGAAGAAAACTATGCCAATAAAATGAAAAAAACTATGTTAAGACCATGAAAGTAACTATGCTAAGAAACTATTTTAATAAAATAAAAAAGCAACTTTGCTAGGAAATGAAGACAACTATGCTAATGAAATGAAAATAACTATGCTATGGAAATAAAAGCAACTATGCTAAAAAGATGAAAACAACTATGATAAGGAAAATGAAAGGCAACTATGCTAGAAGGATAAAAAAAAACTATGAAAATGAAGAGGAAAATAAATTAATCCAAGGAAAGGAAAAACAACTATGACAAGAAATTAAAAACAACTAATAATAAGTAAAATTAGGAGGAACTATGCCAAGGAACTTAAAAGCACCTACTCTAAGGAAATGAAAGGAACTATGCTAGGGAAAGTAAAGCAACTAAGCTAGTGAAAGTAAAGCACCTAAGCTAAGAAAAGGAAAGCACCTATGTTAGGAAAAGTAAAACAAGTAAGCTAAGACAATGAAAAACTACTATGCAAAGGGATTTGGAAAGAAAAAATAAGATAAGGGATGGAAAAAAACTAAGCTAAAGGATGGAAATACAACTAGGCTATGAAATTGAAAATAACTATGATAAAGAAAACAAAGGAATGATGATGATTTAGGATGAAAACTAAAGAAAAAAAATCTCTAACCTATGGTCCTGTGCTATTGGTGGAGTTGGTAGAAGTTGCTAGTATGTATTTGTAGTTACTATCTTAGGAATACTAGCTGTTAGTGTTGGTTACTAACTACCAATGGTGGTTGGGACTATTGATTGCCAAGGGCCTGGTGGTTGGACCTAGATACAAATGATAAGAGATTGAGAGGGGGGTCCTAGTTCTGATTGATGTAAGGATGATTTTGATGTGGTTTTAGAACTATGACATAGAAAAAAATAAATGAAATTAGCAGGAAAAGTATGATAAACAAAGAAACATGAAAAATCCCAAAAGAAATTCACAAGATATGTTAGGATAAAAAGTAGTAAGAAACAACTAGTGCTATAGCCTATGAAAGATAATAAATGCCTAGTGTGTCATGGGTTAATGAGGTCCCATCGTGATCATAAAAAATGTAACAAATCAATTGCACCATTTTAATTGATTTACAAAGAGGATATTACAATGATGTTCTCTTTTACAAATGGCCCTCTTGGGGCTTACAACAAGGGCTCCAAAATGAAGAAAAATCCTTTTTACAAAATATACATCAAATGGTGTTTCAATAGTCTTCCTTGGTCACCTCCAAAGGGTAGATGGGTTTCAATAGCCATAGTAGTTGGACCATCCTAGGTTGCATGCTCCTTCATGGCACCTGCACATAACCCACAACAAATATTAGTAGCATATATGGGTCTACCATGGTTAGACCCGAATCAATGGAAGATGCCAACAATGATAAAGTTAAAAACCTTAATTAAAGTAGTATAAAAGTTTAGAATACTAAAAAAAAAAAAAAATATTACCTTTTTGACTTACATGTTATTGATTTGGTGTCTACTTCTAGTCTTAGAATGGAATCACTCAAGGGGTAGTAGTTGCACTATTGACTGCCAAGAGGCTAGAGGTTGCGTATATATTGTTTAGAATTCTATGAAATTTGGTGGATGCATTTTACATGTTGACAATAATATACCCTAAAAATTTTGTGTTTATCAAAGTTTGGATGAGTGAGTTATGGTCAAAACAAATCGAGTAGTTCTGACTAAAAACCTAGTCTCTACTAATCGCTTAGGGGGTGGCGGTTGGGTCTGTAATTACCATAGGGTAGGCTGGTAGATCCTTACTAATTTTTTGGTTTTAATATTTAGTATGGTATCTATATGGACTATTGAGAGACTCTAGTGCTAGTTTGGTATAGGTTTTGACCTTATATTTGAGAGCAGTCCCAAGAAAAATGTGGAGGTATACTTCAAGACATATTCATTCCATGGTTGTTTTATGCACATAAAAAGGAGGATGATCACCCTAGGAGGATTAAACACACACAAAGGAGCAAAGTTATGGAGAAATTTTGGTAAATTTTTGGCTAGTTAATTTGAGTTTCTTCTACAATAAATAAATGAGGGGGAATTTATAGAAATTTGCAAGGGAGAGGGGGGTGGTGACTAGGAGGTGAGGTGGAATGAGGTGGAAGTCATGTGGTAGGTGCAGAGGAAAATAAAAATCTAAAAATTTCCATTTGGAGGATGTGAAACTTCCACTATTAATGGCCTTGGGAGAGGAGAGTCCTCACCCACCCAAGTGGCATGTGCACATCAAGTCTTATTAATGCACTTGGGTGGGAGAGGACTTTCACCCTTCCCAAGTGTCATAAATGGGCATGGGAAGTGATGATGGAGCATGGGGATGTGGAAACCTAGGGTGATGTGGAGGAATTTTAAATTCATGAAAAAGTGCAAGGTGGATTTGGAAGGATTTGGGAATTCATTGGAGGCCTTTATTGGGATATTTGACTAGGGATTTGAGGAATTTTAAATTCATGGAAAATTGCAAGGAGGGTGTGAAGATATTTGGAATTTGAATAGAGATATTTATTAGTGAATTTTATGGGGACTTTGAGAGATGATTAGGATGTTTTGGATATTTTATTTGGATTTGTGAATTATTGTGGATATTTGACTAGGGATTTGGAAGTGATTAGGGCTTTTATCAGGGGTGTTGATAAAGGATTATGGGTTGATTGCAGTTTTAGGATTTTTGAGGGTGATTTGGAATTTTTTTTAGGAATTTAGGGAAATTAGAGAAATTTGAGGAATTTAGAAGAATTAAAGAATAATTAGAGAGATTTGGGAGGATTTAGGGGAATTAAAGAGGAAATAGAAGAATTTAGAGGGAATTAGGTGAATTAGAGAGGGGACTAGAGGAATTTAGAGGAATTAGAGAAATTAGAGAGGGGATTAGAGGAATTAAAGGGAATTAGATGAATTTAGATTGAGAATTAGAATATTTGGAGGAATTGAGAGAAATTAAAGAGAGGGTTAGGGATTTCAATGAAATTTAAGATGAATTAAAAAGGAATTAGAGGAATTAAGAGGAAATTAGAAGAATTAGAGAGAGAATAGAGGAATTTAGAGACTAATTTAAGATAATTAGAGAGAAAATTGAGATTTTTAAAAGGATTTAAGGAAATTTGGTATCTTGGTGGATTGATTGAAAAATGGGTTTAGGTGGTTACAAAATTAACACTTTTTGGGTATCTACATGTTGACTATGACTCTTCTTGTTCCTAAATTAATATATTAGCATCTGATGTTGTAGATTTTAGAAGTGGTTCATAGAGCACTTTTATCCTGACCAATTTGTATGGTGTAATATCTATATCATATTATTGGACCTTATTAATCCATTTAGCTCTTTTCTTACCTAGTTCCCCTTGTAATATTAAATTTCAAACATCTAGATGCACAACGTATACTATTGTTCTCCTCTAAGATATATAATGCATTAGTTTTTTAAGATATTTCATCGGAGAAAAAACTAAATTCTCAATGAATTTGTATCATTCTTCATGTTTGTGTAGAGTCTAACTCATAAAAGCTATATGCCACTGATTGTGCGCCTTATACTTTTGAGTAAGTATGGTTGTGTAGTTATATTCTAATCCAAAAAAATAGATAATGAACTCCTTTATATAATCAAGGTTAGCTAACACTAGGGCTTTCGTTATGGATTCTTTGATGCTTCTGAAAGCCTATCTTCTAGTTTTGGTTCACGTGAAGTTTTGCTCCTTTCTTAGCATCTCTATCATTAGCTTCACTATCTAGGTAAAATTATATATAAAATTTAATCAAAGAATTATTGTATGTTGCACTTCATATTTTGAGAATTTCACACAAAATTTTAAACTCTTTTAAGGTTTTATTTGAATCTCTTTGAATTCGTATTCATAAATATTTATTTTTTGGCTAGTTGGCAAACTACTGTTATCAAATAGACTTTCTAGAGTGACTAGTCCCTTAGGAATATGATTTTTATTTAGTTGGACCATTTCATTCTCATTGATTTTATTAACTGCATTTATACAATATATATAAAATACATGTCAAAAGGTTTCCCTATCTAGTATTGATGGCATGAATACCAATTTGACAAATTTTGAGTTCTTTCTTAAATTATATGTCAAACGAAAGTTGGCTCCATGATAAGATAATGCATTAGTTGCCTTTATGTTCAATGCCTCAAGTATTTCTAACAAGTCCCAAAATGCATTAATAAGCAAGCTAATGCATTAGTTGCCTTTATGTTCAATGCCTCAAAGATTTCTAACAAGTCCCAAACTCTATTTTAGTAAGTTTTAATATATTTTTGTTGTTGTATTTATCTATTACTTGATTTACTACCACAATTGAATCTTTATAAATGATCAATTGTTTTATTCACATATTTTATGCTTTCTTGAGCCCAACGCATAGTGCTTCGTACTCTATCACATTATTGGTACAATTACAATTCAGCCTATCAACACCATGTCAACTCTAGTTTCATTGTTGCACCTACATTGAAATAGAGCTTCCATATTTCATTCTACTTGAAATCCCCCTTATGTATGACCAAACATTTGTTCTTTTCTGGTTTGGAAATGGAATAAGTGTCAATCCTAGCACTTATTAAAACATAGATGCTTGGTTCTCATTTCCTATAATCTATCTATCATAATATTCAACAATATTATTTTAAATTAAAACAAGGTCTTGAGAGAATCTAAATGAGTCTAAAGCATATATTCCATTATTTATTGATCTTGTAGCTTCTATCTCATTTTTATTTTTAATGAGACACTTATTGAATCCATTTATATATCTGAACTCAATCATCCTTTTGCTTTCTACCAATTTGGTCACTAAAATGAGATTTTATGTTAATCCAAGAACATACATCACATCATGTAACACAAAATTTGAAAATGATGTACTAGGTGTCACATAGCCACATCCATGAACAAGATAGGTTTTACCATCTACAATTTTTAAATCAAAGTTATCTTTGACTTTTACACAATCAAGCCATTATATATTACCTATAATATGATGACTGACACCCAAATCTATGTACTTAAGATCTTTATATTTTTGAACCATATGGTTATCACTATTTGATGTTATCTTGCATTGTTGGTAAGAATTATGAAGAATATTGTGATTTTGAATTCTTCCATAATGTTTTCTATGTTGATAAGTCCCTCTTGATAATTTCTCCATTAATTCCTTTGGTGTAGACTTCCTTATGTCTCTAGATTTTTTAAATAAAAAAAGCAAATTTCTATGTAAAAATTGTTGTTGTAAACCTTATGACTCCCTAATTGAATATAAACTAGAATATTTACAAACTTATAAATTCCTAAATTTTAAGTAGAATTCCTTGTCTCTCCATGATTAAATTATTGCAAATATTCTATGGTTTTAGAATTTCAATAAATCACTAAAGCTATTATTGAACCCTTTGAAAAACAAGACTTCAAAAATAATAAAGCCTACTTATCACTCCAATCAAGTAGTTAAAGCATTAATTTTTCTATTAAACTACTTATCTCTCCACTAGACTTATTTAACCTTAGCAAATAAATAATAACTTGAACTTATTTCTCCTTTTAACCTTAGGAAAAATTAATAATCTCTACAAACCCTAATTTACCTCCTTAGGGCATGTAACTTGGCGAACAATTTTTGGCACTACATTATGCTCTTCCCTTGACTTTGAAAAGATGGTTGCTCTGCTACAATCATGTGAGGCTTTAGTGCTAAATTTGTATTGGCCTTTTACTTTGCTTCAACATGTGAGAAGTGGATTGTAATATCTTCACCTTACTTGAGAATGTGAGAAGTGGATGGAGATTCCTTGCACATATTCCTACTTGAGCTTCTCATAAGATATTACAAAAATTGCCCATCTATCTTCCTTGTGCCACATGGTGATGCATGCTTGAATAGTTGATGCTCCTTCATATGCTTGTAATGTTCAAGCATTTCACTTTCTTGGGCACTCAAATTAGGGTAATGCTTGCACTTCCCTCTGGCCACTAATGCATTATATTTCAACACTCCTTTTGAATAACATTAGAATGCTATATATATTTTGATAGACACTTGGGATTTTATCTTCCATGAATCTAACTCCTCTTTTGCCCTAATTTTTAACTTTATTGGTGCTTTGATTCCTGTGAAATGGATTTAATACTCAATTATTTATCTCCTGTCTCTTGGGATTTTAGGTGCATTTCTTAGTCCTTGTGTTTCTTGGTTGGCATATACTACATCGTCTGTACAACTTGGATCATGTATCTATGGATGGCACCATCTCTATATCTTAGATGGTGGCTACGTAACATTACCAGTCCTTAGAGTCTTCATCAATTTTATTGTTGCTCAATGGAGCTAATACTTGAGTTAAACCTTTATTTTTTAGTTGCTTATTCTCTTTGATAATATTGGTTGCCTTGATGGTACTACACTTAACGTTTGTTATCTTATTTGGGTTGAGTGCTATTAAACTTCTTTTGAAGATTTGCTACCATGTTATGATGTTGTCAGATTCTATCTTGGTGCTCTTTGTATTCTTAACTTTATATGGTGAAATCTTAAATAGTACCTTGATCACTTTTAATATTATCATCTATTATTGATATTCTTGATATCTATGTAGATATAGATTTGAATACCTTGGCCCTGACATAGAACATTCTTACAAACCTTTCCTTGAATGCAATGCTTTCTTATTTGTAGGTGCACATATCGAGATTTTATGAATGATGCTCTTAAACTCTTCAATATAATTTTTTCAAGAATTTTACTTCTATGAAATTCCTTTGCTTTTGGTGCTACTATGGCACTCCTCGTAGACTACACTAGATGCTTCTTGAATAACCTTAGTCTAGTGCATATTTGCTTCTTAATCATGCATCTTTCTGATTTTGTAGGTGCCTCTATTTGAATTTTGAATGCAGCTAGGAAGTAATACTTCCTTTATAAACTTTAACTTTGATAACTTGACCTCTGCTATTTGTTCTTGACCATATAAATCCGCTCCTTGGTTGAAAAATTGCTTTAATTATAGACTACTGAATATATTTCTCTTCCTTATGTTGTACTTGTCTATATTTTATTTTGACTTATTTAAGGAGGCCTTACATTTACTTTTGAGCCTACAATATTCTTCTCTGGTTCTTGAACCTTCAATTTACTAGCACTTTTACTTTTGCCTAGCTTTCCTTAAAATATACTTTTCTTAGCATTGCCTTTTATTCTACTTTAGAATTATTAGATGCTTCATATTTCTAATGGATATTATGTTTTCTCCTTGCTTTTTACTTTGCTAATGCTTTATTCCTTTGTTGTTTCACTTTGTTATCCTCTTGTAGATATAGGTGCAAGAAACTCAAGTATTGGATCACTAGTGTAGGGTGCTCTCCAAGATTAAACTCACACTATGTTATCCTCTTGAATACCTACAACCATTAATAATTTAACTTCTTAAAAATACACTTAATCACCTTTAATATGCAACTTTCTCTGCCTTGTATATGATTCTAGACTTCTTTATTTCTTATAGTTCCTTTGAGCCTTAATTATTCCCCCTTGTGCTTAGTTTAATTTTGAGCATTACTTCTCTATTATCTATGGGTGTATTATATTTCTTGAAACTCCTTTATTTCTCTTGGAACTATTTTATCTCTCTTTATTTGTCTTCAATGTTGTTCTTGAAGATTTTAATATTTTTCTTGATTGAATATGCTACCTTCTCTAGCTTCAATTATTCTATATTTGATGTTATTATAATGTTTCACTTGCTTTCAATATTTCCCTTGTGGCCTTCAAATGCTACCTTTCTCTTCAATGTTGTCCTTGTGACATCCAAATACTTTTAATATTGTCCTTGTGGCATTCACTCCAAATATTACCTTTATCTTTTGCTATTCTAAATATTCTAACTTTGTTGTCCAATGTGGACTACTAGAATGCTTCCTTTGATGTGCTATGTGATGTCCTTTAGCTAGGACTATCTTCAAGACTTTCTATCTTGAATTCTCTTGAAGTATTTTTCTACCTTCAAGTTTGCTTTCTCTATCAAAATTTTCAATAGGACCTCTTTCTTGGGTCTCTTAATTTACCTTCAATGGGATTTTTCTCAAGTTTCCTTTATTTGCTTCTATGAGACCTCTTTTCTCTTGGGTCTCATTTCTCTTTTCGATCTCAAGGTCTATCTCAAATATCTAAAACTATGATATAGAGTACCTTCTATGTTGAATTTTTTCTTGGAATAGGTAAACTCAATCTATCTATCTATCAAGGTCTATCTTTGAGACCTAAAATACTTATCAAGATCTATATATAAAATTTAACTAAAACTCAAACTAATCCCTGCATGAAGAAGGATCACAAATTTCTAGTTGAAGAACACAAGCTTATACTGAGAGGGGGGTGAACAGTATAAGACCACTTTTTACTTTTCTTTCCCAATAAATATTATGCAATGTATAGATAGCAATATCAACAATAGTAATCAAAGCAATGCACAAATCACCACACACAATAGAGACACCAATTTTATGTGGTTCACCCAATGTGGGCTACTCCACGGAGAAAATATTTTACTAAAATTTCCTCAATCAATCTCTTGGGAATCCTTTCCCTATTACAATGTTTATGGACCTCTTTCCAAAGGAGACACCAATCCCCTAATCAAGTTCATGGATCTCTATCCATAGGAGAACTCCTTTCTCCTCTTGCTCTAGTTGGTGATCTTCTAGAAGAACTATTGCCCCCACTACTCTGGCTAATGGATCTCTATCCACTGAAGACACCTATCCTCACTACCTTGGATTATGGATCTCTATCCACTGGATACTATCATCCTCTATACTCTATCACCTTCAAAGCTCTATCTCAAATCTGCACTAAACATAGTCCTTTGATCTAGCATAAATATGCTCAATATCTATCTCTGGTCTGGCATAAACCTATCCTCAAATCTGCACCAAAATCTATCCTCAAATATATACTAAATATACTTCTAGCACAAATTATCCTCAATATCTGTCCTTGATTGCACTAAACATAGTCCTTCGGATCTAGCACAAATCTATCCTCAATATTTGTCCTCTAATCTACTAAACATAGTCCTTTTTCTATCCTCTACAATTAACACAAAGCTTGATCCAATCATAAATCAATATTGCTAGATCTGCCCCAAACCTTCACTCAAGGTTTGAACAAATCAATCAATCAATTCTACTCTCAACACTAATCTATCCACAAAATCTCACACTAATCTATCCACAAGTCCTCTCTAGAACTTGTCTAATCTGCTCTCAACAAGTCCTCACTAGAACTTGTCCAAATTTTTTCTCAAGTCTTCTCTAAGACTTACCTCAAATCTTCTCAACAAGTCCACACTAGAACTTGTCCAATCTCATGGAAACATAAAGAGAATTGTTAGAGACTCAATATGCTTCACATTCATCACAATGCTCAATCACTTTCAATCACTCTTTTAGAAACATATAGAGAATTGTTAGAGACTCAATATGCTTCACATTCACCTCAATGCTCAATCACTTTCACTCACTCCTTTTAGAAACATATAGAGAATTGTTAGAGACTCAATATGCTTCACACTTACAATGCTCAATTACTTTCAATCACTCTTTTGGAAACATATAGAGAATTGTTAGAGACTCAATATGCTTCACACTCACAAACTCTCAATCACTTTCAATCTTTCTTTTATTACAGAAACATATAGAGAATTGTTAGAGACTCAATATGTTTCACACTCATCAACACTCAACCTCTTTCTCAAATCAATTCAGAATATAGAACAATTTGTTTCATAGAACTTGAACTATCACTTCACACATCCACTTGACTAGGCTCAACCAACTCTACTCAACCAATCACTCAATGAAATAATCCTTGCTCACAAACCCTAGTCCAAGCATATGAACACTCACTCAAATATTTCCAACAATGCTCATCAACCAATCTCACATAACAATGATACTCATGATCTTTGCAAACCCTAGTTCAAGTTCTTCACTCAATCAATCACTTCAACAATAATGCTTATAAAACAATCTTCACATAACAATGATACTCATGATCTTTGCAAACCCTAGTTCAAGTTCTTCACTCAATCAATCACTTCAACAACAATGCTTATAAAACAAGGTTTTATCAACAACTCTCAATTTCAGAAAACCTTGAAGCATTAATTCAAAACACACTCAACAATGCTTACCAAACAATCCTTTTCACTCCAACTTTGCATTCACAACTTTCAACAATCACTCACTAGGAAGAATATGCCCATACCTTTTATTTGATGTAGAAGTGACCTTGGAAAACCTGTCTCAATCACAATTTTCTCTTTTGCCAATCTCAATAGTTAGATGATAAAATATCACACTAACTTTCTCACAAAATAATTCTCAATTACAAAAATAATCAAACTTAATTACACCTTATTTCTCCTTCTTAAAATAATATCCAACAACACAAATCTTCAATCAAAACACTTCTTCCAAAACTCTAACTCATCAAAAGAACCTCTTAACATTTTAATTTCATCATAACCCTTTTTAGAAATATATCTAAAAAATAATCCAAACTCTACTTATGACTCCCTACTTAATATTGCATTAATTAAATAAATCACTTTATAAAATAATGCAATAAATCAATTTCCAAATTTTCTAAGGTAAAACAAATTTACCCTAGCCAAAATAACCTTTCAACACTTAGGTTAATATCATAACCTAACTTCCACCTTATTCCTCCTAAGACCTTAGCAATATGCAAATATAATTTCTAACTTTCACCTTATTCCTCCTAAGACCTTAGCACATGCAAATTAAAATAATTTCAAAAACTTTATTACCCTTTTTGCAATCCATGGGGCTCGAACTTGCACCACTCTCTCCATAGCACCTTGGTCGTGGCTTCCATGTCGTGTGAGCCACGTGCTCCTTTGATGCCTTAAAGTACAATATGCACTTTGACCTCCTCACGACCCTCAAGAGCCTTTGGCTCTTCCTTCGATGTGACGTCCGCTACCACACTTGCAATTTAGAGGTGCTTGATTAAATTTCACATGAGCTTCGAATATTTTGGATGCACACCTTTTTAATCGAATGCCAAACTTTGGTTTGGCTAAGGTATAAATACCTTATGCCCTCTTTACCATGCACGTCGATGGAGGATAATGCGTTGGGAGTCGGCGCTAACATTTGCCTTGTTAATATTTTAATTTATAATTATTTAAATTCAATAGAATTTAAATATTATAAATTTAATATTTTACATCCTCTTTGGGCTTTATTAAAAATTAAAGCCTCCTTAGGTTTTTAGAAAAACCTTTTTAATTTTCCCACCTATGGTTTTAATAAAACCTTTTATTTTTCCCAACCATGGTTTTAATAAAAACCTTTTATTTTCCCAACCATGGTTTTAAATAAAAACCTTTTACATAATATTTAAAAATAAATATTATGAAGCTTATTTTGCCATCAACCTTTTGCATTACTCCTTTTGACCTTTTGACATCAATGACAATTTATCCTTGACATCAATGACAACTTTGACTCAAAATGTCCAACAATCTCCCCCTTTGTCATTGATGGCAACCCAATAACTTTTTACCATTTTCTTGACCTTTTCATTTTGCTCCCCCTGGGAAACTGCTCCCCCTAACTGAATGCTTTCCTTCAAACATAGATCTCTCCCCCTTACTCTAATATCTCCCCCTTTGACATCAATGGCAAAGGGTCACCTTTGGGGCTCGGGGCTAAGAATGAGTCTCTTAGCTTAGCCCCTCCCCCACCTCCTCTTGAGGTGGTTAATTCTAGGGTGGGAGTATTTCTACTCCCAACAAGCACTGGTCTTTACCTTTGTCCTTTTTCCTTCTCATTTGATCCTTCTGATTCCTTTGACTATTCCTATTCATGTCCATGTTCCTGTTCCTGTTTATGTCCATGTCCATATTCTTATTCCTGTTCATGTCCATATTCCTGTTCCTATTCCTATTTTTGTTCCTATTCATGCTTGATTCTGGAATGTCTGCTCTACACCACTTTGTTGTATGTCCTTCATTATTGCACTTATAACACTTAATGTTATTATTCCTTGGAGGTGCAAATATCTTGGGATTTCTCCTTGTGAAGCCATATCCTTTTCTATCATGAACCCTGCAATTCATTGCCTTGTGACCAAACTGATTACATGAGTAGCAATACCCATGAAAAAGTTGCCTGCTTCTGAAGTTCCCATATTCCTGTCTTTCATGTGTCCTGCATTCTGAAGCCTTGTGCCCAAATATGTGACATGAGAAACATCTTCCATTGAAGTTTCCTTGTCTTGACCTCATTGGTCTCTTAGTCTCTCTTAACCTATTCTGATTGTTGTTCCATCCATTTCTTCTTTGTGCATTGTTCCTTTCCTTGTTGAAATTTCTGTTGTTCAACTCATCCTCAGAAGCCTCACTTTCTCTTACACTATCTTCTTCTAAAGTTTCTTCTTCTTCAGAACTTGAGGTTGACTCTTCTTCTTGTTTCTTTTGAGCCTGTTCAAAACCAAGACCTATTTTGTTTGTTGACCTTCTTTGTACCTTGATCATCTTATCCAAATTCTTTGAACTCTTTCCAAACTTGTGTAGCTTATCCTTGGACTTTTCTAACTCTTCCCTTAGTAGAGCTACTTCTTGTTCTAACTTTTCACATTCTAAGACCTTTGCTTCTAGCTTATCCTTGAACTTCTTTGTCTTAGCCATTGACTTGTTTAGATCCTCTATAAGCTTTCCTCTTTCTTCATCACATTCTTGAAACTGAATCTCAAGTTGGGAGTTTTGCTTTCTTACCTTATTTAAAGTTTTAAGAGCATAAATAAGTTCTCCCTCAAGATCAACTCCTCCTTTTTTTGATTCTTCCTCTATTTGTTTGCCTTTGTCAACATCTTCATTTTATTTTGACTTGTCTTCTATAGGATCATCTTCTTCTTCTTCTAGTGCCATTAGAATATTCTCTTCTGGTCCTTCAAGTGCATCCTCATATTCATCATCACTGAAACTGAAACCATTCCTTGTACAACTATCTTCAAGATGTCCAAAATTACCACATCTAAAACACTTGAGAATTATTGGTGACCTTTTCTTGACTTCTTCTTTTTCTTCAATCAAAAATAGGACTTCATATTTATCATTATCTGAAAAACTATTATCACTATCACTTGAGTACTTACTTGCCTTGTCTGCATAGTAGCTCCTCTTTTGTCTTTGAAAGAACTTCTTTCCTTGTCTACCTTGTCCATCCTTGCCTTTCTTTTGGTACCTGTATTTTTTTGATTCCCTGTTCCTGTGATCCTATTTTTCTTCATCATTGTTATTTTTAGCTTCTTGAAAATCAGTTGCATAGTGACCATACTTTCCACAATTGAAACATCTAACAGATTTTGCATCTTTAAATCTTCTTGAATCCTTATTCCTTCTACCATAATTAGCTTCTTCATCACTGGATGACTCATTGCTCGATTCTGACTTCTTACCCTTTGTCTTCTTAATTGCTTTGAAGGTTGCTTCCTTCTGAATATTAGGTTCCTCTTTTGTTCTTAACTCAAAGGCTGTGAGAATACCAAGTAACATATCTCTTGTCAAAGAATCACCATATTTTGATTCTTCTATAGCAGAAATATTTTCACTAAATATTTTTGGAAGAGATCTTAAGACCTTATCACAAACATCTGATTCTTCAACATTAAGTCCAAGTCCTTGCATGGCATTAACAACTTCATCTACCCAAAGTAGATAAGTACTAATATTTTCCTCATCCTTCATTCTTAATTCTTCAAATTGCCCTTTGAGATTTCGTATCTTTGCCTTTTTGACACTTTTATCTCCTTCATATATGCTTTGCAACTTATCCCATATTCCTTTTGCATATTTACAATGCATAAATTTTATTGATTATGTTCTATGCAAACCTCTCAAAATTGCATTCATTGCTTTTGAATTGTAATGTTGTAGAAGCTTACCTTCCTTATCTGTAGGTGGATCAACTGGTGGTATGTATCCATTTTCAACTACTTCCCAAATTTCATTGCCAAGTGCCATCAGGTGAATCTTCATTCTCATACTCCAAAATATATAATCACTTCCATCAAATATTGGTGTTGAATTATCTGAGGACACATTCTTAGAATCCATTGTGTTCTTGAAAGCTTTTCCTTCAAGTTGTTAAACTCTTCCGAAGGAACCCGCTCTAATACCAATTGAAGAACACAAGCTTATACTGAGAGGGGGGTGAATAGTATAAGACCACTTTTTACTTTTCTTTCCCAATCAATATTATGCAATGTATAGATAGCAATATCAATAATAGTAATCAAAGCAATGCATAAATCACCACACATAATAGAGACACCAATTTTACATGGTTCACCCAATGTGGGCTACTCCATGGAGAAAATATTTTACTAAAATTTCCTCAATCAATATCTTGGGAATCCTTTCCCTATTACAATGTTTATGGACCTCTATCCAAAGGAGACACCAATCCCCTAATCAAGTTCATGGATCTCTATCCATAGGAGAACTCCTTTCTCCTCTTGCTTTGGCTGGTGATCTTCTAGAAGAACTATTGTCCCCACTACTCTGGCTAATGGATCTCTATCCACTGAAGACACCTATCCTCACTACCCTAGCTAATGGATCTCTATCCACTAGAGACTATCATCCTCTATACTCTATCACCTTCAAATCTCTATCTCAAATCTATACTAAACATAGTCCTTCGGTCTAGCACAAATCTTCTCAATATCTATCTCTGGTCTGGCACAAACCTATCCTCAAATATACACCAAAATCTATCCTCAAATCTATACTAAACATAGTCCTTTGGTCTAGCACAAATCTATCCTCAATATCTATTCTCAATATCTATCCTCAAGCCTTAACACAAAGCTTGATCCAATCACAAATCAACACTACTAGATCTACCCCAAACCTTAACTCAAGGTTTGAACAAATCAATCAATCAATTCTGCTCACAAGTCTTCTCAAAGACTTATCTCAAATCTACCTTGTAAGCTTCCACAAAATCTCACACTAATCTATCCACAAGTCCTCTCTAGAACTTGTCCAATATGCTCTCAACAAGTCCTCACTAGAACTTGTCCAAATCTGCTCTCAATCTGTATTGTAAGCTTCCACAAAAGCTCACACAAATCTATCCACAAGTCTTCTCTAAGACTTACCTCAAATCTGCTCAACAAGTCCACACTAGAACTTGTCCAATCTCATAGAAACATAAAGAGAATTGTTAGAGACTCAATATGCTTCACATTCATCACAATGCTCAATCACTTTCAATCACTCTTTTAGAAACATATAGAGAATTTTTAGAGACTCAATATGCTTCACATTCACCTCAATGCTCAATCACTTTCACTCACTCCTTTTAGAAACATATAGAGAATTGTTAGAGACTCAATATGCTTCACACTTACAATGCTCAATTACTTTCAATCACTCTTTTGGAAACATATAGAGAATTGTTAGAGACTCAATATGCTTCACACTCACAAAATCTCAATCACTTTCAATATTTATTTTATTATATAAACATATAGATAATTGTTAGAGACTCAATATGTTTCACACTCATCAACACTCAACCTCTTTCTCAAATCAATTTATAATATAGAACAATTTGTTTCATAGAACTTGAACTATCACTTTACACATCCACTTGACTAGGCTCAACCAACTCTACTCAACCAATCACTCAATGAAATAATCCTTGCTCACAAACCCTAGTCCAAGCATATGAACACTCACTCAAATATTTCCAACAATGCTCATCAACCAATCTCACATAACAATGATACTCATGATCTTTGCAAACCCTAGTTCAAGTTCTTCACTCAATCAATCACTTCAACAACAATTCTTATAAAACAATCTTCACATAACAATGATACTCATGATCTTTGCAAACCCTAGTTCAAGTTCTTCACTCAATCAATCACTTCAACAACAATGCTTATAAAACAAGGTTTTATCAACAACTCTCAATTTCAGAAAACCTTGAAGCATTAATTCAAAACACACTCAACAATGCTTACCAAACAATCCTTTTCACTCCAACTTTGCATTCACAACTTTCAACAATCACTCACTAGGAAGAATATGCCCATACCTTTTATTTGATGTAGAAGTGACCTTGGAAAACCTGTCTCAATCACAATTTTCTCTTTTGCCAATCTCAATAGTTAGATGATAAAATATCACACTAACTTTCTCACAAAATAATTCTCAATTACAAAAATAATCAAACTTAATTACACCTTATTTCTCCTTCTTAAAATAATATCCAACAACACAAATCTTCAATCAAAACACTTCTTCCAAAACTCTAACTCATCAAAAGAACCTCTTAACATTTTAATTTCATCATAACCCTTTTCAAAAATATATCTAAAAAATAATCCAAACTCTACTTATGACTCCCTACTTAATATTGCATTAATTAAATAAATCACTTTATAAAATAATGCAATAAATCAATTTCCAATTTTTCTAAGGTAAAACAAATTTACCCTAGCCAAAATAACCTTTCAACACTTAGGTTAATATCATAACCTAACTTCCACCTTATTCCTCCTAAGACCTTAGCAATATGCAAATATAATTTCTAACTTTCACCTTATTCCTCCTAAGACCTTAGCACATGCAAATTAAAATAATTTCAAAAACTTTATTACCCTTTTTGCAATCCATGGGGCTCAAACTTGCACCACTCTCTCCATAACGCCTTGGTCATGGCTTCCATGTCGTGTGAGCCACGTGCTCCTTTGATGCCTTAAAGCGCAATATGCGCTTTGACCTCCTCACGACCCTCAAGAGCCTTTGGCTCTTCCTTCGATGTGACGTCCGCTACCACACTTGCAATTCGGAGGTGCTTGATTAAATTTTGCATGAGCTTCGAATATTTTGGATGCACACCTTTTTAATCGAATGCCAAACTTTGGTTTGGCTAAGGTATAAATACCTTATGCCCTCTTTACCATGCACGTCGGTGGAGGATAATGCGTTGGGAGTCAGCGCTAACATTTGCCTTGTTAATATTTTAATTTATAATTATTTAAATTCAATAGAATTTAAATATTATAAATTTAATATTTTACATCCTCTTTGGGATTTATTAAAAATTAAAGCCTCCTTAGGTTTTTAGAAAAACCTTTTTAATTTGCCCACCTATGGTTTTAATAAAACCTTTTATTTTGCCCAACCATGGTTTTAATAAAAACCTTTTATTTTGCCCAACCATGGTTTTAATAAAAACCTTTTACATAATATTTAAAAATAAATATTATGAAGCTTATTTTGCCATCAACCTTTTGCATTACTCCTTTTGACCTTTTGACATCAATGACAATTTATCCTTGACATCAATGACAACTTTGACTCAAAATGTCCAACAATCTCCCCCTTTGTCATTGATGGCAACCCAATAATTTTTTACCATTTTCTTGACCTTTTCATTTTGCTCCCCCTAGGAAACTGCTCCCCTTGACTAAATGCTTTCCTTCAAACATAGATCTCTCCCCTTACTCAAATCTCTCCCCCTTTGACATCAATGGCAAAGGGTCACCTTTGGGGCTCGAGGCTAAGAATGAGTCTCTTAGCTTAGCCCCTCCCCCACCTCCTCTTGAGGTGGTTAATTCTGGGGTGGGAGTATTTCTACTCCCAACAAGCATTGGTCTTTACCTTTGTCCTCTTTCCTTCTCATTTGATCCTTCTGATTCCTTTGATTCTTCCTGTTCATGTCCATGTCCATATTCTTATTCCTGTTCATGTCCATGTCCATATTCTTATTCTTATTCATGTCCATATTCTTGTTCCTGTTCCTGTTCCTATTCATGCTTGATTCTGGAATGTCTGCTCTACACCACTTTGTTGTATGTCCTTAATTATTGCACTTATAACACTTAATGTTATTATTCCTTGGAGGTGCAAATATCTTGGGATTTCTCCTTGTGAAGCCATATCCTTTTCTGTCATGAACCCTGCAATTCATTGCCTTGTGACCAAACTGATTACATGAGTAGCAATACCCATGAAAAAGTTGTCTACTTCTGAAGTTCCCATATTCCTGTCTTTCATGTGTCCTACATTCTGAAGCCTTGTGCCCAAATCTGTGACATGAGAAACATCTTCCATTGAAGTTTCCTTGTCTTGACCTCATTGGTCTCTTAGTCTCTCTTAACCTATTCTGATTGTTGTTCCATCCATTTCTTCTTTGTGCATTGTTCCTTTCCTTGTTGAACTTTCTGTTGTTCAACTCATCCTTAGAAGCCTCACTTTCTCTTACACTATCTTCTTCTAAAGTTTCTTCTTTTGAAGTTTCTTCTTCTTCAGAACTTGAGGTTGACTCTTCTTCTTGTTTCTTTTGAGCCTGTTCAAAACCAAGACCTATTTTGTTTGTTGACCTTCTTTGTACCTTGATCATCTTATCCAAATTCTTTGAACTCTTTCCAAACTTGTGTAGCTTATCCTTGGACTTTTCTAACTCTTCCCTTAGTAGAGCTACTTCTTGTTCTAACTTTTCACATTCTAAGACCTTTGCTTCTAGCTTATCCTTGAACTTCTTTGTCTTAGCCATTGACTTGTTTAGATCCTCTATAAGCTTTCCTCTTTCTTCATCACATTCTTGAAACTGAATCTCAAGTTGGGAGTTTTGCTTTCTTACCTTCTTTAAAGTTTTAAGAGCATAAATAAGTTCTCCCTCAAGATCAACTCCTCCTTTTTCTGATTCTTCCTCTATTTGTTTGCCTTTGTCAACATCTTCATTTTCTTTTGACTTGTCTTCTATAGGATCATCTTCTTCTTCTTCTAGTGCCATTAGAATATTCTCTTCTGGTCCTTCAAGTGCATCCTCATATTCATCATCACTGAAATTGAAACCATTCCTTGTACAACTATCTTCAAGATGTCCAAAATTACCACATCTAAAACACTTGAGAATTATTGGTGACCTTTTCTTGACTTCTTCTTTTTCTTCAATCAAAAATAGGACTTCATATTTATCATTATCTGAAAAACTATTATCACTATCACTTGAGTACTTACTTGCCTTGTCTGCATAGTAGCTCCTCTTTTGTCTTTGAAATAACTTCTTTCCTTGTCTACCTTGTCCATCCTTACCTTTCTTTTGGTACCTATATTTTTATGATTCCTTGTTCCTGTGATCCTATTTTTCTTCATCATTGTTATTTTTAGCTTCTTGACAATCAGTTGCATAGTGACCATACTTTCCACAATTGAAACATCTAACAGATTTTGCATCTTTAAATCTTCTTGAATCCTTATTCCTTCTGCCATAATTAGCTTCTTCATCATTGGATGACTCATTGCTCGATTCTGACTTCTTACCCTTTGTCTTCTTAATTGCTTTGAAGGTTGCTTCCTTCCGAATATTAGGTTCCTCTTTTGTTCTTAACTCAAAGGTTGTGAGAATACCAAGTAACATATCTCTTGTCAAAGAATCACCATATTTTGATTCTTCTATAGCAGAAATATTTTCACTAAATATTTTTGGAAGAGATCTTAAGACCTTATCACAAACATCTGATTCTTCAACATTAAGTCCAAGTCCTTGCATGGCATTAACAACTTCATCTACCCGAAGTAGATAAGTACTAATGTTTTCCTCATCCTTCATTCTTAATTCTTCAAATTGCCCTTTGAGATTTCGTATCTTTGCCTTTTTGACACTTTTATCTCCTTCATATATGCTTTGCAACTTATCCCATATTCCTTTTGCATCTTTACAATGCATAACTTTTATTGATTATGTTCTATGCAAACCTCTCAAAATTGTATTCATTGCTTTTGAATTGTAATGTTGTAGAAGCTTACCTTCCTTATCTGTAGGTGGATCAGCTGGTGGTATGTATCCATTTTCAACTGCTTCCCAAATTTCATTGCCAAGTGCCATCAGGTGAATCTTCATTCTCATACTCCAAAATATATAATCACTTCCATCAAATATTGGTGTTGAATTATCTGAGGACACATTCTTAGAATCCATTGTGTTCTTTAAAGCTTTTCCTTCAAGCTATTAAACTCTTCCGAAGGAACCCGCTCTGATACCAATTGAAGAACACAAGCTTATACTGAGAGGGGGGTGAATAGTATAAGACCACTTTTTACTTTTCTTTCCCAATCAATATTATGCAATGTATAGATAGCAATATCAACAATAATAATCAAAGCAATGCATAAATCACCACACACAATAGAGACACCAATTTTACGTGGTTCACCCAATGTGGGCTACTCCACGAAGAAAATATTTCACTAAAATTTCCTCAATCAATCTCTTGGGAATCCTTTCCCTATTACAATGTTTATGGACCTCTGTCCAAAGGAGACACCAATCCCTAATCAAGTTCATGGATCTCTATCCATAGGAGAACTCCTTTCTCCTCTTGCTCTAGCTGGTGATCTTCTAGAAGAACTATTGCCCCCACTACTCTAGCTAATGGATCTCTATCCACTGAAGACACATGTCCTCACTACCCTGGCTAATGGATCTCTATCCACTGGAGACTATCATCCTCTATACTTTATCACCTTCAAAGCTCTATCTCAAATCTACACTAAACACAGTCCTTCGGTCTAGCATAAATCTACTCAATCTCTATCTCTAGTCTGGCATAAACCTATCCTCAAATCTACACCAAACTCTATCCTCAAATATGTACTAAACATAGTCCTTCGATCTAGCACAAATCTATCCTCAATATCTGTCCTCTAATATACACTAAACATAGTCCTTCGGTCTAGCACAAATCTATCCTCAATATTTGTCCTCAAGCCTTAACACAAAGCTTGACCCAATCTCAAATCAACACTGCTAGATCTGCCCCAAACCTTAACTCAAGGTTTGAACAAATCAATCAATCAATTCTACTCACAAGTCTTCTCAAAGACTTATCTCAAATCTGCCTTGTAAGCTTCCACAAAATCTCACACTAATCTATCCACAAGTCCTCTCTAGAACTTGTCCAATCTGATCTCAACAAGTCCTCACTAGAACTTGTCCAAATCTTCTCTCAATCTATATTGTAAGATTCCACAAAATCTCACAACCAACCTCTTTATCATATGTATCACACTCAAATTTCAAAAAAACTTGAAGCATTAATTCAAAATACGCTCAACAATGCTTACCAAACAATAATTTTCACTCCAACTTTGCATTCACAACTTTCAACAATCAATCACTAGGAAGGATATGCCCATACCTTTATTTGATGTAGAAGTGACCTTGGAAAACCTGTCTCAATCCCAAGTTTCTCTTTTTCAAATCTCAATGGTTAGATCATAAAATATCACACTAAATTTCTCTCAAAATAATTCTCAATTACAAAAATAATCAAACTTAATTACACCTTATTTCTCCTTGTTAAAATAATATCCAAAAACACAAATCTTCAACTTCGAAAACTCTAACTCATCAAAAGAACCTCTTGATATTTTAATTTCATCATGACCCTTTTCATAAATATATCTAAAAATTAATCCAAACTCTACTTATGAATCCCTACTTAATATTGCATTAATTAAATAAATCACTTTATAAAATAATTCAATAAATCAATTTCTAATTTTTTTAAGGTAAAACAAATTTACCCTAGCCAAAATAACCTTTCAACACTTATGTTAATATCATAACCTAACTTCCACCTTATTCCTCCTAAGACCTTAGCAATATTCACCTTAGTACATGCAAATTAAAATAATTATAAAAACTTGATTACCCTTTTCATAATCCGTGGGGCTCAACATTTTACAACTCTCTCCACAACGCCTTGGCCGCGGCTTCCATGTCGTGTGAGACACATGATCCTTTTATGACTTAAAGTGCAATACACACTTTGACCTCCTCAAAATCCTCAAGAGCCTTTGGCTCTTCCTTCGAAGCGACGTCCGCTACCACACTTGCAATTTAGAGGCGCTTGATTAAATTTCGCACGAGCTTCGAATATTTCAGATGCACACCTTTTAATCGAATTCCAAACTTTGGTTTGGCTAAGGTATAAATACCTTATGCCCTCTTTACCATGCACGTCGATGGAGGATAATGCATTGGGAGTCGGTGCTAACATTTTCCTTGTTAATATTTTAATTTATAATTATTTAAATTCAATAGAATTTAAATATTATAAATTTAATATTTTACATCCTATTTGGGATTTATTAAAAATTAAAGCCTCCTTAGGTTTTTAGAAAAGCATTTTTAATTTGGCCAACTATGGTTTTAATAAAACCTTTTATTTTGCCCAACCATGGTTTTAATAAAAACCTTCTATTTTGCCCAACTATTGTTTTAATAAAAACCTTTAACATAATATTTAAAAATAAATATTATGAAGCTTATTTTGCCATCAACATTTTGGATTACTCCTTTTTATATTTTAACATCAATGATAATTTATCCTTGACATCAATGACAACTTTGACTCAAAATGTCCAACAATATTTTTGGAAGAGATCTCAAGACCTTATCACAAACATATGATTCTTCAACATTAAGTCCAAGTCCTTACATGGAATTAATAATTTCATCTACCCAAAGTAGATAAATACTAATGTTTTCCTCATCCTTCATTATTAATTCTTCAAATTACCCTTTGACATTTTGTATATTTGCCTTTTTGACACTTTTATCTCCTTCATATATGCTTTGCAACTTATCCCATATTCCTTTTGCATATTTATAATCCATAACTTTTATTGATTTTTTTCGATGCAAACCTCTCAAAATTGCATTCATTACTTTTGAATTGTAATGTTGTAGAAGCTTACCTTCCTTATCTCTAGGTGGATCAGTTGGTAGTATGTATCTATTTTCAGCTACTTTCCAAATTTCATTGCCAAGTGTCATCAGATGAATATTCATTCTAATACTCCAAAATATATAACCACTTCCATCAAATATTGGAGTTGAATTATCTGAGAACACATTATTAGAATCCATTGTGTTCTTGAAATATTTTCCTTCAAGTTGTTAAACTCTTTCGAAGGAACCTACTTTGATACCAATTGAAAAACACAAGCTTATACTGAGAGGGAGGGTTAGCAGTATAAGACCACCTTTTACTTTTCTTTCCCAATCAATATTATGTATAGATAGCAATATCAATAGCAGTAATCAAAGAAATGCACAAATCACCACACATAATAAAGACACCACTTTTACGTAGTTCACCCAATGTGGGTTACTCCACAAAAAAAATCTTTTACTAAATTTTTCTCAATGAATCACTTGAGAATCCTTTCCCTATTACAATGTTTATAAACCTTTATATGAAGGAGACACCAATACCCTAATCAAGTTCATGGATATCTATCCATAGGATAACTCCTTTCTCCTCTTGCTCTGGTTGGGGATCTTCTAGAAGAACTACTGCCCCCACTACATTGGCTAATCGATATCTATCCACTGAAGACACCTATCCTCACTGCTCTAACTAATGGATCTTTATCCACTGAAGACTATCATCCTCTACACTTTGTCACCTTCAAAGCTCTATCTAAAATTTGTACTAAACATAATCCTTTGATCTAGCGTAAATATGCTCAATCTTTGTCTCTGGTCTAGCATAAACATGTCCTTGAATCTGCACCAAAATCTACCCTCAAATCTATACTAAACATAGTTCTTCAGTCTAGCACAAATGTGTCCTCAATATTTGTCCTCTGATCTGCACTAAACATAGTCCTTCTATCTAGCACAAATTTATCCTCTATCTCTGTCCTTTGATCTGTACTAAACATAATCCTTCGATCTAGCACAAATATATCCTCAATATCTGTCCTTTGATCTATACTAAAACATAGTACTTCATTCTAGCAAAAATTTATCCTCAATCTCTGTCCTCAAGACTTTAAACAAAGCTTTATCCAATCATAAATCAACACTACTAGATCTACCCCAAACCTTCACTCAAGATTTTAACAAACCAATCAATCAATTTGGCTCACAAGTCTTCTCAAAGTCTTGTCTCAAATCTGCCTTGTAAGATTTCACAAAAGCTCACACTAATTTGTCCACAAGTCCTCTCTAGAACTTGTCCAATATGCTCTCAATAAGTCCTCACTAGAACTTGTCCAAATCTACTCTCAATCTGTATTGTAAGCTTCCACAAAAGCTCACACAAATCTATCCACAAGTCTTCTCTAAGACTTACCTCAAATCTGCTCAACAAGTCCACACTAGAACTTGTCCAATCTCATGGAAACATAAAGAGAATTTTTAGAGACTCAATATGCTTCACATTCATCACAATGCTCAATCATTTTCAATAACTCTTTTAGAAACATATAGAGAATTTTTAGAGACTCAATATACTTCACATTCATCTCAATGCTCAATCACTTTCACTCAATCCTTTAAGAAACATATAGAGAATTGTTAGAGACTCAATATGCTTCACACTTACAATGCTCAATTACTTTAAATCACTCTTTTGGAAACATATAGAGAATTGTTAGAGACTCAATATGATTCACACTCACAAACTCTCAATCACTGTCAATATTTATTTTATTACAGAAACATATAGAGAAGTTTTAGAGAGTTAATATGCTTCACACTCATCAACACTCAGTCTCTTTCTCAAATCAATTCAGAATATAGAACAATTTGTTTCATATAACTTGAACTATCACTTTACACATCCACTTGACTAGGCACAACCAACTCTACTCAACCAATCACTCAATGAAAACATATATACTCACAAACCCTAGTCCAAGCATATGAACACTCACTCAAATGTTTCCAAAAATGCTCATCAACCAATCTCACATAATAATGATAATCATGATCTTTGCAAACCCTAGTTCATGTTCTTCACTCAATCATTCACTTCAACAACGCTTATAAAACAATCTTCATATAAGAATGATACTCATGATATTTGCAAACCCTAGTTCAAGTTATTCACTCAATCAATCACTTCAATAACAATGCTTATAAAACAAGTTTTTATCAGCAACTCTCAATTTCAGAAAACCTTGAAGCATTAATTCAAAACACACTTAATAATGCTAACCAAAAAATCCTTTTCACTCCAAATTTGCATTCAAAAATTTCAATAATCACTCACTAGGAAGAATATGCCCATACCTTTATTTGATGTAGAAGTGACCTTGGAAAACCTATCTCAATCACAATTTTCTCTTTTGTCAATCTCAATGGTTAGATGATAAAATATCACACTAAATTTCTCTCAAAATAATTCTCAATTACAAAAATATTCAAACTTAGTTACACCTTATTTCTCCTTCTTAAAACAATATCCAACAATACAAATATTCAATAAAAACACTTCTTCTAAAACTATAACTCATCAAAAGAACCTCTTAACATTTTAATTTCATCATAAAACTTTTCAAAAATATATGTAAAAAATAATCCAAACTCTACTTATGACTCCCTACTTAATATTGCATTAATTAAATAAATCACTCTATAAAATAATGCAATAAATCAATTTCCAAATTTTCTAAGGTAAAACAAATTTATCCTAGCCAAGATAACCTTTCAACACTTAGGTTAATATCATAACCTAACTTCCACCTTATTCCTCCTAAGACCTTAGTAATATGTAAATATAATTTCTAACTTTCACCTTATTCCTCCTAAGTTCTTAGCACAAGCAAATTAAAATAATTTTAAAAACTTTATTACCCTTTTTGCAATCCGTGGAGCTCGAACTTGCATCACTCTCTCCACAGTGCCTTGGCCACAACTTTCACGTTGTGTGAACCATGTGCTCCTTTGATGCATTAAAGCACAATATGCGCTATGAACTCCTCATGATCCTCAAGAGCCTTTGGCTCTTCCTTCGATGCGGCATCCACTACCACACTTGCAATTCGAAGGCACTTGATTAAATTTCTCACGAGCTTCGAATATTTTGGATGCACACATTTTAATCGAATTCTAAAATTTGGTTTGGCTAAGGTGTAAATACCTTATGCCCTCTTTACCATGCATGTCGATGGAGGATAATGCGTTGGGAGTTGGTGCTAACATTTGCCTTGTTAATATTTTAATTTATAATTATTTAAATTCAATAGAATTTAAATATTATAAATTTAATATTTTACATCCTCTTTGGGCTTTATTAAAAATTAAAGCCTCCTTAGGTTTTTAGAAAAACCTTTTTAATTTTCCCACCTATGATTTAAAAAAAAAAATTTAATCTGCCCAACCATGGTTTTAATAAAAACCTTTTATTTTTCCCAACCATGGTTTTAATAAAAACCTTTTACATAATATTTAAAAATAAATATTATGAAGCTTATTTTACCATCAACCTTTTGCATTACTCCTTTTGACCTTTTGACATCAATGAAAATTTATCCTTGACATCAATGACAACTTTGAATCAAAATATCCAATACTAGCTATCAAATATGAAAGTCTTCTCTATCCATTGTAGGAAGCTTCTCAAATTTTGAAAATTAATTTTCACTGCAATAGAAACTTAGATAACATTTTCTAGCATTAATATAAAATTTCTATTAAATTTTTCAATAATTTAAAGCAAAATAACAATGACCAAATTTTCTTCTTGAGTTGGTTCTCTAAAAACTTCCTCTTTAAATATTCATTGGTTGTCCTTCAACCTAGTGATATTAATTATTGTTTTCATTGGTATTTCTCTTAGCCAGTGGAAATACTTGTCTTCACTATTTTTTTCAACACAATGGTAATGTCCTTAACTTCACTGGTCTTTCCTTAGCCAATGGAAATACTTCACTAGTTTTTCTTATCCATTGGTGATATCCTAACTTCATTGGTCTCTCCTTGGCCAATGGAAATATACTTAGATTTTTTATAATTTTAAAAACTTGTGCAAGAAAACTTGTGGCTCTAATACCATTGATAGATTTTGTTTCTCAATACTTAATGTAAATAGCCATTGAAATCTATATAATAAAGTTGCAATAAAATGGACTTAATAAAAATAACTTAGAAATACTCATAGAATAATCAATTGGAAATGCTCACAAAAATACTAAAAATAATATAGAATAAATGTCTACTAATGCAAGCTATGTGCAATGTATTTTCGATACCAATTACAATGCTTTGTCACTTATATATAATAGTATGTGAGTCTTCATATATAGTACTCTTGAACTTCAATATTCTTTGAAACTTTTCACTTTTTTATTCTAAGGATACATGTGCACTCTTACATAATGGACACTTGTGCACATCCACACTCACAACACTTGCACACTCAATTACATGACACTTGTGCATTTCCTACACATTATTACATTACATGAAATATAAACTCACACTCTAATCTAAGACACACACCTAATATAATATTGTACCAAGGTGGTACATAATCATATACTAAATAATGTAGTATTCTCTAACAATGTCTTCATCTGGTGCAAAGGATTCTCTAACATGTCCATTCTACTTTTTGATGCCCCACTACCTTCCTAGCTGTAATAGCATATGTGTCATTCAAATAATCTTTTGAGTTTGTTATGATCCTTTGACAATAGATTCACTTATTAAGAGGATGTCTTGGGTAGTTTGGTGCACAATTTCACTTGGTATCTTTATTTTTTGTACTTTTCCTCTTATTTTATTGGATGTCAAGCTCTCAATTCATTTTTACCAAAAAAATTAGTATCCTTTGCTGACATAAACACTCAAAATTATTTGGCACTTCATTGATTCCTTAGCTTTGTGAAATGCTTTGTCATGCATTGGGTTCAAGTTATGGCTTAGCCGATTATGATTTCATCATTATATTGAGTCAGGTTTTATAGTGCACCTACTAACATAAATATTCTAAAATATATAGCAATGAGGATCAATGTACCTAATAGGCTCCACTATTGTGTTGGATGCTAGCCTCTCATACTTAGTCAATTTTTTGCTTCAATGAGCTAGATATTTTGCTCTCTCCTATTGACATTAGCAACATTGTCTAATTGATATGTTGTATGTTAGATGTCATATTTAAATTACCCATATGCTGACATGAGCACTCAAATCCAATAGAAATGTTGGATGTTAGATATTTTTGCAACATATTCTAACATTAGCATTCAAAATGTTAGGCAATGCTTCTACACTTAGCAAAAAATGTATTTCTTTTTCTATATTCTTTGATCTAGCCTTTGTATTGGAAAAATTCATCTCCCTCTTCGAAGATGGATGTGGGTGGAAAATTTCATCCAAGACCACATATATTAGGGGGTGACACTTATAATGATCAACAAGACCAATTGGTCTTATTAGTTCTTTTCTTGACTCAACTTTCCCTCCTTTATCATCTTCTTATTATGGCTCTTGGTTTTTTTATTAGAATAATCCTAACACCATTTTATAATTGTAACTTAATTTTCAAAAGATGATGGCTTCGTTTCCTAACTAACACCTTTGATTGAAAGGTATGTTCATAACCACTAAGTGGATAGACTATATGATTGTGGAACCAAATGATAGGTTTTAGGATTGTATAACTAGAGGTTAGGCTATATCCATACCCTATTCCATAGAAGTTCAAGGGTGGAGCACAAAATATTGATCTCCTTCCTCTATATGGGACCTAATGATTGCTCCAACAGTAGAGGATACTTTAGAGTAGAAGATTCCTAATTCGAAGAGTGAGAGATTTGGCTATAATCTTATAGGAGACATTTAAGAAGGTGATGGGTCGCCAATTACAAATATATTCAGGATCCCTAGATTTTGGAATGAGCTTTATGTTTCCATATTTATCATATGGCATAGATAATTGGTTCTAAGAGTTTCCAAATAGACTTGGTGAAGATCTAACCCCACAATATTCCATAGTGCTTTGTAAAATTCACATGGAAAACCACCATAACCTAGAGCCTTATCATTGGCCATGGAATATACTACATCCAAGATAGTTTTAAGAAGGAAATTACCCAATATTGATCTTGATCATTGTTATTTTTTCTTATTCTTAATATCTAATTCCTAATTATAAAGTTACAAACAAAGGTACAATTAACTCTCTTCATTTTCAAAGAGTTGCTTAACACAAACTAATACTTGATAATCTAAAAAATAGGTTTTAGATGGATCCAATTATTGTTTTTTAAAGAAACAACATAAACCATTGCCACATTAAATAAAACATAACAATTGTGTGTGTTGGAGCTTATCAAATCCTTGGATGCATCAACACCATTACCTTTGAACAATAAGACTTTCAAGTAATACATGATAATTATATTGAATTGTAAAGAAAGTTCTCCATCCTACAAAATAATTATAATAAAACAAAATACAAATAATTTTACAAGTGCTTAAGTCCAAATTAATAGTCTACAATATAATTATATATTATATATCTATATCATTAATTCTAAATAATGCTAAACTGAAAATAAGGGAATAACTTGTTGAAATAAAAATTATATATAAAACTTTCTTTTTTTGGTACATAGAAAGCCTTTACAATCCTTAGGCTGTTGCATAAATACAAAGTGAGGGAGACCCCAACTATTGGGAATCCTCCAAATTAATAGTCTACAATATAATTATATAATATATATTTATATCTTTAATTCTAAATAATGCTAAAGTGAACGCAATGGAATACCTTGTTGGAATAAAAATTATATATAAAACTTTCTTTTTGGATACATGGAAAACTTTTATAATCCTTAGATTTTTGCATAAATGTAAGCGGGACCCCAACTATTGGAAATCCTCCAAATTAATAGTCTGCAATATAATCATATAATATATATTTATATCATTAATTCTAAATAATGCTAAACTGAACACAAGGGAATAACCTATTGGAATAGCAATTATATATGTAATTTTTTTTTTGCACATAGAGAACCTTTATAATCCTTAGGTTTTTGCATAAATAAGAAGTGAGAGGGACCCCAACTATTGGGAATCCTCCAAATTAATAGTCTACAATATAATAATATATATTTATATCATTAATGCTAAATAATGTAATACAAGGGAATAACTTGTTGGAATACAAATTATATATATAAAAATTTCTTTTTGGGCACATAGAGAACCTCTATAATCCTTAGGCAGTTGCATAAATAAGATGTGAGTGGGACCCCAACTATTAGGAATCGACTCCAATGAATTAGAACAACCTTTTGGCAAGCACTTAGTCACTACCAACTGGCCTATGTTCTCTATAATCCTTAGGTTGTTACGAAGTGAACAAGATCCAGACCCACTAGGTTCCTACCAAATGGCCTATTATTTAGGGGTTTGTACTGGCTTATGTTGTCTACAATCCTTAGCTTTTTGGGTAAAGAAGATAATTTTTAGCTTGTTGGATAAAGAAGACGAAGTGAACAAGATCCAAACCCACTAGGTTACTACCAAATGACCTATAATTGAGGAGTTTATACTTGGGTTTGAACAATAAGAACTCAAAGACATACCACTCCACTATCTCAACATGGATAAATTGTTAGGGTAAAGAACAAGTTCTTACTAAAATTCCACTTACCTAATATCAAAACTTGAACTTGAATCTCTTAAATAAAAACAAAAAAACATACAACTAATATATCCCCTCTAAAACTATATTAAACATTTTTTCTTTTCTACTAGAGGATTCAACCATGAAGTTCTATTACTCATAAGTATATTGTTTTTTGTACAAGCTTAGCAAGTTTAGAAAATACACGTTCTTGCTGTGATTAGCTACATGGCAACTAATTAAAATTTGTTTCGGGAATAAATATTTGTTTCAAGTAATCAAGTAAGAAGTGCTAAAGAATGTATTCATGTACCCAACATACTTTAAAACAAACTAATTAGCTACATGGAAGCAACTAATTAAAATTTGTTTGGGAATCAATATTTGTTTCAAGGAATAAGTAGTCCTACAGAATGTATTCTTGTACCCAACATACTTTGAAAGAAACTATAAAAATGGTAAGAATGGCGCATTGGCCTGCTACATAAGATGAAGCATTTTTACCTGTTGCTACATTATTAAATTTCAAACAGTCCAATATTATATCAATGGAAGTTGAATCAACATTAACAATATCAGACAACCACAACCATCCATGCATTCACAATATTTGATAACCATCCATGATCAGGGATTGAAATTGCATTCTGGTGGAACCGTAGTAAACCTCCCAGATTTATCGTTGCAGTAATCATAAAGCATGTAATATTTGCGAACCCAA
This sequence comes from Wollemia nobilis, assembly GCA_028583015.1. Classification (NCBI taxonomy): domain Eukaryota; kingdom Viridiplantae; phylum Streptophyta; class Pinopsida; order Araucariales; family Araucariaceae; genus Wollemia; species Wollemia nobilis. The sequence goes on along the minus strand of JAQPPZ010001176.1, from coordinate 84,784 downwards.
CGAAGTTGTTTCCCACTCAATTTCTGAAATTCAAGCTGATCCCACCATTTGTCAGCACAGGTTTTAGACGCTTCACACCCCTCCAGTTGAAACCATTGGTACGATGAAACAAAGAGAGCTTTACCCCATTCTATTTCCCCTCTTCCTCCATCGGTGGTCTAGTTTTCCCCATTCCAAAGGCTCGAGATGATATTCATGGGATGATTCTTTAGATATGGGATACCCTTTCCTTTGTTGTTCTTGAACACCCACATTGGTATAGAGTCCACAAAATATCTGTGAGCACATTATATAAACAGACATAAATTATCTTTGCGAAAATAGAAAAAAATAAGAGAGAATCACATTATAGTTATTCTTCGTTTAGAGCACATAAACAATTTGCTTGTGGTTCCAAAGTATTGAGTAGTTATGGAAGTCTACGGACGGATCAAACCAGAGTCGAAATTTTAATAATTTATATATATAAATAAAAATTGTGTAAAAAATTTAATCAATCGACATTTAAATAAAAAATCTAAAATTTTAATAATATTGAATAACCTCATTATGCCAATTATAATTTTCATAGAAATTCAATTAGAAATTGGTTCTTGGCTGATTCTGAAGCCCTAAACTAGAGACCAAAATAACACTGCACTATAGTTCACTCCCTTACTTGCTTCCTTTTCTGTTGTGCCTTGAATTCCATGTATTCATCATGTCACGATTTAGTTTAACTATCTACAGTTGTCCACAGTTTCATAACACATACGATAACTTACAAGTTTGATGTGTATCCATCCCTGACGGGATCGGCCCAAGATAAATTAGTTTATCATATTAGAGACCATGGTTGTTTCTTCAAATATTTATTTGCACGACTTGATTTAAGCTAATAATACAGGGTTTCTCTTATATTTTGCATAGGAATTTTGATAACCTCTGAATGACTCTCAATCTAAAATTTTGCAAGGGAAGAAATGGAAACAAATTTCTCTTGTGATGTTTTCATCCATGGATTGAATCGTTGACATCAATAAATGGGGAGAGGCAAAGGACAAAGAAGATAAGAGATAGTAATAAGGGTGATCACCCTCTTCTAAATTAATCTCTCTCTCAACAATACATTTAAAGATAACTACTCATGTAAACAAATAGATTGAATAGTTTCACTTGAAAATTATTACGGTCCAAATTATTTTTTTCGTACATTATGGTAAATTAAAGTTTGACAACCACTATGTTGAAAAACCAATATGATTTAGGAGGAGTTGTGTGAATTTTCCATCGAGTTAGTGTCTATTTGGTTTTCTTTCGTTTTCCACATTGCCACGGTAATTGGTCCCTTTTAACATCGAATTTGAGTCCAAAAATAAAAATATGTGCACTCTTAAATGTTTTGGGTGTTGGCATCATAATCGGTATCAATATTATATATAGATAGCAATATCAATAGTAGTTTTTTAAGCAATGCACAAATCACCACATATAATAGAGATACCAATTTTACGTGGTTCACCCAATGTGGGCTATTCCACAGAGAAAATATTTTACTAAAATTTTCTCAATAAATATCTTGGGAATCCTTTCCCTATTACAATGTTTATGGACCTCTGTCCAAAGGAGACACCAATACCCTAATCAAGTTCATGGATCTCTATCCACAGGAGAACTCCTTTCTCCTCTTGCTCTAGCTGGTGATCTTCTAGAATAATTGTTGCTCCCACTACACTAGCTAATGGATATCTATCCACTGAAGACATCTATCCTCATTTCCATGGCTAATGGATCTCTATCCACTAGAGACTATCATCCTCTATACTTTGTTACTTTCATAGATCTGTCTCAAATCTATAATAAACATAGTCCTTCGGTCTAGCACAAATATGCTCAATCTCTGTCTCTGGTCTACCACAAACTTATATTTAAATATGCATCAAACTCTATCCTCAAATCTATACTAAACAATTTTTTTTAGTCTAGTACAAATCTATCCTCAATACCTATCCTCTGATCTGTAGTAAACATAGTCCTTCAGTCTAGCACAAATCTATTCTCAATCTCTGTCCTCTGATCTGTACTAAACATAGTCCTTCGGTCTAGCACAAATATATCCTCAATCTCTATCCTCTTATTTGTACTAAAAATAGTCCTTCGGTCTAGCAGAAATCTGTCCTCAATATCTATCCTCAAGCCTTAACACAAATCTTGATCCAATCATAAATCAACACTACTAGATCTACCCCAAACATCACTCAAGGTTTGAACAAATCAATCAATCAATTCTGCTCATAAGTCTTCTTAAATACTTGTCTCAAATTTGCCTTGTAAGCTTCCATAAAAACTAACACTAATTTGTCCACAAGTCCTCTCTAGAACTTGTCCAATCTACTCTCAACAAGTCCTCACTAGAACTTGTCCAAATACGCCCTCAATCTGTATTGTAAGCTTCCACAAAAGCTCACACAAATTTGTCCACAAGTCTTCTCTAAGACTTACCTCAAATATTCTCAACAAGTCCACACTAGAACTTGTCCAATCTCATGGAAACATAAAGAGAATTGTTAAAGACTCAATATGCTTCACATTCATCACAATGCTCAATCACTTTCAATCACTCTTTTAGAAATATATAGAGAATTGTTAGAGACTAAATATGCTTCACATTCACCTCAATGCTCAATCACTTTCACTCACTCCTTTTAGAAATATATATAGAATTGTTAGAGACTCAATATGCTTCACACTTACAATGCTCAATTACTTTAAATCACTCTTTTGGAAACATATAGAGAATTTTTAGAGACTCAATATGATTCACACTCAAAAACTCTCAATCACTTTCAATATTTCTTTTATTACAGAAACATATAGAGAATTTTTAGAGACTCAATATGTTTCACACTTATCAACACTCAACCTCTTTCTCAAATCAATTCAGAATATAGAACAATTTGTTTCATATAACTTGAACTATCACTTTACACATCCACTTGACTAGGCACAACCAACTCTACTCAACCAATCACTCAATGAAAAATATTTACTCACAAACCCTAGTCCAAGCATATGAACACTCACTCAAATATTTCCAAAAATGCTCATCAACCAATCTCACATAACAATGATACTCATGATCTTTGCAAACCCTAGTTCAAGTTCTTCACTCAATCATTCACTTCAACAACAATGCTTATAAAACAATCTTCATTTAAGAATGATACTCATGATCTTTGCAAACCCTAGTTCAAGTTATTCACTCAATCAATCACTTCAATAACAATGCTTATAAAACAAGGTTTTATCAACAACCCTCAATTTCAAAAAACCTTGAAGCATTAATTCAAAACACACTCAATAATGCTAACAAAAAAATCTTTTTCACTCGAACTTTGCATTCACAACTTTCAATAATCACTCACTAGGAATAATATGCCCATACCTTTATTTGATGTAGAAGTGACCTTGGAAAACCTGTCTCAATCACAATTTTCTCTTTTGCCAATCTCAATGGTTAGATGATAAAATATCACACTAACTTTCTCTCAAAATAATTCTCAATTACAAAAATAATCAAACTTAATTACACCTTATTTCTCCTTCTTAAAATAATATCCAAAAACACAAATATTAAATCAAAATACTTCTTCCAAAACTCTAACTCATCAAAATAACCTCCTAACATTTTAATTTCATCATGACCCTTTTCAGAAATATATCACAAAAACAATCCAAACTCTACTTATTACTCCCTACTTAATATTGCATTAATTAAATAAATCACTTTATAAAATAATGCAATAAAACAATTTCCAAATTTTCTAAGGTAAAAAAAAATTACCCTAGGCAAAATAACCTTTCAACACTTAGGTTAATATCATCCCCTAAATTCCACCTCATTCCTCCTAAGACCTTACCAATATGCAAATATAATTTCTAACTTTCACCTTATTCCTCCTAAGATATTAGCACATGCAAATTAAAATAATTTCAAAAACTTTATTACCCTTTTCGCAATTCCCGGGGCTTGAACTTGCACTACTCTCTCCATAATTCCTTGGTCACGGCTTCCACACAGTGTGAGCCATGTGCTCATTTGATGCCTTAAAGGACAATGTGTGCTTTGACCTCCTCATGATCCTCAAGAGCCTTTGGCTCTTCCTTCGACATGATGTCCGCTACCACACTTGCAATTTGGAGGCGCTTGATTAAATTTCGCATGAGCTTAGAATATTTTGGATGCACACATTTTAATTGAGTTTGAAACTTTTGTTTGGCTAAGGTATAAATACCTTATACCCTTTTTACCATGCACATCGGTGGAGGATAATGTGTTGGGAGTCGACGCTAACATTTGCCTTGTTAATATTTTAATTTATAATTATTTAAATTCAATAGAATTTAAATATTATAAATTTAATATTTTACATCCTCTTTGGGCTTTATTAAAAATTAAAGTCTCCTTAGGTTTTTAGAAAAACCTTTTTAATTTGCCCACTTATGGTTTTAATAAAACCTTTTATTTTGCCCAACCATGGTTTTAATAAAAACTTTTTATTTTTTCCAGCAATGGTTTTATTAAAAATATTTTACATAATATTTAAAAATAAATATTATGAATCTTATTTTACCATCAACCTTTTGCATTACTCCTTTTGACCTTTTGACATCAATGACAATTTATCCTTGACATCAATGACAACTTTGACTCAAAATTTCCAACACTAGCTATCAAAGATGAAAGTATTCTCTATCCATTGTAGGAAGCTTCTCAAATTTTGAAGATTAATTTTCACTGCAATAGAAACTTAGATAACATTTTCTAGCATTAATATAAAATTTCTATAAAAATTTTTAATAATCTAAAGCAAAATAACAATGACCAACTTTTCTTCTTGAGTTGGTTCTCTAAAAAATACCTCTTTAAATCTTCATTGGTTGTCCTTCAACCTAGTGATATTAATTATTGGTTTCACTGGTCTTTCTCTTAGCTGATGGAAATACTTGTCTTCATTGGTTTTTCTTCAACACAATGGTAATGTCCTTAACTTCACTGGTCTTTCCTTAGCCAGTGGAAATACTTATCTTCACTAGTTTTTCTTATCCAGTGGTAATATCCTCAACTTCACTGGTCTCTCCTTGGCCAATGAAAATATACTTAGATTGTTTATAACTTTAAAAACCTATGCAAGAAAAGTTGTTGTGGCTCTAATACCATTGATAGCTTTTGAAGCTCAATACTTAATGTAAATAACCATTGAATTGTAAATAAAGTTCTCCACCCTTCAGAATAATTATAATAAAACAAAATACAAATAATTTTACAAGTGCTTAAGTCCAAATTAATAGTCTACAATATAATTATATATTATATATTTATATCATTAAGTCTAAATAATGCTAAAATGAAAATAAGGAAATAACATGTTGAAATAAAAATTATATATAAAACTTTATTTTTTTGGTACATAGAATGCCTCTCTAATCCTTATGTTGTTACATAAATACAAAGTGAGGGGACCCCAACTGTTGGGAATCCTCCAAATTAATAGTCTACAATATAATTATATAATATATATTTATATCATTAATTCTAAATAATTCTAAAGTGAACGCAAGAGAATACATTGTTGGAATAAAAATTATATATATAACTTTTTTTTTGGACACATAGAAAACCTTTATAATCCTTAGATTGTTGCATAAATATGAAGTAAGCAGGACCCCAACTATTGGAAATCCTCCAAATTAATAGTCTGCAATATAATCATATAATATATATTTATATCATTAATTCTAAATAATGCTAAATTGAACACAAGGGAATAACTTGTTGGAATAGCAATTATATATGTAATTTTTTTTTTTTTATATATATAGAAGCAATGGTTACAATCACGATTTTTAGTAACTACTAGCACAGCTGGTAGGGTTCAAACTATCTGCAAAGGCTCCCAGGACTTCCACATAGAGAACCTTTATAATCCTTAGGTTGTTGCATAAATACGGAGTAAGAGGGACCCCAACTATTGGGAATCCTCCAAACTAATAATATACAGTATAATAATATATATTTATATCATTAATGCTAAATAATGCAATACAAGGGAATAACTTGTCGGAATAAAAATTATATATATAAAACCGTATTTTTGGGTACATAGAGAACCTCTATAATCCTTAGGCAGTCGCATAAATAAGATGTGAGTGGTACCCCAACTATTAGGAATAGACTCCAACAAATTAGAACAGCCTTTTGGCAAGCACTTAGTCACTACCAACTGGCCTATGTTCTCTATAATCCTTAGGTTATTGGGTAAAGGAGACAAAGTGAACAAGATCTAGAACCACTAGGTTCCTACCAACTGGCCTATTATTTAGGGGTTATTTAGGGGTTTGTACTGGCTTATGTTGTCTACAATCCTTAGCTTGTTGGGTAAAGGAGACAATCCTTAGCTTGTTGGATAAAGGAGATGAAGTGAACAAAATCCAGACCCACTACGTTACTACCAACTGGCCTATAATTGAGGGGTTTGTACTTGGGTTTGAAGAATAATAACTCAAAGATATACCACTTTATTATCTCAACATGGATAAATTGTTAGGGTAAAGAACAAGTTCTTACTAAAATTCCACTTACCTAATATCAAAACTTGAACTTGAATCTCTTAAATAAAAACAAAAAAACATACAACTAATATATCCCTTCTAAAACTATATTAAACATTATTTCTTTTCTACTAGAGGATTCAACCATGAAGTTCTATTACTCATAAGTATACTGTGTTTTACAAGCTTAGCAAGTTTAGAAAATACACTTTCTTCCTGTAATAATTTACATAGCAACTAATTAAAATTTCTTTCGGAAATAAATATTTGTTTCAAAGAATAAGTAAGAAGTGCTGAAGAATGTATTCTTGTACCCAACATACTTTGAAACAAACTAATTAGCTACATGGCAGCAACTAAATAAAATTTGTTTAGGAATCAATATCTGTTTCAAGGAATAAGTAATCCTAAAGAATGTATTCTTGTACCCAACATACTTTGAAAGAAACTATAAAAATGGCAAGAATGGTCAAAGCATTGGCCTGCTACATAAGATGAAGCATTTCTGCCCGTTGCTACATTATAACATTTCAAACAGTCCAATATTATATCAATGGAAGTTGAATCAACATTAACATTATCAGACAACCATCCATCCATTCACAATATCTGATAACCATCCATGATTAGGGATTGAAATTGCATTCTGGTGGAACCGTAGGAAACCTCCCAGATTTATCGTTGCAGTAATCATAAAGCATGTAATATTTGCGAACCCAACGAAGTTGTTTCCCACTTGGTTTCTGAAATTCGGGCTGATCCCACCATTTGTCAGCACAGGTTTTAGACGCTTCACACCCCTCCAGTTGAAACCCTTGATACGATGAAACAAAGGGAGCTTTACCCCAATCTATTTTCACTCTTCCTCCATCGGTGGTCCAGCTTTCCCCGTTCCAAAGGCTGGAGATGATATTCATGGGCTGATTCTTTAGATATGGGACACCCTTTCCTTCGTTGTTCTTGAACACCCGGATCGGTATAGAGTCCACAAAAAATCTGTGAGCACAATGTATAAACAGACATATGTATAATCTTTGCGAAAATAGTAGAAAATAAGAGTGAATCACATTATAGTTATTCTTCGTTTAGAGTACATACACAATTTGCTTGTGGTTCCACAGTATTGAGTAGTTATGGAAGTCTGCCGACGGATCAAACCAGAGTCGAATCCTTTGCTCACGATTTCCAACCCCATTCGCAAAAATGTTGGTTTGCAAAATGTAAGGCTTTTCTGGATAGTTTCCCAGAAATTCGTAGTCGATTTCGTCGTGGGAAGTTGTGTTTGAGGACATCTGATGCAAGTATTTATTTACATGATGTTAACCTAGGTTGGCAATGACTAAACTTTGCATATAATTTCAGGTTAAGCATTACTCTGTATGGAAGCCTGTTTGATTTGTATACTTACATAATATGCGGTGACTGTTCCTGGGGAGTTGCCAGACACCAATTTAATTTTCATGCTGAAGATCCCAAACAAGTACTTATTTTTTGACTGAAAGCCTGAACCTGAAATCATTAATTATATTATTAAAAACAAGAAAAGGCTCAATGCAAAAATCAGGATGAGTGCTACTGGTTGACATTTTGGGAATACAATACCTGAGGCTCGATCCAAACTTAGCTCGACTATCTCGCCATTGTTTGACAATTTAACGTGATCTTTTCCCCATGTAATATCGAAGTTGTCAGTGAAATCGCTAGATGATACTCTTGCTGAGACAAAATACATGAGAAACAAGATTGAGTAGATGTTGATTGATGGACATTTTTTAAAACCAAAGAGACTGATATAGGTCTCCATTGTTGGCAAGGTTAATAGGCCTTGGTCCTTCCAGAGTACTTGGCATACAGTGAACATACTCTAAACGGCCTAGAAGTTTCTGTCCACAATATTATATCCGATGCTTTGCTCACAAGAACCGACAACCTAGAACGCGCTAGTTAGGTAGACAGAAACCATGATATTATCCTCTTTATTTTAATAATTTATATGAAAAACAAAACTGACTGTAAAAAAATTAATTAATCATGTAAAGGCATTAAATAAAAATTCCAAAGTTTTAATAAAACTAAATAACCTTATTATACCATTATAATTGACATCCTTAAAAAGAAATTCAATTAAAGAAATACAAATTTAGGCGTGGTTCTTGGCTGATTCTGAAGCCCTAAACTAGAGACCAAAATAAGACTGCACTATAGTTGACTGACTTACGTGCTTCGTTTTCTATTGTACCTTGAATTCCGTGTATTCATCATGTCAGGATTTAGTATTCATCATGTCAGGAGTTAGTATATCGTTTAACACATAAGGTAACTTATAAGTTTGATGTGTCTCCATCCCTGACGGGATCGGTCCAAGCTAAATTAGTTTATTAGATAAGAGACAATTGTTTCTTCAAATATTTCCATGTACAAGTTAATAATACAGGGTTTCTCTTTACGTACGAATTTCGATAACCTCCGAATAACACTCAATCTGAAATTTTGCAAGGGAGGAAATGGGAACAACTTCCTCTTGTGATGTTTTCATCCATGGATGGAATCGTTGACATCAATAAATGGGGAGAGGGGGACAAAGCAGATAAAGAGTTAGTAATGTGGGTGATCACCATCTTCTACATTAATCTCCCTCTCAACAATACATTTAAAGATAACAACTCATGTAAACAAATGCATTGAATAGTTTCGCTTGAAAAATTATTACGATTCTGATTAATTTTTTTGTGCATTATGGTAAATTAAAGTTTGACGGCCACTATGTTGAAAAACCAATATGATTTAGGAGTTGGTGCGAAGTTTCGGTCGAATTAGTGTATATTTTGTTTGCTTTCATTTTCCACGTTGCCACGGTAATTGTTCCTTTTAAGATAAGATTAAATTATGGATGGTAAAAAGTTGGATACTTATGAAGAAGAGATTTAGGTTCAAACATAAGGCATGCTTAGTTTGGGTAAAGGTAGCAGTTGTACTTGAATCCCTTGAGTTTGCACAATTTGATGATGCGGTACCAATCCCAACCACGGGTCTCCCACAATTTGAGTTGTGTTGACTGAGGCAAGATAGGGGTTACAGTGGGGTTTCCCTCACTCCGAGTTGTGTTGATCGAAGCAAGATGGGGGACCCCAACCACGGGGTCTCCCACAATCTGTGTTGATCGAGCAAGATAGGGGACCCCAAGAGTGGGGTCTCCCACAATCTGTGTTGACCTAGGCAAGATAGGGGTTATAGTGGGGTTTCCCTCATTCCGGGTTGTGTTGACCGAGGCAAGATAGGGGTTATAGACTTATAGTGAGGTCTCCTTCACTCCTGGTTGTGATGGCCAAAGCAAAATAAGGGTTATAATGATAGCACCATGATTTGATGTGATTAGAGATAATAACACTTAATCCTCTTCAAATAAAAAATAATTACCTATTATATAAAATAAATAAATAATTAATTAAATAATTAATTCCAGTTAAACTTGGTTGATTTTTTTATTTTTTTGAAAAATAAGCTGGATTATATTATATTATTAACCGGAACATTACAATATTTTGGTCTAGCTAAAAAAATAAAATAAGGTGAATCAAAAGTAAAACTTAAATGTTCAAGTCCTTTAATTTATTTAAGTGGGACACCTTATCCTACTTATATTAAGTTGTGACATGTGAATAATAGATTGTGGTCCACTTGTTTTAATAAGTATCATTTTCTTTGATTATATATATATATATAATTTTATTTTATTTTAAAAACCCTCGTCCAACAATTTAGATGGAGTAAAATGTTATGAAAAAATTGATGTCAATAAACACAACTTACGTAGATGTCTTTAATTTAAGATGCATTTTAAATTTTCATTGAATATATTTATATAGGTAAAAGTATAACCTTTTTCTTATTTTTATTTGTAGTATTTTTTCTTACATATGCTTTTAATAATTTTTATATTTTTATGTTTGGATTTGCACTTTAGTTTCTAATTTAATTATGAGAATTAAATTGTTCACCGGGCTTGTAACACTTATTAAACTTTTTGTAAGTGGGACACTATACTCAGATGTTCACACTTACTAAGACTTAGTAAGTGGAACAACAAACTTATATGTTCAAATCCTTTGATTTATTTAAGTGGGATTCCTTATCCTACCTTTATTAAGTTATCTACTTATATTAAGTTGTGACATGTGGATGATAAATTGTGGTCCTCTATCTTTAATTTGTATTATTTTCTTTTGTTTAAAATTTCACTTTAATGACTAGTTTAATTACAATAATTAAGTATTTTACGAAACCTATCACTTGTTAAACTCTTTTTAAAGGGAGTAGCAAGTTTAGATGTGCAATCCCTAGGTACTTTTTATTTCTTAACTCAACTAATATTAAATTATGGCATGTATGTGGAAGATGGTGGAACACTTTTTTTATAATTGGATATTTAATGCTTTTTATTTTTAAATGTTATTTTTAATTAGAAGATGTGTGTTGTTTCTCTTTAACACAACACTTGAGTTATGCATTTTTTACATGTTTAAAAATAATTATTGTTATGATACTTTTAAAAATGTATTTAATATATGTAATATAAATAATTAATTTAAAATAAAAAATACAAATAATAATATAATAAATAAATTTTAAAATTTCTATATTAATATATTTTTAATAAGGTTAAATTCCCTATTGATAAGTATAATAAGTATAGCTTAGGTTCCAATATCATAGGCATGCCCAGTCATAGTCGGTAACCCAATTAGACTCCTCTGCATGTTGCACTTGATTGATGACAACGATCTGTTTCCTCCTTGTTCGGCGGACCCCCTTTGTAGACACCAAAACAACACCAATTCGATTATGTGACTACAAACATTGATCGCATTGACACAAATAAAAAATACCATCAAAAAATATAAAAAAAGAAAAACCACATGTATACATACAAAGTCATGCATCACAGCAATCACCTAAAAGACAAAATAATAGAGTTCTAAATAGTCTATGGTGCCATAGCCAAACATCACAAATTCTATCCATCCATTTCATTTTTACATATCACATATAAATCAAAAAAATTTGCATTCATCACAACATATGCATCCATCAAAATAAATCAACATACAACAATCACATTTATCATACCATATACATACATCAATATAAAGTAGCATTCATCCATCAACATCAATCATTATGCATAACATAAAATCATGACATATACACAAAGCAAGAAAAACAAAACAACAAAAACATCACAAAAATGCAACACAAAAACATAGCAATAAGCATTTCCGGACACAAGTGCTGTTGCACTTAACCTCTTGGCATAAAAAATTGATGTCGGGGCTCAAATTGTTACTCTCCTACTTCCCCAAGAAGGCTACCATAGCCGAACCGCTCCACGGGAAGACAGGTTTTTGATGATTTCATCCCACTATGGCATCACCAAAAGGGTTAAAACCCACCAAAAATAGGTCCAAATGTCGAGAAATTGCACATGTTTAAATGGTAAAACATCTAAAGGCACCCTTGCACAAGTCATCTTGGGTCAAGCGACTCATCGCTTTTCTCATGAAGGTCATTCCCTCATCAATTCGTCGCTTGAGGGGGTAGTCACACTTAGTCACCAATCAACAAGCACACACCCAATCAAAGCAATGACATGCATTCAAAGAATCATTGACAAAGACAATCACGCTCCTGCTTGGGGCAATAAACAAGCAGTAATCAAATTGATCAAACAATTGGCATTCCCGAAGCATGAACACAAGGTTCCCCTGTGGACAAAAGGTTACGCCCTTTGCCTAATCATGACTGATCAATGTCCAAGCTCAAGTCACACCTCACCAAAATAGGTTAACACTTGAAATCAAATTCCTTAGCTCGTCAGAAGCAAGGACTCAAGAATGCATGCCCTTTCCATACTTGGGGCATCAAAAGTTGGTTAGGTTACCAAGAAACCTTAATCATTAGTGCTTTGGTTATTTATTTTTGCTCAGCACTGCATCACCCACAGCGCTTCCCAAAAAGGGGCATCTGTAGAAACCAAAATAGCACCAATCCGATTATGTGACTACAAAAACTGATCGCATTGACACAAAAAACTTTCAGGGCAGCCCTCAGAGGTCAAACAGTGGTCCTAGCCACTTACACAGCAGTTTAGAAGGTCGAAAAGTAAACAAAGCAGAAGCTGGTCATTTTAACAAGCCTTAAGCAAAAACAAGCCTTAATCCAAAGCAAGCCTTAAGCAAAAGCAAGCCTTAATCCAAAGCAAGCCTTAAGCAAAAGCAAGCCTTAATCAAAATAAGGCCTTGGTCGAAGTGTCGCGATATCGCGATGTCACGATATCGTGACACTTCGGTGCCCAAAGCAAAGCTTTGGCCAAAGTGTCACGATATCACGACGTCGCGATATCGTGACACTTCGGCGCCCAAGGCAAAGCCTTGGCCGAAGTGTCATGATATCATGACACTTCGATGCCCAAGGCGAAGCCTTGGCCGAAGTGTCGTGATATCGTGACACTTCAACGCCCAAGGCAAGGCCTTGGCCGAAGTGTCACGATATCGCGACGTCATGATATCACGAAACTTTGGCGCCGAAGGAAAAGCCTTGGCCGAAGTGTCGCGATATCATGATGTTGCGATATCATGACACTTCGGCACCCAAAGGAAGGCCTTGGCCGAAGTGTCGCGATATCGTGACGTCGCGATATCGCGACACTTCGACATTTGTGCCTAGGCAAAAATTCAAGCATTCAAAGGCAGACATTTAATCAATCAGAGGCGGAAGTCAAACATTCAGAGGCGACATTAAAACCATCAAAGCAGATGTTAGACAAGTGGCAGCCGAGGACAGTCAGTTATTGCCGCCTGCTATGCATGTGCACGTAGGTGGGCAGATTGGTAGTTAGCGGACTGTTGCAAGGGCAGTCATGTAAGCCCAATTCAAGGAGGAGTCTCCTCCCTTTTGGGAAGGCATGGCCGCCACGTGGCATCCCTGTGTGCCCCTCCAAAGAGACCCCATGGGTCTATAAAATGGTGGACTTTCCTGCCCAAAAAAAGGGAAAAGTGGACAGACATTTCGAAGCAACGAAGTGCTACCAAAACCAAACACCCGATTGCATTCTTTTCGATTCATTCTTCTACACCCGTAATCTCTTTCGTAGGAGAGGTTATTGGTGGTTGCTAGAAGGTGAACCCGGACCTTAATACCCGACATTGGATCACAGGAATCCATTAATTCACCGACAACTCAACCTAAGAGATTTTGGGCCCTTCCCTAGTGGATTGGCACCGAGATCAAGTTCCAACGGTGGGCGGCCCGCTCGAGCGCCCCGCACGTTCTTAGCTTCATTTTAATTTATTCTGTTATCGCGTGTTTATCCTACATTATATTCTATGCTATTTAGATAATTTACATGTAACAACGATCAGAAGCTCGGATTTCAGAAGCGTTTATTCAAATATTATCATGCTTTTATCATTTTTATTGTCCTACTAACCTGCAGGTAACAACATCGATTTGGCGTCGTAACACAGTCAAATTCACGTTAAACAGTCAGAGGAAGAACAGTTGAATTCGTCTTGCAGATGGACGAGTTAAAGTCAAGCGCAAATCGGCCAACTGTTTTAATGGCAGCGGCCCTCTGGTAAAGTTTTTTGTTTTCTGTAAAAGTTGCAGGTTGCGTAGAGTTTTTTTATTCACGTATGTAATCAGTATTTTCCATGTATTTCTAAAGTCAAATGATATATCTTCTTGTTACAGGTGCTACTAACGTTCTCTATGTTTCTTTGATCACAGAAGAAGCAGCAAGCAAGGATTCATTATCGTAAGCGGCGACAACACTCTGGCCCGCCCATTTCAAATGTGGGCATGCGGAAGAAGATCACTATGCACTTTTTGTAATGGAAACATGCTAACTCTCCTAGCCCTTAAAAAGGGAGGAGATGTATTGTAACCGAGTTAGAATCACATTAATAAAAAGGGTTGTGCTCCTACTTTCTCCTTTTACATTTGGTTTTAATTCGATTATATCTGCTTTATCTCGTGCATCGAGTTAGTTTTGTTTTTGTTGCATTTCAATACTGTTTTTCTTTCGGAATCTCATGCTTTCACCCTTCATGCCACGTGTCGAACCAAACTGATGAAGATAGTGCGAACCCTGTGCATTCGACGATCCCCATATCATGTCGGGTTACCATTAACGAGATGATGGATGTGTTGGAAACCTTTGCTGATAGTTTCAACACTGCCAGTTGCGCTGACCATGACTAAAAATTATGATTGTAACCAATTCATCTATGTAACCAAAAAAAGTAAAGCTTTGGCTTTTACAAGGGATCATGGTTGGAGGAGACTGCTCAAAACAACCAAATTATATATATATATATATATATATATTTATTTATTTATTTATTTGTTCACCAAGGTTGTATATTGTGATGATTAGTGGAAATAAGTGGTTGGGCAACTAGTTTATATAAATAATTAAAAATATAATAGATAAATTTTTTATATTAACTTTTTAATTTTGGATATGAAAAGGGTATGTGTGGTAAGAGGATAAAAACATATAAAGCATGTTAGTTAGTAATACTTGTGCATTGTGAAAATATATGCATATCTTATTAATATATCCAATATATATTTGACATATTAGAATGTTACGCACATACCATATAGAATACACATCTATAGTGTTAGCTAATAAAAACCTTAAATTATAGTAAGACGTCAATTCATTAAATACACCAAATTTTAAGGCAAATACTACAGTTCAAATTTTACCTAATATATGTGTGATTTCCAAGATATCAAAAAAATTATATATAATATTATACATGTCAAATCCTTATATTATGAATACAATGAACACTCTTACAATAGAACAAGCCATCCTATCAATTTCTTAAAATACATATAATATGAAAGTACCTTGTTTCGATATCATATAAACACTTCAAAACACTTCAAAAATGTTTTATAAAACTCACATTAATATATTTATATGTATTTTTATATTATTTAAATTAAATATTATAACATAATAGATCAAATGACATTAGCTTAACATTAAAATAACTTAGTTTTTAATCTTGTAACATTAGCTTAACATTCAAATAACTTAGGTTTTAATCTTGTTAAGTGATACAAGCACAATATTCAAGCTTTATTGCAATACCACTAAGTAGTGATGACAAGTGTTTAAAATAAAGTGAACATTTATAAAAAATAAATAAACAATTATAAAAAAAATATTAATATTTGTATATATGGTCATATTTGTATAAATGAAAGTTTATGCGGTATTTGTGTATGTCTGTGTTACAGTGTACAAACACTCTCTGTGTGAGAGTCATTTTTTTGTCAATAGTTCTTTAAGAAGACACTGTGCGGCTCTTCTCTATTAAAGTTACATTGAGATCCAAAATTGTTGGAAGACTAGCTGTACCTGTAGCAAAAACCACTTGTTAATCATTGAATCACCTTCTACTTGCTGTTAACGTTAGACTCTTCGTGTTCATGATCTTTTTTGGCTGGAAGTCGAAGAGATAATTGTTTTTGCAAATTCAGGAAGGTGAAAAATGGTTCGTTCAACTATAAAAAGAGAGGTAAACTGAATAATGTGGAAAGATAAAAGGTTTTGTGGATTGTGAAATTTGGACTTGGGAGAAACTCTTTTCATTAATATATTTATGATTTTCTCCCTTATTTGTGGCTGTAATTTTATTTGTAAGATGTCCAGCAACTCCGAACATACTTCTCATGGGGAGAGGCCAGAGGGGTTAGGATCTGCATCCCACACTGCTACTACCACTTCTATTGGTACTGCATTGTAACCTTCGTCTTGAAATTAAAAACAAATTACAAAAGTCTAATACTTCCATTAGAGCACTCACCCTAACAAGATACAAAGCCATATTGTTAGAAAACACATGGATCCTCCAAATCTCATCACCAATAAAACTGTTAAAAATGTAAAATCTAAAGGAGGGAGCCTAAGAAGAATAAAAAGGTATAGAAAACCTCATAGGTACCTAGGCGATCGTAACACATTTTGGTAACTTACAAGTTTGATGTGTCTCCATCCCTAACGGGATCGGTCCAAGCTAAATTAGTTTATCATATTAGATACCATAGTTTTTCCTTCAAATATTTCATTGTACAAATTCATTTCACCTAATAATACAGGGTTTCTCTTACCTTTTGCGCATGAATTTTGATAACCTCTAAATGACACTCAATCTAAAAATTTGCAAAGGAGGAAATGGAAACAATGTTCTCTTGTGATGTAGGACAAAGAAGATAAGAGTTGGTAATGTGGATGATCAGCCTCTTATACATTAGTCTCCCTCTCAATAATACATTTAAAGATAACAACTCATGAGAAAAAATGCATTGAATAGTTTCTCCTGAGAATTATTACAATCCTAATTATTTTTTTCCTGCGTTATGGTAAATTAAAGTTTGACGACAACTATGTTGAAAACCAATATTATTTAGGAGGAGTTGTGTGAATTTTCCATCGAGTTAGTGTCTATTTGGTTTGCTTTCATTTTCCACATTGCCACGGTAATTGGTCCCTTTTAACATCGAATTTCAGTCCAAAAATAAAAATATATGCATTCTTAAATGTTTTGGGTGTTGGTATCATCATCGATATCAATATTATGTATATATAGCAATATCAATAGTAGTAATCAAAGCAATGCACAAATCATCACACATAATAGAGACACCAATTTTACGTGGTTCACCCAATGTGGGCTACTCCACAGAGAAAATATTTTACTAAAATTTTCTCAATCAATCTCTTGGGAATCATTTCCTTATTACAATGTTTATGGACCTCTTTCCAAAGGAGATACCAATCCCCTAATCAATTTCATTGATCTCTATCCACAGGAGAACTCCTTTCTCCTCTTGCTCTAGTTGGTGATCTTCTAAAAAATTGTTGCCCCCATTGCATTGGCTAATGGATCTCTATCCACTAAAGACACCTATCCTCATTGCCCTAGCTAATGGATCTCTATCCACTGGATACTATCATCCTCTATACTCTGTCACCTTCAAATCTCTGTCTCAAATAAATACTAAACACAATCCTTCGATCTAGCACAAATATGCTCAATCTTTGTCTCTAGTCTGCCACAAACCTATACTCAAATCTGCACCAAACTCTATCCTCAAATATATACTAAACATAGTTTTTTAGTCTAGCACAAATCTATCCTCAATTCCTATCCTCTGATATGCACTAAACACAGTCCTTCGCTCTAACATAAATCTATCCTCAATAGTTGTCCTCTGATTTGTACTTAACATAGTCCTTCGGTCTAGCACAAATCTATCTTCAATATCTGTCCTCTGATTTTTACTAAACACAATACTTTGGTCTAGCACAAATATATCCTCAATATATGTCCTCAAGCCTTAACACAAATCTTGATCGAATAATAAATCAACACTACTAGATCTACCCCAAACCTTCACTCAAGGTTTGAACAAATCAATCAATCAATTTTACTCATAAGTCTTCTCAAAGACTTATCTCAAATTTGCCTTGTAAGCTTCCACAAAATCTCACACTAATTTGTCCACAAGTCCTCTCTAGAACTTGTCCAAAATGCTCTCAACAAGTCCTCACTAGAACTTATCCAAATCTGCCCTCAATCTGTATTGTAAGCTTCCACAAAAGCTCACACAAATCTGTCCACAAGTCTTCTCTAAGACTTACCTCAAATCTGCTCAAAAAGTCCACACTAGAACTTTTCCAATCTCATGGAAACATAAAGAGAATTTTTAGAGAATCAATATGCTTCACATTCATCACAATGCTCAATCGCTTTCAATCACTCTTTTAGAAACATATAGAGAATTGTTTGAGACTCAATATGCTTCACATTCACCTCAATGCTCAATCACTTTCACTCACTCCTTTTAGAAACATATAGAGAATTTTTAAAGAATCAATATGCTTCACACTTACAATGCTCAATTACTTTCAATCACTCTTTTGGAAACATATAGAGAATTGTTAGAGACGCAATATGCTTCACATTCAGAAACTCTCAATCACTTTCAATCTTTCTTTTAGTATAGAAACATATAGAGAATTGTTAGAGATTCAATATGTTTCACACTTATCAACACTCAATCTCTTTCTCAAATCAATTCAGAATATTGAAAAATTTGTTTCATAGAACTTGAACTATCACTTTACACATCCACTTGACTAGGCACAACCAACTCTACTCAACCAATCACTCAATGAAATAATATTTGTTCACAAACCCTAGTCCAAGCATATGAACACTCCCTCAAATATTTTCAACAATGCTCATCAACCAATATCACATAACAATGATACTCATGATCTTTGCAAACCCTAGTTCAAGTTCTTCACTCAATCATTCACTTCAAAAACAATGCTTATAAAACAATCTTCACATAATTATGATACTCATGATATTTGCAAACCTTAGTTCAAGTTCTTCACTCAATAAATCACTTCAACAACAATGCTTATAAAATAAGGTTTTATCAACAACTCTCAATTTCAGAAAATATTGAAGCATTAATTCAAAACACACTCAACAATGTTTACCAAATAATCCTTTTCACTCCAACTTTGCATTCACAACTTTCAACAATCACTCACTAGGAAGAATATGCCCATACCTTTATTTGATGTAGAAGTGACCTTGGAAAACCTGTCTCAATCATAATTTTCTCTTTTGCCAATCTCAATGGTTAGATGATAAAATATCACACTAAATTTATCTCAAAATAATTCTCAATTACAAAAAATAATCAAACTTAGTTACACCTTATTTCTCCTTCTTAAAATAATATCCAACAACACAAATATTCAATCAAAATACTTCTTCTAAAACTCTACCTCATCAAAAGAACCTCTTAACATTTTAATTCCATCATGACCCTATTCAAAAATATATCTAAAAAACAATCCAAAATCTACTTATGACTCCCTACTTAATATTGTATTAATTAAATAAATCACTTTATAAAATAATGCAATAAATCAATTTCCAAATTTTCTAAGGTAAAAAACAATTACCTAGCCAAAATAACCTTTCAACACTTAGGTTAATATCATGCCCTAACTTCCACCTTATTCCTTTTAAGACCTTAGCAATATGCAAATATAATTTCTAACTTTCACTTTATTCCTCCTAAGATCTTATCACATTCAAATTAAAATAATTTCAAAAACTTTATTACCCATTTTCGCAATCCATGGGGCTCGAACTTGCACCACTCTCTCCACAACACCTTGGTCGCGGCTTCCACGCCATGTGAGCCATGTGCTCCTTTGATGCCTTAAAGCACAATATGTGCTTTGACCTCCTCATGATCCTCAAGAGCCTTTGGCTCTTCCTTCGATGTGATATCCGCTACCACACTTGCAATTTGGAGGCGCTTGATTAAATTTTGCATGAGCTTCGAATATTTTGGATGCACACCTTTTAAGTGAATTTGAAACTTTTGTTTGGCTAAGGTATAAATACCTTATGCCCTCTTTACCCTACACATCAATGGAGGATAATGTGTTGGGAGTCGGTGCCACCATTTGCCTTGTTAATATTTTAATTTATAATTATTTAAATTCAATAGAATTTAAATATTATAAATTTAATATTTTACATCGTCTTTCGGCTTTATTAAAAATTAAAATCTCCTTAGGTTTTTAGAAAAACCTTTTTAATTTGCCCACCTATGGTTTTAATAAAACCTTTTATTTTGCCCAACCATGGTTTTAATAAAAAACATTTTACATAATATTTAAAAATAAATATTATGAATCTTATTTTACCATCAACCTTTTGCATTACTCCTTTTGACCTTTTGACATCAATGATAATTTATCCTTGACATCAATGACAACTTTGACTCAAAATTTCCAACACTAGCTATCAAAGATGAAAGTATTCTCTATCCATTGTAGAAGGCTTCTCACATTTTGAAGATTAATTTTCATTGCAATAGAAACTTAGATAACATTTTCTAGGATTAATATAAAATTTCTATTACAATTTTCAATAATCTAAAGCAAAATAACAATGACCAACTTTTCTTCTTGAGTTGGTTCTCTAAAAACTACCTCTTTAAATCTTCACTGGTTGTCCTTCAACCTAGTGGTATTAATTCTTGCCTTCATTGGTCTTTCTCTTAGCCAATGGAAATACTTGTCTTCACTAGTTTTTCTTCAACACAATGGTAATGTCCTTAACTTCACTGGTCTTTCCTTAGCCAGTGGAAATACTTGTCTTCACTAGTTTTTCTTATCCATTGGTAATATCCTCAACTTCATTGGTCTCTCCTTGGCCAATGGAAATATACTTAGATTATTTATAACTTTAAAAACCTGTACAATAAAACTTGTGGCTCGAATACCATTGATAGCTTTTGTTTCTAAATACTTAATGTAAATAACCATTGAATCGTATATAATAAAGTTGTAATAAAATTGACTTAATAAAAATAACTTAGAAATACTCATAGAATAATCAATTGGAAATGCTCATAAAAATACTAAAAATGTTATAGAATAAAGGTCTACTAATGTAAGCTATGTGCAATGTATTTTGGATACCAATTACAATGCTTTGTCAATTATATAATAGTATGCAACTCTTCATATAAATTACTCTTGACCTTCACTCTTATTTGAAACTCTTCACTTTCCTGTTTTAAGGATACATGTGCACTCATACATGATGGACACTTGTGCACATACATACTCACAACACTTCCACACTCAATTACATGACACTTGTGCATTTCTTACACATTATTACATTACATGAAATATAAACTCACACTCTAATCTAAGACACACACCTAATATAATATTGTACCAAGGTGGTACATAAGCATATACCCAGATAATGTAGTATTTTCTAACAATGTCTTCATCTGGTGCATAGGATTATCTAACATGTCCATTCTACTTTTTGATGCCCCACTACCTTCCTAGCTGTAATAGCATATGTGTCATTTAAATAATCTTTTGAGTTTGTTAGGATACTTTGACAATAGATTCACTTATTGAGAGCATGTCTTGGGTATTTTGGTGCACACTTTCACTTGGTATCTTCATTTTTTGCATTTTTTCTCTTATTTTATTGGATGTCAAGCTCTCAATTAATTTTTACCAAAAAAAAAGTATCCTTTGCCGACATAAACACTCAAAATTGTTTGGAACTTCCTTAATTCCTTAGCTTGGTGAAGTGCTTTGTCATGCGTTGGGTTCAACTTATGCCTTAGCCAATTATGATTTCATCATTATATTGAGTAAGGTTTTATAGTGCACCTACTAACATAAACATTCTAAAATATCTATCATTGAGGATCAATGTACCTAATAGGCTCCACTATCATGTTGGATGCTAGCCTTTCATACTTAGTCAATTTTTTGCTTCAATGAGCTAGATATTTTGCTCTCTCCTATTGACATTAGCAACATTGTCTACTTGAGATGTTGTATGTTAGATGTCATATTTAAATTACCCATCTGCTGACATGAGCACTCAAATCCAATCGAAATGTTGGATTTTAGATATTTTTGCAACATATGCTAACATTAGCATTCAAAATGTTAGGTAATGCTTCTACACTTAGCAAAAATGTATTCATTTTTCTATATTCTTTGATATAGTCTTTGTATTGGAAAAATTCATCACCCTCTTCGAAGATGGATGTGGGTGGAAACTTTCATCCAAGACCACATATTTTAAGGGGTGACACTTATAATGATCAACAAGACCAAATTTGTCTTATTAGATCTTTTCTTGACTCAGCTTTTCCTCCTTTACCATCTTCTTCTTATGGCTCTTGGTTTTTTTTTGTTAGCATATTTCTAACACCATTTTATAATTGTAACTCAATTTTCAAAATATGATGGCTTGGTTTCCTAACTCACACCTTTGATTGAAAGGTATGTTCATAACCACTAAGTGGATAGACTATAAGATTGTGGAACCAAATGATGGATTTTAGGATTGTATAACTAGAGGTTAGGCTATATCCATACCCTATTCCATAGATGTTCAAGGGTGGAGCACAAAATATTGACCTCCTTCCTCTATATGGGACCTAATGATTGATCCAATAGTAGAGGATACTTTAGAGGAGAATATTCCTAATTCTAAGAGTAAGAGCTTTGGCTATAATATTATAGGATAAATTTAACAAGGTGATGGATCATAGACTTTGGCTATAATATTATAGGATAAATATATTTAGGATCCCTAGACTTGGGAATGAGCTTTATGTTTCTATATTTATCATATGGTCTAGGTAATTGGTTATAAGAGTTTCCAAATAGACTTAGTGAAGATCTAACTCCACAAATATTCCATAGTGCTTTGTAAAATTCACATAGAAAACCACCATAACCTAGAGCCTTATCATTGGCCATGGAATATACTACATCCAAGATAGTTTTAAGAAGGAAATTACCCAAGATTGATCTTGATCATTTTTTTTTTCTTATTCTTAATATCTAAATCCTAATTATAAAGTTACAAACAAAGGTACAATTAACTCTCTTCATTTTCAAACTATTGCTTAACACAAACTAATACTTGATAATCTAAAAAATAGGTTTTAGATGGATCCTATTATTGTTTTGTTAAAGGAACAACATAAACCATTGTCACTTTAAATAAAACATAACAATTGTACATGTTGCAACTTATAAATCCTTGTATGCATCAACACCATTACCTTTGAACAATAATACTTTCAAGTAATACATGATAATTATATTGAATTGTAAATAAAGTTCTCTACCCTTCAAAATAATTATAATAAAAATAAATAAAAATAATTTTACAAGTGCTTAAGTCCAAATTAATAGTCTACAATATAATTATATACTATATATTTATATCATTAATTCTAAATAATGCTAAACTGAAAATAAGGAAATAACTTGTTGAAATAAAAATTATATATAAAACTTTCTTTTTTTGGTACATAGAATGCCTCTGTAATCCTTAGGTTGTTGCATAAATACAAATTGATGGGATCCCAACTATTGGGAATCTTCCAAATTAATAGTCTACAATATAATTATATAATATATATTTATATCATTAATTCTAAATAATTCTAAAGTGAACACAAGGAAATACCTTGTTGGAATAAAAATTATATATATAACTTTATTTTTGGATACATGGAAAACCTTTATAATCCTTAGATTGTTGCATAAATACGAAGTAAGCAGGACCCCAACTATTGGAAATCCTTCAAATTAATAGTCTGCAATATAATATTATAATATATATTTATATCATTAATTCTCAATAATGCTAAACTGAACACAAGCGAATAACTTGTTGGAATAGCAATTATATATGTAAAACTTTCTTTTTTTGGCACATAGATAACCTTTATAATCCTTAGGTTGTTGCATAAATACCAAGTAAGAGGGACCCCAACTATTGGGAATCCTCTAAATTAATAATATCAATATAATAATATATATTTATATCATTAATGCTAAATAATGCAATACAAGGAATAACTTGTCGGAATAAAAATTATATATAAATTTGTTTTTTTGGGCACATAGAGAACCTCTATAATCCTTAGGCAGTCGCATAAATAAGATGTGAGTGGGACCCCAACTATTAGGAATCGATTCCAAAAAATTAGAATAGCCTTTTGGCAAGCTCTTAGTCACTACCTTGTTCGAATAAAAATTATATATAAAACTTTCTTTTTGGACACATTGAAAACCTTATAATCCTTAGATTGTTGCATAAATACGAAGTAAGTAGGACCCCAACTACTGGAAATCCTCCAAATTAATAGTCTGCAATATAATCATATAATATATATTTATATCATTAATTCTAAATAATGCTAAATTGAACACAAGGGAATAACTTGTTGGAATAGCAATTATATATGTAAAATCTTCATTTTTGGCACATAGAGAACCTTTATAATCCTTAGGTTGTTGCATAAATACAAAGTAAGAGGGACCCCAAATATTGGAAATCCTCCAAATTAATAATATACAATATAATAATATATATTTATATCCTTAATGCTAAATAATGCAATACAAGGGAATAACTTGTTATTATATATATAAAACTATCTTTTTGGGCACATAGAGAACCTCTATAATCTTTAGGCAGTCGTATAAATAATATGTGAGTGGGACCCCAACTATTAGGAATCGATTCCAACAAATTAGAACAGTTTTTTGGCAAGCACTTAGTCACTACCAATTGGCCTATGTTTTCTATAATCCTTAGGTTGTTGGGTAAATGAGATGAAGTGAACAAGATCCAGACCCACTAGGTTCCTACCAACTAGCCTATTATTTAGGGGTTTGTACTGGCTTATGTTGTCTACAATCCTTAACTTGTTGGGTAAAGGAGACAATCCTTAGCTTGTTGGATAAAGGAGACGAAGTGAACAAGATCCAAACCCACTAGGTTACTACCAACTGACCTATAATTGAAGTGTTTGTACTTGGGTTTGAAGAATAAGAACTCAAAGATATACCAGTTAACTATCTTAACATGGATAAATTGTTAGGGTAAAGAACAGGTTCTTACTAAAATTTCACTTACCTAATATCAAAACTTGAACTTGAATCTCTTAAATAAAAACAAAAAAACATACAACTAATATATCCCTTCTAAAACTATATTAAACATTATTTATTTTCTACTAGAGTATTCAACCATGAAGTTCTATTACTCATAAGTATACTGTGTTTTACAAGCTTAGCAAGTTTAGAAAATACACTTTCTTCCTGTAATAATCTACATGGCAACTAATTAAAATTTTGTTTCGGGAATAAATATTTTTTTCAAGGAATCAAGCAAGAAGTGCTGAAGAATGTATTCTTGTACCCAACATACTTTGAAACAAACTAATTAGCTACATGGCAGCAACTAAATAAAATTTGTTTAGGAATCAATATCTGTTTCAAGGAATAAGTAGTCCTAAAGAATGTATTCTTGTACCCAACATACTTTGAAAGAAACTATAAAAATGGCAAGAATGGTCAAAGCATTGGCCTGCTACATAAGATGAAGCATTTCTGCCCGTTGCTACATTATAACATTTCAAACAGTCCAATATTATATCAATGGAAGTTGAATCAACATTAACAATATCAGACAACCATCCATCCATTCACAATATCTGATAACCATCCATGATTAGGGATTGAAATTGCATTCTGGTGGAACCGTAGGAAACCTCCCAGATTTATCGTTGCAGTAATCATAAAGCATGTAATATTTGCGAACCCAACGAAGTTGTTTCCCACTCAGTTTCTGAAATTCGGGCTGATCCCACCATTTGTCAGCACAGGTTTTAGACGCTTCACACCCCTCCAGTTGAAACCATTGATACGATGAAACAAAGGGAGCTTTACCCCAATCTATTTTCCCTCTTCCTCCATCGGTGGTCCAGTTTTCCCCGTTCCAAAGGCTGGAGATGATATTCATGGGCTGATTCTTTAGATATGGGACACCCTTTCCTTCGTTGTTCTTGAACACCCGGATCGGTATAGAGTCCACAAAAAATCTGTGAGCACAATGTATAAACAGACATATGTATAATCTTTGCGAAAATAGTAGAAAATAAGAGTGAATCACATTATAGTTATTCTTCGTTTAGAGCACATACACAATTTGCTTGTGGTTCCAAAGTATTGAGTAGTTATGGAAGTCTGCCGACGGATCAAACCAGAGTCGAATCCTTTGCTCACGATTTCCAACCCCATTCGCAAAAATGTTGGTTTGCAAAATGTAAGGCTTTTCTGGATAGTTTCCCAGAAATTCGTAGTCGATTTCGTCGTGGGAAGTTGTGTTTGAGGACATCTGATGCAAGTATTTATTTACATGATGTTAACCTAGGTTGGCAATGACTAAACTTTGCATATAATTTTAGGTTAAGCATTACTCTGTATGGAAGCCTGTTTTATTTGTATACTTACATAATATGCGGTGACTGTTCCTGGGGAGTTGCCAGACACCAGTTTAATTTTCATGCTGAAGATCCCAAACAAGTACTTATTTTTTGACTGAAAGCCTGAACCTGAAATCATTAATTATATTATTAAAAACAAGAAAAGGCTCAATGCAAAAATCAGGATGAGTGCTACTGGTTGACATTTTGGGAATACAATACCTGAGGCTCGATCCAAACTTAGCTCGACTATCTCGCCATTGTTTGACAATTTAACGTGATCTTTTCCCCATGTAATATCGAAGTTGTCAGTGAAATCGCTAGATGATACTCTTGCTGAGACAAAATACATGAGAAACAAGATTGAATAGATGTTGATTGATGGACATTTTTTAAAACCAAAGAGACTGATATAGGTCTCCATTGTTGGCAAGGTTAATAGGCCTTGGTCCTTCCAGAGTACTTGGCATACAGTGAACATACTCTAAACGGCCTAGAAGTTTCTGTCCACAATATTATATCCGATGCTTTGCTCACAAGAACCGACAACCTAGAACGCGCTAGTTAGGTAGACAGAAACCATGATATTATCCTCTTTATTTTAATAATTTATATGAAAAACAAAACTGACTGTAAAAAAATTAATTAATCATGTAAAGGCATTAAATAAAAATTCCAAAGTTTTAATAAAACTAAATAACCTTATTATACCATTATAATTGACATCCTTAAAAAGAAATTCAATTAAAGAAATACAAATTTAGGCGTGGTTCTTGGCTGATTCTGAAGCCCTAAACTAGAGACCAAAATAAGACTGCACTATAGTTGACTGACTTACGTGCTTCGTTTTCTATTGTACCTTGAATTCCGTGTATTCATCATGTCAGGATTTAGTATTCATCATGTCAGGAGTTAGTATATCGTTTAACACATAAGGTAACTTATAAGTTTGATGTGTCTCCATCCCTGACGGGATCGGTCCAAGCTAAATTAGTTTATTAGATAAGAGACAATTGTTTCTTCAAATATTTTCATGTACAAGTTAATAATACAGGGTTTCTCTTTACGTACGAATTTCGATAACCTCCGTACGAATTTCGATAACCTCCGAATAACACTCAATCTGAAATTTTGCAAGGGAGGAAATGGGAACAACTTCCTCTTGTGATGTTTTCATCCATGGATGGAATCGTTGAAATCAATAAATGGGGAGAGGCGGACAAAGCAGATAAAGAGTTAGTAATGTGGGTGATCACCATCTTCTACATTAATCTCCCTCTCAACAATACATTTAAAGATAACAACTCATGTAAACAAATGCATTGAATAGTTTCGCTTGAAAAATTATTACGATTCTGATTAATTTTTTTGTGCATTATGGTAAATTAAAGTTTGACGGCCACTATGTTGAAAAACCAATATGATTTAGGAGTTGGTGCCAAGTTTCGGTCGAATTAGTGTATATTTTGTTTGCTTTCATTTTCCACGTTGCCACGGTAATTGTTCCTTTTAAGATAGGATTAAATTATGGATGGTAAAAAGTTGGATACTTATGAAGAAGAGATTTAGGTTCAAACATAAGGCATGTTTAATTTGGGTAAAGGTAGCAGTTGTACTTGAGTCCCCTGAGTTTGCACAATTTGATGATGCGATACCAATCCCAACCACGGGTCTCTCACAATTTGAGTTGTGTTGACCGAGGCAAGATAGGGGTTACAGTGGGGTTTTCCTCACTCCGAGTTGTGTTGATCGAAGCAAGATGGGGGACCCCAACCACGGGGTCTCCCACAATCTGTGTTGATCGAGCAAGATAGGGGACCCCAAGAGTGGGGTCTCCCACAATTTGTGTTGACCTAGCAAGATAGGGGTTATAGTGGGGTTTCCCTCATTCCGGGTTGTGTTGACCGAGGCAAGATAGGGGTTATAGACTTATAGTGAGGTCTCCTTCACTCCGGGTTGTGATGGCCAAAGCAAAATAAGGGTTATAATGATAGCACCATGATTTGATGTGATTAGATATAATACCACTTAACCCTCTTCAAATAAAAAATAATTACCTATTATATAAAATAAATAAATAATTAATTAAATAATTAATTCCAGTTAAGCTTGGTTGATTTTTTTTTTGAAAAATAAGTTGGATTATATTATATTATTAACCGGAACATTACTATATTTTGGTCCAGCTAAAAAAATAAAATAAGGTGAATCAGAAGTAAAACTTAAATGTTCAAGTCCTTTAATTTATTTAAGTGGGACACCTTATCCTACTTATATTAAGTTGTGACATGTGAATGATAGATTGTGGTCCACTTGTTTTAATAAGTATCATTTTCTTTGATTTTTTATATATATATATATATATATATATATATATATATATATATATATATAATTTTATTTTATTTTAAAAACCCTCGTTCAACAATTTAGATGGAGTAAAATGTTATGAAAAAATTGATGTCAATAAATAGAGCTTACGTAGATGTCTTTAATTTAAGATGCATTTTAAATTTTCATTGAATTTATTTATATAGGTAAAAGTATAACCTTTTTCTTATTTTTATTTGTAGTATTTTTTCTTACATATGCTTTTAATAATTTTTATATTTTTATGTTTGGATTTGCACTTTAGTTTCCAATTTAATTATGAGAATTAAATTGTTCACCGGACTTGTAACACTTATTAAACTTTTTTTAAGTGGGACACTATACTCAGATGTTCACACTTACTAAGACTTAGTAAGTGGAACAACAAACTTATATGTTCAAATCCTTTGATTTATTTAAGTGGGATTCCTTATCCTACCTTTATTAAGTTATCTACTTATATTAAGTTGTGACATGTGGATGATAAATTATGGTCCTCTATCTTTAATTTGTATTATTTTCGTTTTTTTAAAATTTCACTTTAATGACTAGTTTAATTACAATAATTAAGTATTTTACGAAACCTATCACTTGTTAAACTCTTTTTAAATGGAGTAGCAAGTTTAGATGTGCAATCCCTAGGTACTTTTTATTTCTTAACTCAACTAATATTAAATTATGGCATGTATGTGGAAGATGGTGGAACACTTTTTTTATAATTGGACATTTAATGCTTTTTATTTTTAAATGTTATTTTTAATTAGAAGATGTGTGTTGTTCCTCTTTAACACAACACTTGAGTTATGCATTTTTTACATGTTTAAAAATAATTATTGTTATGTTACTTTTAAAAATGTATTTAATATATGTAATATAAATAATTAATTTAAAAAAAAAATACAAATAATAATATAATAAATAAATTTTAAAATTTCTATATTAATATATTTTTAATAAGGTTAAATTCCCTATTGATAAGTATAATAAATGTAGACACCAAAACAGCACCAATCCGATTATGTGACTGCAAACACTGATCGCTTTGACAAACACAGCCCCCAGGGCAGCCCTCAGAGGTCAAACAGTGGTCCTAACCACTTTCATAGCAATTTTGTAAGGTCAAGAAGCAATTTGGCACATTTAGGCACTTTGCTCAGTATTCGTCTCACCCAGGGACGAATACTAACTGGGATTCGTCTCACCCAGGGACGAATTCTGAAATCGTCTCTGGTCAGGACGAATTCCAGGTTTAACGGGCAAAAAGAAAAATGCCGCCAAGTGGCAGCCAAGGACAGTCAATTATTGCCTCCTGCCATGCATGCGCGTGTAGGTGGGTAGGTTGGCAGTTAGTGGACTGTCACAAGGCGAGTCATGGAAGCCCAAGTCAGGGAGGAGTCTCCTCCCTCTTGGGAAGGCATGGCCGCCACATGGCATCCCTGCATGCCCCTCCAAAGAGACCCCATGGGTCTATAAAATGGTGGACTTTCCCACCCAAAAGAGAAGAGATTGGAGGCGATTTCAAGCAACGAAGTGCTGCCCAATTGAACACCCATTTGCATCCTTTTTGATTCACCTTCTCACATCCATTAATCTCTTTCGCAAGGGAGGTTATTGGGTGGCTTTTGGAAGCGTGGATCTAACCCAAATCCAACATTTGACCACCTTAAACCACCAATTTGCCGACACCCCAATCCTAAGAGGTTTTGGGCCCATCCCTAGTGGATTGGCGCCAAAATCAAGTGCCAACGGTGGGAGGCCCACTTGGGCACCCCACATTTTCTAAGTTTTATTCTAAAGTATTCTAGATTATTTGTTCATGTTGCATTTTATGTTATTCTATTTAGTTAACTCATAGCTTCAATTTCATAACATTTTGATCAGATTTTATCATGCTTTTTGTCGCTTTGTTGTCCCACTAACTTGCAGGTAGCGACATCGAATTCTCGAGGATAGAGGCCAAATTGGGAGAATCCGACCATCTGGGTCATCCCAAAATGGCCCCAATTACATAACCCCTCTATTTGTAGGTGTTTTGGAGGTCTCGAGAGTTGACATTGGAGCAGTATCACTTTGGCTTTTCTAACACAGTAGAATTCGTCTCACCCAGGGACGAATAGCAGTCAAAATTCGTCCTACCCAGGGACGAATTCTAGTTGAAAGTAGATTGGCCGACTGTTTCAATGGCAGTGGCCCTCTGGTAATGTCTTCTGTCCTCTGTCAGGTTTTCAGGTCATTTAGATTCACTTTATTCACTATTTTAGACAATCTTTATACATGCATCTTTTGCAATTTCAAAGAATGAACTTTCCTTTTGTCACAGGTGCTACTAACGCCTTGTTTGTTTCTTTGATTGTAGGAGGAGCAATAAGAAGTGAGGATTCATCAACATAAGCGGCGGCAACACTTGGCCCGCCCATTTCAAATGTGGGCATGCGGAAGAGGGATCAATGATCACGATTGTAACCAAATCCATTTAACGCTCCTAGCCCCTAAAAAGGGAGGAGGCGATTTTGTAACCGTGGTTAAAGAGTTTAATAAAAGGGTTGTGACTTCTCTAAATTCTTGTAACTGATTTCAATCAATTTGCCTCTTTCGTTTAATGCACTTCATATTCTAGGACTTAAGCGTTATTTTGATTTGAATGCATCGAAGTAGTTTTCCTTTCTAAAAGCTTTCGAAATCTCATGCTTTCAGTGGCGATCACGGTGGGACTCTGTCCCCTGGTTTTAAGATCAAATAACTGATCCTTGTTTTGTTTTGTGCTTGATAGGTACAAGTTTTTAAAGCAGACTGTTATTCGTCTCTGGCTGTGATGAATACTTATTGTAATTCGTTTGACCCGAGACGAATTTTAAATTCGTCTCTGGCAGGGACGAATTCTGTTCTGTAATTCGTCTCATAGAGGGACGAATTCCTGCCTGTAAATTTTTAGAGCAGAAGATCAGAAGCAGCCGGTCCAGGCAGAGAAGAGGTAGGGATTTTTATAATCTCTGTTAAATTTTTTTGTTTTTGTTTCTTTTTTTGTTGTTTTCAGTTTATCCTGCTTGCTTAGGGAAAGTTGTTTATGCATGTTTCATTTTCCTAAATAAAATGAATCCCACACACATCACGTGGTAATTTAAACCAAGGAGCTGGTCGTAAGACCCCAGCCCTTGAGCAAGACCAACGGTGGGTTCATCACCACCTTGGCTTAGCTTTGCATCCATTTCCCCGATTGTCACTGTTGTTAGGCGTAAATCCTGACGAAAGCTGACCGAGTGTCACTGGGGTGATTCCCATGCACGCGAGGATAAGTCTTCTATGGTAGGTGTCATTAACAGGACAATCCCCCTTCCGTACCGCCTATGTTCCACGTACCATCTGCTCTCACGTACCTATAGTTTCCCTCTCGTAAGGGCGGGTATATAGAGAGGTTGGTATATCGGTCCGACAATGGTATATTGAAGGGGCGACCATTTATGGGAGTCATATGAGCCAACATTATGCATTTAAACGTTCTTCAAAACTTGCAAAAACAAAACAAAACATCAAAATGCACTAAACCAGTTTAGGACACACTATTAATCCTTAAAAGAGATAATCACTGTTTGTGTATGTGTGTGTTCATTTCTGCTTAGTGTAAACAAAAAGACAAATCATCATAAATGAGATAAAAATCTGCTTAGATAGTAGAGAAGCACCACAATGGTGTACACCCGTAGCCAAGCCCAATCAAGGGCGGACGCTGTGGAAGGTGCACAAAGAGAGGGCGCTGGTCGCCTTCGCTTTAGCCCTGAGGACTTGGCCATACCGCCTTGGCGGTCTGGCCTACAAGAGAGTCCACATCAGGCCACATCAAAAAGGAATTATTGGGACCCTCCTCATTGGAGTATACCTATTCAACACAGCCCCTTTCGGGAAGAAGCTTTACATGTAGATCTCAATGTAAATAGACAACCGCCTCTTGAGGCTAGATCTGAGTGGCCGTAGCGTGATGAAGCGCTAGAGAGGCACAGTGTTCATTTGGAGAGACAACGTGGATATGGCATCTCTCCTTTGCCTCCCATTAGAACTGAAAGACAAAACCCAGAGCGTAGGGCTCTTTACACAGGGCGAGCTAACTCCGCCCGCCCCTTTCAAACCCATGAAAGGGAGTACGAGGAAAGCCATCGCATTCCTCGAGGGCAACAAATAACGTGGGAACCTTGCATTTCTGCACCTGCTAGATATCATGATCACACATCGAGGCCAGAGCCTCAAGTAAATGTCGCCTACCTCGACAGAGGGAAGCAACCCATTGAAATTTTAGATCATCAAGATCGAGGCAAACACATAGGAGAAACATTTAAGCCTCCTGAGCAAAAGAGGGCAGACCAAGTTGACCCGACAGTCGCCAGACATGCCGCTCGCCAAGCCCGAATCTCGCAGCTTGAGCAAGGTCATCAGGAGTTAGAGTACTTATACCGCCTGAATAAAGAGCGCATGCAGCGCGAAGCGGATGAGTTACGCTATAAACTACCTGAGAGGGTGCCAACCCCTCGCACCCAAAGAGCCGAACAATATGAGAGGCACAACCCTTTGGTGCAGGACAGGTCTCCGTGACCTCGTCAAGCTTTGCCTCCGAGACCTTATAGACCCGAGAGGGAGGCCACTCCCCGAAACAATGATGGGTACCCTCAGCAGGGACTCAATCAGGGTCATAGGTCTCGCCTAGAGACTCCTCAAGAAGTTTATGAGGAGTATGAACCAGAAATAGAATGGGCCAAAATGCCCCATCAAGGCGGGAGGGCTGCCACTCGGCCACCCCCCATAGGCCTCCAGTCTCCCATAACTCACAACGGGAGCAAACAAAAGAGGAAGAAATAAAATCTTTCGATGCATACAAAGCGCTATTAGAGCGTTTGGAGTCTATGGAGACAAAAGCTTCTGGGCATCAAAAACCCACATTACGTCAACTCTGTAGTCATCCAGTGCATCCCTCAGTGCCCACACCTCTTTACCCCGAACATTTCAAGTTGCCTCAATTGGCGGTCTTTAAAGGTGAAGAGGATGCACAAGAACATGTCACAAGATTCCTAAGTCAATGCTTCGGCATCCAAGATAATGACGCATTGTTGCTTAGGACATTCATAACCACATTCGTAGGCCCTACCTCGGATTGGTTCACACAATTACCCAAACACAGCATAAACAACCTAGATCAATTAGTAGATGCGTTTCTTGAACGCTTTGCCTTCAACACAAAGAAGAAGGCATCACTGAGTGATCTGGCCAGCCTCAAGCAATATGAGGAAGAAACAATGGCAGCATACGGGAATCGATGGAGGGCTTTGCTTTCTAAGCTACCCTACCGTCCCCCTATGTCTGATCTCACACAGATGTTTGCACGGAGTTGCTTAAAATCAATCTCTGGGCTTTTACTTCTGTAGCAATACGACAGTTTAGAAGAAGCTTTGGCGCAAGCCAGAGTTATAGAAGAGATTAAAATAGGCGAAGGCGCAATCGCCAAGCCTAAAAAGAAAGAGTGGAATAAAACCACTAAGACTGGGACTACGCAATCACAACCCGCTACGGTTAACCAAGTTGCGATAAATGTTCCCAAGCCTGTGCAAGAAATACAGCCCCAAAAGGCTAATTACCAGGCAGTGCCTCCTAGTTATGAAAGAGATAATAAGAAACAGGAGCAGAATCAGCAGCGTCGCCCTAGGCGACAATTCACCCCTTATACGGAGTCTAGGGACTCCTTATTTGACCGCTTGTCAGCGGCAAATTTAGTCACCCTTCCAGAGATCCAAACTGTAGACCCTAATGCTCCCAAGCCTAAGGGATACAGAGAGGAATTATATTGTAGATTCCATAGGCGAAGGGGACATGACTTGAATGGATGCTGGAAATTCAAAGGATTAATCCAAGATTTGATCGACAATAGAACATTGGCCGTGGACAACCCCATAGCACCAAATAATCAACAAATGGGGGTATTCAAGGACCCTTTGCCTGCCCATGAGGCACAGGCAAAACCTCTCCAGATTAATGAGGTGCGATAGAATCTTCCCATGCAAGGATTTGTGGGAATGATTAGCATAGTGACCAGGAACAAAAAGTACCCAGCAGTTGCCCCCGAGGTAGCTACAAGGGAAGTTCCAACAACGTCGCAGCCTCAACAACGCCCTATGCAGTTGCCTCCGCCTAGACCCGAGGTCACGATACGGACCAAACTCACGCAGAGTTTGCGGACCACATCGGCTAGGCTTTCCATTTACGAGCTTATTCAACAGTCAACACCTCATAGAGAAGCTCTTATGGAAATTTTAAAAGCCATCGAATTACAGCCTCATGAAGCAAATTCTTTCAACAACTTCGTGGGACATGTGAAACGATGTACGGAGCCGGTCATTACCTTCAGAGAGGATGAAGTCAAAACAATATCGAATGACATGGCAGATCCACCCCTGCACGTTATCGCGCGGGTCAACGGGATCCCGTACAAGAGAGTGTTGGTAGATACTGGCTCGTCCAGTAACATCATTACCACTGTAGCACTAAAACATTTGAAGCTGCCAGCCTCTCATATCACAGCCTCCACATACACACTGCGAGCTTTCAACGATGCAATATGCTCGACAGTCGGCACAGTTGTTCTGCCTGTCCAGGTAGGACAAAAGACAATACCTACATTGTGCCATGTGTTGGAAGGCGAGATGGCTTACAATATACTGCTAGGGCGGCCTTGGATCAGGGACATGAAGTGTGTCCCTTCGATCGCTCACCAGTGCTTAAAGTATGCTTTTGAAGGAGAAATACATGTAGTCCCGATGGACTTAGAACCCTTCAAGTATTGCAATGCGATGCAATTAATGCCTCAATCGACCCTCCCTTCAACGCATTTGGATTTCCAGTTAAATCCATCTAAATAGGGTCCAATACCGCAGGCACCACTGGTGACCAAATTATCAAAATCCCAGCCAGGTGAATCTTCATCATCTGCTCCTTCACTACCAATGCCACCTGTCATGGCTAAATAGAAGGACAAGGGAAAATAGATCATGGAAGAGGCTCAGCCCCTAGAAGAGGGGTTGCCAACAATTTCAACGGTATCAACAGAGGAAATACCTAGCACAACGGAAGCTGAGACTCCTAAAACACCAAACATGGAATGGACTCAGGAAGGACTCCCGTTCCCTCCCTCCCAAGCATCAACAATCACTGTTGAAATGGCCAGTACGGGCCTGGGGGAGTATTTAGTGCAGAATGTTGTGGCAACGCCCACATTAGAATCAGTACAGGACATGGGGAGACCTCGCCTTCCCATAGGAACAGTTGTTCCTCTAGGTTACCCACCAAACCAGACAAATTTTGTGTATGGGGGCCTTGATCATGGTCTTGAACCATGCAAGCAAAAGGAAGAAGACGAAGAGCCTTTTGCTGAAAATATCAACTATCTATCAAACCCGAACTTCGCTCTAAGATATCTCGGCCAATGCAATTGGCATGGATACGGGCTAGGCAGATATGAGCAAGGGATGCGTGTCCTTTGCCAACCAAGATATCAGATGCCATATGATAAGTCAGGAGTAGGGTTCAACCACCCCCTACCCTTAGACATCTTGGTAGAAAATATGCAAGGCCTAGAAATAGGCAACAAGGGGGGATTGGCACCAGATCTTTATGCCAACCCAAATACAGAATATACATTGGGAGATTACCTCCCATGGTCAACAAACACCCTTGGCAACAATAGTAATCCCTCTCCTTTGCTAGAGAGAGGTGAAAGTTCGGACATTAATCCCCAAAGAGAACATAAACGGTGTCCGGACATCTTTTTGAAGTTGTTCCCCTTAGAGGTTCCAGTTGAGTCAATACAGTGTCAAGAGAATCAGGTCCCTCCACCAAGAGTGGAACAACCGCAATGGGACCAGATTAACTTGCTGGAACAAGGAGAACCCTCAATGTCGCAAGTAACAGTTGCTGAAGAGAATGAACATTTTTGGATCTCCGAAAGTGATTCAGAAGATGAGACTGAGATGATCTATCTCAGACATGCGCGATGGCATAATCGCCCTTTAACTCATGAAGATCTAATGGGACAGATGGGCATAAGGTTAGGGCATGAATGGTGGGTAGACCCAGCAGGGTGGGACCAAGTGTTGGATCCATGGCTCCAAATTCACGATGAGCACCGTCCACCCCGAGACCCTATCATGACAACAGTGCCGAGGGAAGACCCTGTCCTCCTATCAGCACATAGGGCCGATCCGTTCGTGCCCGTTCCCCTAGAGCCAGATCCAGAGTATAGGGAGCATCTAAAAGATTCAAGTTATCATACCCACGGTAATGGAGACCAAATTCATTCCATCCACATGATCTCCATTGATTTGACCGCACCCATCCGCAATCCGGCCGATCCAGCATGGTCATTGCATCTAGACATAGATGCCATCGACTGGGATCGCGTCAATTCACCTTTATCACCATCAGAGTACTGGCCTTTCGGTGAAATGCCTCATTTTACCCCAGGGACAACTCAGGATATTTTTCAAGCTGAAGAGGAACCCGAGGTTCCCAACGTAGATCTAAATTCAGCTAATGATATCCATTTGATCCCGACTCCACATCAGTTGGAGGACGGATCCCACATGTCAGTCGAGGAGACGACTGATGTAGATATCGACACAGATCCAATGAATCCATAGATTCTCAAGCTGGGGTAAGTCTTTCCCCCGAAGAGCAAGCCGACTACATTGCCCTTCTCAAAGAGAAGAAGGAGGTTTTTGCATGGTCGTACAAGGATATGCCAGGACTAGACCCGCAGCTAGTCACGCATAATTTAACGCTTGATCCGACAATCAAGCCTGTAAAGCAAAAACTACGTAAGATGCACCCAACAGTGGCCTTGATGGTCAAAGATGAATTGCAAAAGCTGTTGGATGCACAGTTTGTCATCTGCATGGATTATCCGCCATGGCTGTCCAACATGGTTCCCGTCAAGAAGCCCGACGGGAGGATTCGCATATGCACTGATTTTTGAGATCTAAACAAAGCGAGTCCTAAGGATGATTTCCCCTTGCCGAGCATCGACGCGTTGGTAGACGCTACAGCAGGTCACGAAATGCTCTCCCTAATGGATGGTTTCTCAGGATACAATCAAATTCGTATCAATCCTGAAGACCAACTAAAAATGGCGTTCACAACGCCTTGGGGGACATTTTGTTATAAGGTCATGCCTTTTGGCCTTAAAAATGTTGGCGCTACCTACCAACGTGCCATGACATATATCTTCCATGATTACATGCACAAAACTTTGGAAGATTACATGGATGATTTGTTAGCCAAGTCTCTTTTGCGCTCAAATCATATCGATGACTTAAGCAAGATCCTCGATCGCCTCATGGAGCATAAAGTTAGACTAAACCCCAAGAAGTGCGTATTTGGCATCACATCTGGAAAACTCTTGGGTTTCATAGTCTCAAAGCGAGGAATCGAGGTGGACCCAAAGAAAGTCAAGGCAATCCTTGAAATGGTTCCCCCAACTACAATCAAGCAGCTCAGAAGTCTACAGGGAAAGGTCGCGTCGATTAAACGCTTTATAGCGCAATTATCTGACAAGTGCCGACCCATGAACAAATTATTGCACAAGGGGGTTACATTTCATTGGGATGACGAGTGCCAGTCAGCCTTTGACGAGATCAAACAATACCTGGCTTCACCGCCAGTATTGGCACCACCTAGACCAGGAGTGCCATTCTACTTATACATCTCAGCTACTGAGGTGGCACTGGGCGCCATGTTAGCCCAGAAGAATGAACTTCACAAGGAACAGGCTACTTACTATCTTAGCCGCACCCTGGTCAGTTATGAACTTAACTATGCATACGTTGAGAAACTCTGCTTGGCAGTGGTGTTTGCTACCAAAAAGCTACGCCACTACATGCTGAGCAACACTACGTATGTTGTGTCTAAGGAGAATCCATTGCGATACATGATGAGTCGTACTTATCATAGTAGTCGCACGACGAAATGGATCATGTTGTTGACGGAATTTGACATAGAGTTTATTGGACAAAAATCTATCAAAGGACAAGTCATAGCCGATCAACTAGCAGAGGCTCCTCTTGAAGACGATCAGCCTCTGGTCATAGAACTACCCGATGATGGGGTCTTCCATGTCTCAGAATCACCAGATTCTGATGAGCCTGAGTCACAGGCCGACATAACCCTATTCTTCGATGGTTCTAAATGTGAGCAAGGTGGTGGCATGGGAATTGTATTCTTCACACCGTAGGGTGCTCCAATGCCCCTGTCATTTAAATTAAACTTCCCGTGCACCAACAATAATGCAGAGTATGAAGCCTTGCTCCTAGGTCTTCAGACAACAATCGCCATGAACATCAAATGACTGAATATCTTTGGTGATTCACTGTTAATAGTCAATCAAGTCAAAGGGGTATATCAATGCAAATGCCCAGTCCTGCAGGCTTATAAAGCCCTCGTGGACAAATTCTTGGCAAAACTTGAGTGGTATGACATCGAGGCACTCCCTCGATCATCGAATCATTTTGCGGACACAATGGCCTCCTTGGGGTCACTAATTCCGCAAGACCTTTCCGGTGATATGACAACCATTCAAGTCAAAACCTTATCGCAATCCATGATGGAGCGTGCAAGCTCAGACTTGACGCCAGGAATCCACATGATCCAGATTGAACCATCCTCGGATAAGTTCTTTCGAATCCGAGATCATCTGAAATGCCAACTGGGGGTCCTTGTTCTCCCCTACTCCCATTAATAGCAACACAATGCTATTCTTACAGGTTCTATCCCATTCAACGTTTGCTAGGGATGAACTTCAAGAGGGATTGGCTGTTCATACTATCGAGGTTTCTGATCAACAGGATTGGTATTTACCCATCAGAGACTACCTCAAGTTAGGTAATCTCCCACTTGGATTGACTCATGCCGCAAAATGAGCACTCAAGCAGAAAGCGGCTAAGTATGTCTTGATAGGAGACATTTTGTATCGTCGCAGCTATGAAGGAATCCTCCTTCGTTGCTTGGACCAGCAAGAGTCCACTTGGGCAGTCGCCCAAGCGCACGATGGTACATGTGGTGGCCACTTTAGTGGTATGGCCATTGCAAAGCGCATTCTTCGCATGGGCTATTATTGGCCATCTTTAGAGCGAGATTGTTGCACCTATGTCAAGAAGTGCGTGAAGTGTCAACATCATGCCAATTTGATGCACGTACCTTCTCAGGCCTTGCAGACAGTCCAATCTGCTTGGCCGTTCTCGTAGTGGGGCTTCGATCTAATTGGAAAGATCTCCCCTACGTCGTCAGGCCATCACACGTTTATCATAACGGCCACAGAGTATTTTACCAAGTGGGTGGAAGCGATTCCGCTTACCTCTACGACAGGACCCCGCATTGTGGAGTTCATTTTGCATAACATCATATGTCATTTTGGTATTCCATCCAAAATAGTCTCGGATAATGGGACGCCTTTCAAGAACAAAGACGTGCGTGCTTTGACCACAAAGTACAAGATTCAGCACAGCTTTTCGACACCCTATTATCCGCAGGCGAATGGGCAAGCGAAGCGTCAAACAAAATGCTAGTTGCCATCCTTAAAAAGACCATCGTAGACAGTCATAAGGATTGGCACATTCAAATCCCACTTGCCCTATGGGCCTATCGCACTAGCATTCGGACACCCACTGGGGCCACTCCGTTTTTCCTCGTGTATGGCTCCGAGGCAGTCATGCCTCTAGAGTTGGAGATTCCTTCCCTGCGCATATCAATGCAGGAGTTCATCGATGATGACTCTGCATGGCAGGCCCGGTTAGACCAGCTTACGTTGCTTGACGAACGACGCGTTAATGCTCTCGAGCATTTACGTATTTATCAAGAGCGACTTAAGAAAGCTTACAACATGAAAGTTCACCTCAGGGACTTTCGGGTTGGTGATTTGGTTTTGAAGGAAAACCAACAGAATTCTAGTTTGCCATCCCACCTAAGGGACAAGTTTGCGGCAAATTGGTTAGGTCCATATGTCATTGATAGCAAAATAGGACCCGGGACATACCGGCTAGCTTCTCTTGATGGTATCAAGGAAACAGAACCCTTGAATATCAGTCATTTGCGACCATTTCATATCTAAGAGAGCCATATCCCAAAAATGCTCCAAGGATTCTAAAATCGCTTGGTCAAATCCCAAAAATGCTCCAAGGATTCTAAAATCGCTTGGTCAATCCCAAAAATGCTCCAAGGATTCTAAAATCGCTTGGTCAATCCCAAAAATGCTCCAAGGATTCTAAAATCGCTTGGTCAATCCCAAAATGCTCCAAGGATTCTTAAAATCGCTTGGTCAATCCCAAAAATGCTCCAAGGATTTCCACAATCGCTTGGTCAAAAATCAAGAAAATTCAAAAACAACAAAAATCATCAAAAACAACAAAAATTTGCATCTCATTTCTAGGCATACTCAAATTCATCAATAGAGAGCTCTTCTCGCACCTCATCTTCATATTCACAAAAATCAATCCATCAAAAATACAAAAATATATAGCTGCATCAAAGCATTGCATCCATACATTGCATATTTGTGGTCGTACGGGTCAAAGGCACCATAGGCTGTAATTGCTCTGCTAGTCCATCTTGTTCCACACTGTTCCATTTTACAAAAACAACAAAAACACCATGCATTGCTTTTTACCACACTAGAGTCGGTGGTCTTTTAATGTATCAAGAGTTTTCATGATTGAGTCATCATTTTGCTCTTTAGCCATGTAATGTATCAAGTCAAACAGATTTTACGAAGGTAGAGTTACACTTGAAATACACCTTGTTACGTAACATCCCAACACAAATTAAAACACATAAAAATTCCCAAGTTGTGTGAACGAAAGATGAAACCTGCACAGTAATCCAGGTCACCATAAGCGAAACGGTTATCTTGCTCATCCCCCCGTGCGAATGGTTCCAGAATGCTGAGAATTCACAAAAGGACAAGCTCTTTCCTATCCATTCACCTCCATATACAGTGGTTTTCACCACTACCAAATCCCAATCATAGTTGGTTCCCAAAGTTGTAAGGATTTGTACTACACGTCCCTGCCAAGGATGGGTAGTCATCCCCAAGACCTAAAAGGATCAACACCATTCACAAACAAAATTCCAACAAATCATCATCCTAACACTTTCCATTCACCTTTGGTCTCCAAGTTGTAAGGATTCGTACTATCCGCCCCTAACCAGGATGGGTAGTCATCCCCAAGGCCTAACAGATCAATGCCCTTACTCCATAATCTCCATCACCCCCTTGGTTCCCAACGTCGTAAGGATTCGTACTACACGTCCCTGCAAAGGATGCGTAGTCATCCCCAAGTCCACAAGGATCAAGGCCACTCACAAGCCCAAACTCACAATACTCAAAATACAAAATCAAATAATAGTGGTTATCACCACTATTCAAAATCCTTGCTCAAAAAGAATTAATAGAAAATAAACAGTGATTTTCATCACTATATAGACGAGCAACTTTCTAAATCATTCAGCCAACAAATATCCTGAACTTGAATCCCTGGAATTCTCAGCATTCGAAAACCATCTAGGTGATCCTCATTACAGGTTTGGTTGATAGCCTATCTGGCAATGGTGGTATCCTACCCGCATGACGATATGTCTGTCACATTCGCTTTGCGTATGTGTAGACCAATGTTTGCATAAGGATGAGCTAGCTTATGGTATCCTGGATAACACCACAGATTAATCTAACTAAATACAACAAAGGAGTTAGTGGAGCTAATTAGGTGATCCTCAGTACAGGTTCGGTTGAAAGCCCATCTGGCACTGGCGGTATCCTGACAAATACCACATAAATGAACTCAATTGCACACACAAGGATGTGAAATAGCTTGGTCAAAAACAAGTCCGATTCATACCTTGTTCAAAAGTCTTGTAAGATAAAGTACAGTCATGGCTAGTGAGTTAAAACCGTCTGAGTCTCAGAAAACCTTAGCTACATTTCTAAACCAACTGCGCTACTTTTCATCCTTACAATACCATCAAAAAATACAAAAAAAGAAAAACCACATGTATACATACAAAGTCATGCATCATAGCAATCGCCTAAAAATGAAATAAATAGAATCTTAAACAGTCTATGGTGTCATAACCAACCATCACAAATTCCATTCATCCATTTCATTTTGCATATCATAAAAATAAAAAACATTTGCATTCATCATAACATATGCATTCATCAAAATAAATAAACATGCATACATCCATAGTCATTAGCTATCATGCATAAAGATCAAATCATCACATGTACATAACCAAAATAAAATCGTATATATATATATATATCATCAAAAAAAATGCCCGTAGGCTACAAAATTGGTCCTCAGACCCCGCAATCATATAACAAAACCCAACCTA
Organism: Wollemia nobilis; assembly: GCA_028583015.1. Lineage (NCBI taxonomy): Eukaryota > Viridiplantae > Streptophyta > Pinopsida > Araucariales > Araucariaceae > Wollemia > Wollemia nobilis. The sequence continues at coordinate 41,452 of JAQPPZ010001176.1, read as the reverse complement.
AGGCGTCGACCACCATGATCACGCAGGATCGGTGCGACGGGAACTACCCCCCGTGGTGTGGGTCCTATGGGACCCTATAGGGCGGCTACTACTAGCCCCCGCATCACGCCTGCTACCGCCTCCCTCATCCAATCGCCTACGACGAGATGATGCTGACTGCTCAGTCGCACTATCCCTCGTCCGACGTGAAGATCCACTTCTCGAGGGCTCAGGTAGCCGCCCACCAAGGCGGATGACCTCCCTCTCCAAGTCTAGCCGATGTCGGAACCACTCTGCCTCCCATCGATGATAGTAAGATACTGCATCATCACGCTGTGCCAAAACCCTATCCCGCTCTGCTAGCTGAGCCCGTAGGAGATCCCTCTCCCACAGCGCGTCCCCCAGCTCCAGATCTCGCATCCGTAGTAGCTCTATCAGTCATGCATTCTCAGCACGTATCCCAGACTCCATCTCCTCTGTATCTGCCTAAAGTATAGGACTCTCTGGAACAACAGCCTGCTCTGGCTCCCACTGCTCCTCCATGTCCTGCATGTCCGGCTGATCCGGAGCTCCCAAATCTACATCCTCATCCCCCACCTCAACCATGTCCGCATCATCCAACGGAACTCCCCAATCATCCCCTACTGCCTCAGCACCCTCCACTACCACCTCACGCCTCCCAGTGGCCCCTCTCCTCTCCATCACCGTAGTACCCACCACGAGTCATACTCAGTGGTAGTCCCGACGTCATCCACGTTCGAGACGTCAATCACCGCATCTGACTCCTCACCCAATGGCACGATGACCGGTCGATCTAGAGTCCTCTCATCTCCCCGACGTCGATAGACCACGGGCTCACCAGGAAACCCCTGGCGCACCCCAAACTATCGTGTAACCCGGCTATATGAGAATAACTCATGCTCGGTCCCGTGCCGCCCAATCAACCATCGCTCCCTACGTACCCGTCGGAGCCACTCTCCAGCCTTCGACCAGGCTGGACAGTCCCGATAAGGGTGCCAAACCACCTCCCCTGGAGTGAGCCGAGAGAAGGCATCAGTATAGTGCTCTACGGCACCTGCCCATCGTCGACTCTGCCCCTGCTCCGTGGACCGCCGCCATAGAACTGCATAACCTATCTCCTTATCCTCCATCGCCGCTCGAGTCATCCATGGTAACCCGGTTGGCCTCTCAACTGCTATGTGCTGCCAACCCCAGCACTGCAATAGATAACTATAGCTGACCCCCTTTCGTTGCCGATAGTGGACCCCATACAGCTCCTCGTAGAGCTGTGCCAACAATGTCTGTCCCCATCTCAAGATCAACGGTGCCTCTATCGGGCACTCTACCAACTGCCACACCAAATCCAGCAGGTTCCATGGGAACCTCGTGCCTGACGAGTCAGGTAGTAACATGTTAGAAATGAGGCCCATCAAGAATGCGTGCCTCACTCCTAACACCCCCCTCTCCTGCCACCATCCAACCAAAATCTCGCCAGCCTGGCAGTCCACCTCGGCTGTCTCCACTGGGTTCTCTACACCCAGCCGCTCCCCATGCCCGAAGCATCTCGTCAGAACAACAGTCGCTGATCACGCGGCGATGTCCTGATAGGCAGTCCATCTATCGAAATCTGAAGAAGCCGATAGACATCCTCTAGAGTCACAGTCATCTCCCCTGTCGGGATATGGAAGGTGTTGGTCCATGGATCCCAAAGTTTGATCAGGGCCGTCAGATAAGCCTGATCCGGGACCACAGGCTCCAGTCGAGCCACCTCTTGAGCCCAAGGGCATCAAGCCATTCCCAGTCATCATCAGTCAATGCCCCCGTGCCTCAGTGAAAGCAGCGGGTACACGGTACCGGCTCCTAACAACCTGCAAAAGAAAATAATTCAACAAAAAAATTAATTAAAATCATAGAAAAAAACTGTATAGAAAAACAACACACTTACAGCTTTAAAAACAAAAATAAACTCTAGGGAGCACTTACGGGTCTCGCTTCGGCTCCGCCGCTCGAACCAGTTTGTGCACTCATGATGGCAGGGAAAATTTCAAGCGCTTCGCTTCGCAGAATTTACCTCCTCCTCCCAGAGCTCCAAAATCGCAAGAAAAATTTGACACAAATGAGCCCAAATTCAAGTTTTGGCCCTTAAATAGGCCTTTGAGCTGGAATTCATCCTTGACTGGGATGAGCACTCTAGTTAGCGCTCGTCCCACCCTGGGACGAATTCAGGCCAAAAACTTCAAAAACATCAAAAAATGAACAAAAATGCACTAAAAATCGACAATAAATTTGCCCGATAAGAGTGCTGTTGCACTTGACATCCCGGGCATACAAAATAGACGTTGGGGTCACAAATTGTCATTATCCTACTCCCTAAGAAGGCTACTTTAGCCGGACCGCTCCATGGGAAGACGGATTTTTGCCAATTTCAGCTCCAAACAGCATCGCAAAAAGGGTTAACACCCACCAAAAACAGGTCCAAATGTTGGAAAAATTGCACATGCTTAATGATAAACCATCTAAAGGCACCCTTGCACAAGTCATCTTGGGTCAAGCGACTCGTCGCTTTTCTCACGAAGGTCATTCCCTCATCGATTCGTCGCTTGAGGGGGTAGTCACACTTAGTCACCAATCAACAAGCACACACCCAATTAAGGAAAACGACATGCATTCAAAGAATCATTGACAAAGACAATTACGCTCCTGCTTGGGGCAGTAAACAAGCAATAACAATCAAATTGATCAAACACTTGGCATTCGTGAATCATGAACACAAGGTTCCCCTATGGACAAAAGGTTGCGCCCTTTGCCTAATCATGACTGATCAATGTCCAAGCTCAAGTCACACCTCACCAAAATAGGTTAATACTTGAAATCAAATTCCTTAGCTCGTCAAAAGCAAGGATTCAAGAATGCATGCCCTTTCCATGCTTGGGGCATCAAAAGTTGATTAGGTTACCAAGAAACCCTAATCATTAGTGCTTTGGCTATCTATTTTTGCTCGGCATTGCGCCATGCACAGCGCATCCCAAAAAGGGGCATCTGTAGACACCAAAACAGCACCAATCCGATTATGTGACTGCAAACACTGATCGCTTTGACAAACACAGCCCCAGGGCAGCCCTCAGAGGTCAAACAGTGGTCCTAACCACTTTCATAGCAATTTTGTAAGGTCAAGAAGCAATTTGGCACATTTAGGCACTTTGCTCAGTATTCGTCTCACCCAAGGACGAATACTAACTGGGATTCGTCTCACCCAGGGACGAATTCTGAAATCGTCTCTGGTCAGGATGAATTCCAGGTTTAACGGGAAAAAAGAAAAATGCCGCCAAGTGGCAGCCAAGGACAGTCAATTATTGCCTCCTGCCATGCATGCGCGTGTAGGTGGGTAGGTTGGCAGTTAGTGGACTGTCACAAGGGCAATCATGGAAGCCCAAGTCAGGGAGGAGTCTCCTCCCTCTTGGGAAGGCATGGCCGCCACATGGCATCCCTGCATGCCCCTCCAAAGAGACCCCATGGGTCTATAAAATGGTGGACTTTCCCACCCAAAAGGAGAGATTGGAGGCGATTTCAAGCAACGAAGTGCTGTCCAATTGAACACCCATTTGCATCTTTTTGATTCACCTTCTCACATCCATTAATCTCTTTCGCAAGGGAGGTTATTGGGTGGCTTTTGGAAGCGTGGATCTAACCCAAATCCAACATTTGACCACCTTAAACCACCAATTTGCCGACACCCCAATCCTAAGAGGTTTTGGGCCCATCCCTAGTGGATTGGCGCCGAAATCAAGTGCTAACGGTGGGAGGCCCACTTGGGCACCCCACATTTGTTTAAGTTTTATTCTAAAAGCATTCTAGATTATTTGTTCATGTTGCATTTTATGTTATTCTGTTTAATTAACTCATAGCTTCAATTCCATAAAATTTTGATCAGATTTTATCATGCCTTTTGTCGCTTTGTTGTCCCACTAACTTGCAGGTAGCGACATCGAATTCTCGAGGATAGAGGCCAAATTGGGAGAATCCGACCATCTGGGTCATCCCAAAATGGCCCCAATTACATAACCCCTCTGTTTGTAGGTGTTTTGGAGGTCTCGAGAATCGACATTGGAGCAGTATCACTTCGGCTTTTCTAACATAGTAGAATTCGTCCCACCCAGGGACGAATAGCAGTCGAAATTCGTCCTGCCCAGGGACGAATTCTAGTTGAAAGCAGATTGGCCGACTGTTTCAATGGCAGTGGCCCTCTGGTAATGTCTTCTGTCCTATGTCAGGTTTTTAGGTCATTTAGATTCACTTTATTCACTGTTTTAGACAATCTTTCATATGCATCTTCTTGCAATTTCAAAGAATGAATTTTCCTTTTGTCACAGGTGCTACTAACGCCTTGTTTGTTTCTTTGATTGCAGGAGGAGCAACAAGAAGTGAGGATTCATCAGCATAAGCGGCGGCAACACTTTGGCCCGCCCATTTCAAATGTGGGCATGCGGAAGAGGGATCACTGATCACGATTGTAACCAAATCCATTTAACGCTCCTAGCCCCTAAAAGGGGAGGAGGCGATTTTGTAACCGTGGTTAAAGAGTTTAATAAAGAGGGCTGTGACTTCTCTCAAATTCTTGTAACTTGATTTCAATCAATTTGCCTCTTTCGTTTAATGCACTTCATATTCTAGGACTTAAGCGTTATTTTGATTTGAATGCATCGAAGTAGTTTTCCTTTCTAAAAGCTTCCGGAATCTCATGCTTTCAATAAGTATAGCTTAGGTTCCAATATCATAGGCATGCCCAGTCATAGCCGGTAACTCGATTAGAATCCTCTGCATGTTGCACTTGATTGATGACGATGATATGTTTCCTACTTGTTCAGCGGTCCCCCTTCATGCCACGTGTCGAACCAAACTGATGAAGATAGTGCGAACCCTGTGCATTCGACGATCCCCATATCATGTCGGGTTACCATTAACGAGATGATGGATGTGTTGGAAACCTTCACTGATAGTTTCAACACTGCCAGTTGCGCTGACCGTGACTAAAAATTATGATTGTAACCAATTCATCTATGTAACCAAAATATATAAATATAATAAGTAAAGCTTTGGCTTTTACAAGGGATCATGTTTGGAGGAGACTGCTCAAAATAACCAAATTATATATATATATATATATATATATATATATATATATATATATATATATATATATATTGTTCACCAAGGTTGTATATTGTGATGATTAGTAGAAATAAGTGGTTGGGTAACTAGTTTATATAAATAATTAAAAATATAATAGATAAATTTTTTATATTAACTTTTTAATTTTGGATATGAAAAGGGTATGTGTGGTAAGAGGATAAAAACATATAAAGTATGTTAGTTAGTAATACTTATGCATTATGAAAATATATGCATATCTTATTAATATATCCAATATATATTTGACATATTAGAATGTTGCGCACATACCATATAGAATACACATCGATAGTGTTATCTAATAAAAACCTTAAATTATAGTAAGACGTCAATTCATTAAATACACCAAATTTTAAGGCAAATACTACAGTTCAAATTTTACCTAATATATGTGTGATTTCCAAGATATCAAAAAAATTATATATAATATTATACATGTCAAATCCTTATATTATGAATACAATGAACACTCTTACAATAGAACAAGCCATCCTATCAATTTCTTAAAATACATATAATATGAAAGTAACTTGTTTCGATATCATATAAACACTTCAAAACACTTCAAAAATGTTTTATAAAACTCACATTAATATATTTATATGTACTTTTAAATTATTTAAATTAAATATTATAGCATAATAGATCAAATGACATTAGCTTAACATTAAAATAACTTAGGTTTTAATCTTGTAACATTAGCTTAACATTCAAATAACTTAGGTTTTAATCTTGTCAAGTGATACAAGCACAATATTCAAGCTTTATTGCAATACCACTAAGTAGTGATGACAAGTGTTTAAAATAAAGTGAACATTTATAAAAAAAAAATAAACAATTATAAAAAAAATATTAATATTTGTATATATGGTCATATTTGTATAAATGAAAGTTTATACGGTATTTGTGTATGTCTATGTTACAGTGTACAAACACTCTTTGTGTGAGAGTCATTTGTTTGTCAATAGTTCTTTAAGAAGACACTGTGGGGCTCTTCTCTATTAAAGTTACATTGAGATCCAAAATTTTTGGAAGCCCAGCTGTACCTGTAGCGAAAACCACTTGTTAATCATTGAATCACCTTCTACTTTCAGTTAACGTTAGACTCTTCGTTTTCATGATCTTTTTTGGCTAGAAGTCGAAGAGATAATTGTTTTTGCAAATTCAGGAAGGTGAAAGATGGTTCGTTCAACTAAAAAAAGAGAGGTAAACTGAATAATGGGGGAAGGTAAAGGGTTTTGTGGATTGTGAAATTTGGACTTGGGAGAAACTCTTTTCATTAATATATTTATGATTTTCTCCCTTATTTGTGGCTGTAATTTTATTTGTAAGATGGCTAGCAACTTCGGACATACTTCTCGTGGGGAGAGGCCAGAGGGGTTAGGATCTGCATCCCACACTGCTACTACCACTTCTATTGGTACTGCATTGTAACCATCGTCTTGAAATTAAAAACAAATTACAAAAGTCTAATCCTTCCATTAGAGCACTCACCCTAACAAGATACAAAGCCATATTGTTAGAAAAACACATGGATCCTCCAAATATCATCACCAATAAAACTGTTAAAAATGTAAAATCTTGAGGAGGGAGCCTAAGAAGAATAAAAAAGTATAGAAAACCTCATAGGTACCTAGGCGATCGTAACACATATTGGTAACTTACAAGTTTGATGTGTCTCCATCCCTAACGGGATCGGTCCAAGCTAAATTAGTTTATCATATTAGATACCATAGTTGTTCCTTCAAATATTTCATTGTACAAATTCATTTCACCTGATAATACAAGGTTTCTCTTACCTTTTGCGCATGAATTTTGATAACCTCTAAATGACACTCAATCTAAAACTTTGCAAAGGAGGAAATGGAAACAACGTTCTCTTGTGATGTAGGACAAAGAATATAAGAGTTAGTAATGTGGATGATCAGCATCTTATACATTAGTCTCCCTCTCAATAATACATTTAAAGATAACAACTCATGAGAACAAATGCATTGAATAGTTTCTCCTGAGAATTATTACAATCCTAATTATTTTTTTCTTGTGTTATGGTAAATTAAAGTTTGACGACAACTATGTTGAAAACCAATATGATTTAGGAGGAGTTGTGTGAAGTTTCCATCGAGTTAGTGTCTATTTGGTTTGCTTTCATTTTCCACATTGCCACGGTAATTGGTCCCTTTTAACATCGAATTTCAGTCCAAAAATAAAAATATATGCATTCTTAAATATTTTGGGTGTTGGTATCATCATCGATATCAATATTATGTATATATAGCAATATCAATAGCAGTAATCAAAGCAATGCACAAATCATCACACATAATAGAGACACCAGTTTTACGTGAATCACCCAATGTGGGCTACTCCACAGAGAAAATATTTTACTAAAATTTTCTCAATCAATCTCTTAGGAATCATTTCCTTATTAAAATGTTTATGGACCTCTTTCCAAAGGAGATACCAATCCCCTAATCAATTTCATTGATCTCTATCCATAGGAGAACTCCTTTCTCCTCTTGCTTTGGCTGGTGATCTAAAAAATTGTTGCTCCCATTGCACTGGCTAAGGGATCTCTATCCACTAAAGACACCTATCCTCATTGCCCTAGCTAATGGATCTCTATCCACTGGATACTATCATCCTCTATACTCTGTCACCTACATAGCTCTGTCTCAAATAAATACTAAACACAATCCTTTGATCTAGCACAAATATGCTCAATCTTTGTCTCTGGTCTACCACAAACCTATACTCAAATCTGCACCAAACTCTATCCTCAAATATATACTAAACATAGTTTTTTTAGTCTATCACAAATCTATCGTCAATTCCTATCCTCTGATATGCACTAAACATAGTCCTTCGCTCTAACACAAATCTGTCCTCAATAGCTGTCCTCTGATTTGTACTTAACATAGTCCTTCGGTCTAGCACAAATCTATCCTCAATCTTTGTCCTCTTATTTTTACTAAACACAATCCTTTGGTCTAGCACAAATATATCCTCAATATATGTCCTCAAGCCTTAACACAAATCTTGATCGAATCATAAATCAACACTACTAGATCTACCCCAAACCTTCATTCAAGGTTTGAACAAATCAATAAATCAATTTTACTCATAAGTCTTCTCAAAGACTTATCTCAAATTTGCCTTGTAAGCTTCCACAAAATCTCACACTAATTTGTCCACAAGTCCTCTCTAGAACTTGTCCAAAATGCTCTCAACAAGTCCTCACTAGAACTTATCCAAATCTGCCCTCAATCTCTATTGTAAGCTTCCACAAAAGCTTACACAAATCTGTCCACAAGTCTTCTCTAAGACATACCTCAAATCTGCTCAAAAATTCCACACTAGAAATTTTCCAATCTCATGGAAACATAAAGAGAATTTTTAGAGAATCAATATGCTTCACATTCATCACAATGCTCAATCGCTTTCAATCACTCTTTTAGAAACATATAGAGAATTGTTTGAGACTCAATATGCTTCACATTCACCTCAATACTCAATCACTTTCACTCACTCCTTTTAGAAACATATAGAGAATTTTTAGAGAATCAATATGCTTCACACTTACAATGCTCAATTACTTTCAATCACTCTTTTGGAAACATATAGAGGATTGTTAGAGACGCAATATGCTTCACATTCAAAAAATATCAATCACTTTCAATATTTCTTTTAGTATAGAAACATATAGAGAATTTTTAGAGATTCAATATGTTTCACACTTATCAACACTCAATCTCTTTCTCAAATCAATTCAGAATATAGAAAAATTTGTTTCATAGAACTTGAACTATCACTTTACACATCCACTTGACTAGGCACAACCAACTCTACTCAACCAATCACTCAATGAAATAATATTTGTTCACAAACCCTAGTCCAAGCATATGAACACTCCCTCAAATATTTTCAACAATGCTCATCAACCAATCTCACATAACAATGATACTCATGATCTTTGCAAACCCTAGTTCAAGTTCTTCACTCAATCATTCACTTCAAAAGCAATGCTTATAAAACAATCTTCACATAATGATGATACTCATGATATTTGCAAACCCTAGTTCAACTTCTTCACTCAATAAATCACTTCAACAACAATGCTTATAAAATAAGGTTTTATCAACAACTCTCAATTTCAAAAAATATTGAAGCATTAATTCAAAACACACTCAACAATGTTTACCAAATAATCCTTTTCACTCCAACTTTCAACAATCACTCACTAGGAAGAATATGCCCATACCTTTATTTGATGTAGAAGTGACCTTGGAAAACCTGTCGCAATCATAATTTTCTCTTTTGCCAATCTCAATGGTTAGATGATAAAATATCACACTAAATTTATCTCAAAATAATTCTCAATTACAAAAATAATCAAACTTAGTTACACCTTATTTCTCCTTCTTAAAATAATATCCAACAACACAAATATTCAATCAAAATACTTCTTCTAATACTCTACCTCATCAAAAGAACCTCTTAACATTTTAATTCCATCATGACCCTTTTCAAAAATATATCTAAAAAAAAATCCAAAATCTACTTATGACTCCCTACTTAATATTGTATTAATTAAATAAATCACTTTATAAAATAATGCAATAAATCAATTTCCAATTTTTCTAAGGCAAAAAACAATTACCCAGCCAAAATAACCTTTCAACACTTAGGTTAATATCATGCCCTAAATTCCACCTTATTCCTTTTAAGACCTTAGCAATATGCAAATATAATTTCTATCTTTCACTTTATTCCTCCTAAGATCTTATCACATTCAAATTAAAATAATTTCAAAAACTTTATTACCCATTTCGCAATCCACGGGGCTTGAACTTGCACCACTCTCTCCACAATGCCTTGGTCACGGCTTCCACACAGTGTGAGCCATGTGCTCCTTTTATGCCTTAAATCACAATGTGTGCTCTGACCTCCTCATGATCCTCAAGAGCCTTTGACTCTTCCTTCGACGTGATATCCGCTACCACACTTGCAATTTGGAGGCACTTGATTAAATTTTTCATGAGCTTCGAATATTTTGGATGCACACCTTTTAAGTGAATTTGAAACTTTTGTTTGGCTAAGGTATAAATACCGTATGCCCTCTTTACCATACACATCAATGGAGGATAATGTGTTGGGAGTCGGTGCCACCATTTGCCTTGTTAATATTTTAATTTATAATTATTTAAATTCAATAGAATTTAAATATTATAAATTTAATATTTTACATCGTCTTTGGGATTTATTAAAAATTAAAATCTCCTTAGGTTTTTAGAAAAACCTTTTTAATTTGCCCACCTATGGTTTTAATAAAACCTTTTATTTTGCTCAACCATGGTTTTAATAAAAACCATTTATTTTTTCCAACCATGGTTTATAGAAAAAACCTTTTACATAATATTTAAAAATAAATATTATGAATCTTATTTTACCATAAACCTTTTGCATTACTCCTTTTGACCTTTTGACATCAATGACAATTTATCCTTGACATCAATGACAAATTTTACTCAAAATTTCCAACACTAGCTATCAAAGATGAAAGTATTCTCTATCCATTGTAGAAGGCTTCTCACATTTTGAAATTTAATTTTCATTGCAATAGAAACTTAGATAACATTTTCTAGGATTAATATAAAATTTCTATTACAATTTTCAATAATCTAAAGAAAAATAACAATGACCAACTTTTCTTCTTGAGTTGGTTCTCTAAAAACTACCTCTTTAAATCTTCATTTGTTGTCCTTCAACCTAGTGGTATTAATTCTTGGTTTCATTGGTATTTCTCTTAGCCAGTGGAAATACTTGTCTTCACTAGTTTTTCTTCAACACAATGGTAATGTCCTTAACTTCACTGGTCTTTCCTTAGCCAATGGAAATACTTCTCTTCACTAGTTTTTCTTATCCATTGGTAATATCCTCAACTTCATTGGTTTCTCCTTGGCCAATGGAAATATACTTAGATTATTTATAACTTTAAAAACCTGTACAATAAAACTTGTGGCTTGAATACCATTGATAGCTTTTGTTTCTAAATACTTAATGTAAATAACCATTGAATCGTATATAATAAAGTTGTAATAAAATTGACTTAATAAAAATAACTTAGAAATACTCATAGAATAATCAATTGGAAATGCTCATAAAAATACTAAAAATGTTATAGAATAAAGGTCTACTAATGTAAGCTATGTGCAATGTATTTTGGATACCAATTACAATGCTTTGTCACTTATATAATAGTATGCAACTCTTCATATAAATTACTCTTGACCTTCACTCTTATTTGAAACTCTTCACTTTCCTGTTTTAAGGATACATGTGCACTCATACATGATGGACACTTGTGCACATACATACTCACAACACTTGCACACTCAATTACATGACACTTGTGCATTTCTTACACATTATTACATTACATGAAATATAAACTCACACTCTAATCTAAGACACACACCTAATATAATATTGTACCAAGGTGGTACATAAGCTTATACCAGATAATGTAGTATTTTCTAACAATGTCTTCATCTGGTGCATAGGATTCTCTAACATGTCCATTCTACTTTTTGATACCCCACTACCTTCCTAGTTGTAATAGCATATGTGTCATTTAAATAAGATTTTGAGTTTGTTAGGATACTTTGACAATAGATTCACTTATTGAGAGCATGTCTTGGGTATTTTGGTGCACACTTTCACTTGGTATCTTCATTTTTTGCATTTTTTCTCTTATTTTATTGAATTTCAAGCTCTCAATTAATTTTTACCAAAAAAAAAGTATCCTTTGCCGACATAAACACTCAAAATTGTTTGGCACTTCCTTGATTCCTTAGCTTGGTGAAGTGCTTTGTCATGCGTTGGGTTCAACTTATGCCTTAGCCAATTATGATTTCATCATTATATTGAGTCAGGTTTTATAGTGCACCTACTAACATAAACATTCTAAAATATCTATCATTGAGGATCAATGTACCTAATAGGCTCCACTATCATGTTGGATGCTAGCCTTTCATACTTAGTCAATTTTTTGCTTCAATGAGCTAGATATTTTGCTCTCTCCTATTGACATTAGCAACATTGTCTACTTGAGATGTTGTATGTTAGATGTCATATTTGAATTACCCATCTGCTGACATTAGCACTCAAATCCAATCGAAATGTTGGATTTTAGATATTTTTGCAACATATGCTAACATTAGCATTCAAAATGTTAGGTAATGCTTCTACACTTAGCAAAAATGTATTCATTTTTCTATATTCTTTGATCTACTTTTTGTATTGGAAAAATTCATCTCCCTCTTCGAAGATGGATGTGGGTGGAAACTTTCATCCAAGACCACATATTTTAAGGGGTGACACTTATAATGATCAACAAGACCAATTTGTCTTATTAGTTCTTTTCTTGACTCAGCTTTTCCTCCTTTACCATCTTCTTCTTATGGCTCTTGGTTTTTTTTTGTTAGCATATTTCTAACACCATTTTATAATTGTAACTCAATTTTTAAAATATGATGGCTTGGTTTCCTAACTCACACCTTTGATTGAAAGGTATGTTCATAACCACTAAGTGGATAGACTATAAGATTGTGGAACCAAATGATGGGTTTTAGGATTGTATAACTAGAGGTTAGGCTATATCCATACCCTATTCCATAGATGTTCAAGGGTGGAGCACAAAATATTGACCTCCTTCCTCTATATGGGACATAATGATTGATCCAATAGTAGAGGATACTTTAGAGGAGAAGATTCCTAATTCTAAGAGTAAGAGCTTTGGCTATAATATTATAGAATAAATTTAACAAGGTGATGGATCATAGACTTTGGCTATAATATTATAGGATAAATATATTCAAGATCCCTAGACTTGGGAATGAGCTTTATGTTTCTATATTTATCATATGGTCTAGATAATTGGTTATAAGAGTTTCCAAATAGACTTGGTGAAGATCTAACCCCACAAATATTCCATAGTGCTTTGTAAAATTCACATAGAAAACCACCATAACCTAGAGCCTTATCATTGGCCATGGAATATACTACATCCAAGATAGTTTTAAGAAGGAAATTACCCAAGATTGATCTTGATCATTTTTCTTTTTTCTTATTCTTAATATCTAAATCCTAATTATAAAGTTACAAACAAATGTACAATTAACTCTCTTCATTTTCAAACTGTTGCTTAACACAAACTAATAATTGATAATCTAAAAAATAGGTTTTAGATGGATCCTATTATTGTTTTGTTAAAGGAACAACATAAACCATTGTCAGTTTAAATAAAACATAACAATTGTACATGTTGCAGCTTATCAAATCCTTGTATGCATCAACACCATTACCTCTGAACAATAAGACTTTCAAGTAATACATGATAATTATATTGAATTGTAAATAAAGTTCTCCACCCTTCAAAATAATTATAATAAAACAAAATACAAATAATTTTGCAAGTGCTTAAGTCCAAATTAATAGTCTACAATATAATTATATACTATATATTTATATCATTAATTCTAAATAATGCTAAACTAAAAATAAGGAAATAACTTGTTGAAATAAAAATTATATATAAAACTTTCTTTTTTTGGTACATAGAATGCCTCTGTAATCCTTAGGTTGTTGCATAAATACAAATTGATGGGACCCCAACTATTGGGAATCTTCCAAATTAATAGTCTACAATATAATTATATAATATATATTTATATCATTAATTCTAAATAATTCTAAAGTGAACACAAGGAAATACCTTGTTGGAATAAAAATTATATATATAACTTTATTTTTGGATACATGGAAAACCTTTATAATCCTTAGATTGTTGCATAAATACGAAGTAAGCAGGACCCCAACTATTGGAAATCCTTCAAATTAATAGTCTGCAATATAATCTTATAATATATATTTATATCATTAATTCTCAATAATGCTAAACTGAACACAAGCGAATAACTTGTTGGAATAGCAATTATATATGTAAAACTTTATTTTTTTGGCACATAGAGAACCTTTATAATCCTTAGGTTGTTGCATAAATACGAAGTAAGAGGGACCCCAACTATTGGGAATCCTCCAAATTAATAATATCAATATAATAATATATATTTATATCATTAATGCTAAATAATGAAATACAAGTAATAACTTGTCGGAATAAAAATTATATATAAATTTGCTTTTTTGGGCACATAGAGAACCTCTATAATCCTTAGGCAGTCGCATAAATAAGATGTGAGTGGGACCCCAACTATTAGGAATCGATTCCAAAAAATTAGAACAGCCTTTTGGCAAGCTCTTAGTCACTACCTTGTTGGAATAAAAATTATATATAAAACTTTCTTTTTGGACACATGGAAAACCCTTATAATCCTTAGATTGTTGCATAAATACGAAGTAAGCAGGACCCCAACTAGTGGAAATCCTCCAAATTAATAGTCTGCAATATAATCATATAATATATATTTATATCATTAATTCTAAATAATGCTAAATTGAACACAAGGGAATAACTTGTTGGAATAACAATTATATATGTAAAAATTTCATTTTTGGCACATACAGAACCTTTATAATCCTTAGGTTGTTGCATAAATACCAAGTAAGAGGGACCCCAAATATTGGAAATCTTCCAAATTAATAATATACAATATAATAATATATATTTATATCCTTAATGCTAAATAATGCAATACAAGGGAATAACTTGTTATTATATATATAAAACTATCTTTTTGGGCACATAGAGAACCTCTATAATCCTTAGGCAGTCGTATAAATAATATGTGAGTGGGACCCCAACTATTAGGAATCGATTCCAACAAATTAGAATAGTCTTTTGGCAAGCACTTAGTCACTACCAATTGGCCTATGTTCTCTATAATCCTTAGGTTTTTGGGTAAAGGAGATGAAGTGAACAAGATCCAGACCCACTAGGTTCCTACCAAGTAGCCTATTATTTAGGGGTTTGTACTGGCTTATGTTGTCTACAATCCTTAGCTTGTTGGGTAAAGGAGACAATCCTTAGCTTGGTGGATAAAGGAGACGAAGTGAACAAGATCCAAACCCACTAGGTTACTACCAACTGACCTATAATTGAAGGGTTTGTACTTGGGTTTGAAGAATAAGAACTCAAAGATATACCAGTTAACTATCTTAACATGGATAAATTGTTAGGGTAAAGAACAGGTTCTTACTAAAATTCCACTTACCTAATATCAAAACTTGAACTTGAATCTTTTAAATAAAAACAAAAAAACATACAACTAATATATCCCTTCTAAAACTATATTAAACATTATTTATTTTCTACTAGAGTATTCAACCATGAAGTTCTATTACTCATAAGTATACTGTGTTTACAAGCTTAGCAAGTTTAGAAAATACACTTTCTTCGTGTAATAATCTACATGGCAACTAATTAAAATTTTGTTTCGGGAATAAATATTTTTTTCAAGGAATCAAGTAAGAAGTGCTGAAGAATGTATTCTTGTACCCAACATACTTTGAAACAAACTAATTAGCTACATGGCAGCAACTAAATAAAATTTGTTTAGGAATCAATATCTGTTTCAAGGAATAAGTAATCCTAAAGAATGTATTCTTGTACCCAACATACTTTGAAAGAAACTATAAAAATGGCAAGAATGGTCAAAGCATTGGCCTTCTACGTAAGACGAAGCATTTCTGCCCGTTGCTACATTATAACATTTCAAACAGTCCAATATTATATCAATGGAAGTTGAATCAACATTAACAATATCAGACAACCATCCATCCATTCACAATATCTGATAACCATCCATGATTAGGGATTGAAATTGCATTCTGGTGGAACCATAGGAAACCTCCCAGATTTATCGTTGCAGTAATCATAAAGCATGTAATATTTGCGAACCCAACGAAGTTGTTTCCCACTCAGTTTCTGAAATTCGGGCTGATCCCACCATTTGTCAGCACAGGTTTTAGACGCTTCACACCCCTCCAGTTGAAACCCTTGATACGATGAAACAAAGGGAGCTTTACCCCAATCTATTTTCCCTCTTCCTCCATCGGTGGTCCAGTTTTCCCCGTTCCAAAGGCTGGAGATGATATTCATGGGCTGATTCTTTAGATATGGGACACCCTTTCCTTCGTTGTTCTTGAACACCCGGATCGGTATAGAGTCCACAAAAAATCTGTGAGCACAATGTATAAACAGACATATGTATAATCTTTGCGAAAATAGTAGAAAATAAGAGTGAATCACATTATAGTTATTCTTCGTTTAGAGCACATACACAATTTGCTTGTGGTTCCAAAGTATTGAGTAGTTATGGAAGTCTGCCGACGGATCAAACCAGAGTCGAATCCTTTGCTCACGATTTCCAACCCCATTCGCAAAAAATTTGGTTTGCAAAATGTAAGGATTTTCTGGATAGTTTCCCAGAAATTCGTAGTCGATTTCGTCGTGGGAAGTTGTGTTTGAGGACATCTGATGCAAGTATTTATTTACATGATGTTAACCTAGGTTGGCAATGACTAAACTTTGCATATAATTTTAGGTTAAGCATTACTCTGTATGGAAGCCTGTTTGATTTGTATACTTACATAATATGCGGTGACTGTTCCTGGGGAGTTGCCAGACACCAGTTTAATTTTCATGCTGAAGATCCCAAACAAGTACTTATTTTTTGACTGAAAGCCTGAACCTGAAATCATTAATTATATTATTAAAAACAAGAAAAGGCTCAATGCAAAAATCAGGATGAGTGCTACTGGTTGACATTTTGGGAATACAATACCTGAGGCTCGATCCAAACTTAGCTCGACTATCTCGCCATTGTTTGACAATTTAACGTGATCTTTTCCCCATGTAATATCGAAGTTGTCAGTGAAATCGCTAGATGATACTCTTGCTGAGACAAAATACATGAGAAACATGATTGAGTAGATGTTGATTGATGGACATTTTTTAAAACCAAAGAGACTGATATAGGTCTCCAAGGTTAATAGGCCTTGGTCCTTCCAGAGTACTTGGCATACAGTGAACATACTCTAAACGGCCTAGAAGTTTCTGTCCACAATATTATATCCGATGCTTTGCTCACAAGAGCCAACAACCTAGAACGCGCTAGTTAGGTAGACAGAAACCATGATATTATCCTCTTTATTTTAATAAATTATATAAAAAACAAAACTGACTATAAAAAAATTAATTAATCATGTAAAGGCATTAAATAAAAATTCCAAAGTTTTAATAAAACTAAATAACCTTATTATACCATTATAATTGACATCCTTAAAAAGAAATTCAATTAAAGAAATACAAATTTAGGCGTGGTTCTTGGCTGATTCTGAAGCCCTAAACTAGAGACCAAAATAAGACTGCACTATAGTTGACTGACTTACGTGCTTCGTTTTCTATTGTACCTTGAATTCCGTGTATTCATCATGTCAGGATTTAGTATTCATCATGTCAGGAGTTAGTATATCGTTTAACACATAAGGTAACTTATAAGTTTGATGTGTCTCCATCCCGGGATCGGTCCAAGCTAAATTAGTTTATTAGATAAGAGACAATTGTTTCTTCAAATATTTCCATGTACAAGTTAAAAATACAGGGTTTCTCTTTACGTACGAATTTCGATAACCTCCGAATAACACTCAATCTGAAATTTTGCAAGGGAGGAAATGGGAACAACTTCCTCTTGTGATGTTTTCATCCATGGATGGAATCGTTGACATCAATAAATGGGGAGAGGCGGACAAAGCAGATAAAGAGTTAGTAATGTGGGTGATCACCATCTTCTACATTAATCTCCCTCTCAACAATACATTTAAAGATAACAACTCATGTAAACAAATGCATTGAATAGTTTCGCTTGAAAAATTATTACGATTCTGATTAATTTTTTTGTGCATTATGGTAAATTAAAGTTTGACGGCCACTATGTTGAAAAACCAATATGATTTAGGAGTTGGTGCCAAGTTTCGGTCGAATTAGTGTATATTTTGTTTGCTTTCATTTTCCACGTTGCCACGGTAATTGTTCCATTAAATTATGGATGGTAAAAAGTTGGATACTTATGAAGAAGAGATTTAGGTTCAAACATAAGGCATGCTTAATTTGGGTAAAAGTAGCAGTTGTACTTGAGTCCCCTGAGTTTGCACAATTTGATGATGCGGTACCAATCCCAACCACGGGTCTCCCACAATTTGAGTTGTGTTGACCGAGGCAAGATAGGGGTTACAGTGGGGTTTCCCTCACTCCGAGTTGTGTTGATCGAAGCAAGATGGGGGACCCCAACCACGGGGTCTCCCACAATCTGTGTTGATCGAACAAGATAGGGGACCCCAAGAGTGGGGTCTCCCACAATCTGTGTTGACCTAGGCAAGATAGGGGTTATAGTGGGGTTTCCCTCATTCCGGGTTGTGTTAACCGAGGCAAGATAGGGGTTATAGACTTATAGTGAGGTCTCCTTCACTCTGGGTTGTGATGGCCAAAGCAAAATAAAGGTTATAATGATAGCACCATGATTTGATGTGATTAGAGATAATACCACTTAACCCTCTTCAAATAAAAAATAATTACCTATTATATAAAATAAATAAATAATTAATTAAATAATTAATTCTAGTTAGACGTTGATTTTTTTCTTTTTTTGAAAAATAAGCTAGATTATATTATATTATTAACGGAAACATTACAATATTTTGGTCCAGCTAAAAAAATAAAATAAGGTGAATCAGAAGTAAAACTTAAATGTTCAAGTCCTTTAATTTATTTAAGTGGGACACCTTATCCTACTTATATTAAGTTGTGACATGTAAATAATAGATTGTGGTCCACTTGTTTTAATAAGTATCATTTTTTTTTTTAATATATATATATATATATATATATATATATATATATATAATTTTATTTTATTTTAAAAACCTTCGTCCAACAATTTAGATGGAGTAAAATGTTATGAAAAAATTGATGTCAATAAACAGAGTTTACGTAGATGTCTTTAATTTAAGATGCATTTTAAATTTTCATTGAATTTATTTATATAGGTAAAAGTATAACCTTTTTCTTATTTTTATTTGTAGTATTTTTTCTTACATATGCTTTTAATAATTTTTATATTTTTATGTTTGGATTTGCACTTTAGTTTCCAATTTAATTATGAGAATTAAATTGTTCACCGGACTTGTAACACTTATTAAACTTTTTGTAAGTGGGACACTATACTCAAATGTTCACACTTACTAAGATTTAGTAAGTGGAACAACAAACTTATATGTTCAAATCCTTTGATTTATTTAAGTGGGATTCCTTATCCTACCTTTATTAAGTTATCTACTTATATTAAGTTGTGACATGTGGATGATAAATTGTGGTCCTCTATCTTTAATTTGTATTATTTTCTTTTGTTTAAAATTTCACTTTAATGACTAGTTTAATTACAATAATTAAGTATTTTACGAAACCTATCACTTGTTAAACTCTTTTTAAATGGAGAAGCAAGTTTAGATGTGCAATCCCTAGGTAATTTTTATTTCTTAACTCAACTAATATTAAATTATGGCATGTATGTGGAAGATGGTGGAACACTTTTTTAATAATTGGATATTTAATGCTTTTTATTTTTAAATGTTATTTTTAATTAAAATATGTGTGTTCCTCTTTAACACAACACTTGAGTTATGCCTTTTTTACATGTTTAAAAATAATTATTGTTATGATACTTTTAAAAATGTATTTAATATATGTAATATAAATAATTAATTTAAAATAAAAAATACAAATAATAATATAATAAATAAATTTTAAAATTTCTATATTAATATATTTTTAATAAGGTTAAATTCCCTATTGATAAGTATAATAAGTATAGCCTAGGTTCCAATATCATGGGCGTGCCCAGTCATAGCCGGTAACCTGATTAGACTCCTCTGCATGTTGCACTTGATTGATGACGATGATCTGTTTCCTCCTTGTTCAGCGGTCCCCTCCATGCCACGTTTCGAACCAAACTGATGAAGATAGTGCGAACCCTGTGCATTCGACGGTCCCCATATCACGTCGGGTTACCATTAACGAGATGATGGATGTGTTGGAAACCTTTGCTGATAGTTTCAACACTGCAGTTGCGCTGATCGTGACTAAAAATTATGATTGTAACCAATTCATCTATGTAACCAAAAAAAATATATATATATATATATATATATATATATATATATATATATATATATATATATATATATATATATATATATATATATATATATATATATATATATATATATATATAATAAGTAAAGCTTTGGCTTTTACACGGGATCATGGTTGGAGGAGACTGCTCAAAATAACCAAATTATATATATATATATATATATATATATATATATATATATATATATATATATATATATATATTATATTTATATTTATATTTATATATATTTATTTATTTGTTCACCAAGGTTGTATATTGTAATGATTAGTAGAAATAAGTGGTTGGGTAACTAGTTTATATAAATAATTAAAAATATAATAGATAAATTTTTTATATTAACTTTTTAATTTTGGATATGAAAGGGGTATGTGTGGTAAGAGCATAAAAACATATAAAGTATGTTAGTTAGTAATACTTATGCATTGTGAAAATATATGCATATCTTATTAATATATCTATTTGACATATTAGAATGTTGCGCACATACCATATAGAATACACATCTATAGTGTTAGCTAATAAAAACCTTAAATTATAGTAAGACGTCAATTCATTAAATACACCAAATTTTAAGGTAAATACTACAGTTCAAATTTTACATAATATATGTGATTTCCAAGATATCAAAAAATATATATATAATATTATACATGTCAAATCCTTATATTATGAATACAATGAACACTTTTACAATAGAACAAGCCATCCTATCAATTTCTTAAAATACATATAATATGAAAGTACCTTGTTTTGATATCATATAAACACTTCAAAAATGTTTTATAAAACTCACATTAATATATTTATATGTATTTTTAAATTATTTAAATTAAATATTATAGCATAATAGATCAAATGACATTAGCTTAACATTCAAATAACTTAGGTTTTAATCTAGCACAATATTCAAGCTTTATTGCAATACCACTAAGTAGTGATGACAAGTGTTTAAAATAAAGTGAACATTTATAAAAAAAAAATAAACAGTTATAAAAAAATATTAATATTTGTATATATGGTCATATTTGTATAAATGAAAGTTTATGCGGTATTTGTGTATGTCTATGTTACAGTGTACAAACACTCTCTGTGTGAGAGTCATTTGTTTGTCAATAGTTCTTTAAGAAGACACTGTGGGGCTCTTCTCTATTAAAGTTACATTGAGATCCAAAATTATTTGAAGCCCAGCTGTACCTGTAGCGAAAACCACTTGTTAATCATTGAATCACCTTCTACTTGCAGTTAACGTTAGACTCTTCATTTTCATGATCTTTTTTGGCTGGAAGTTGAAGAGATAATTATTTTTGCAGATTTAGGAAGCTGAAAGACGGTTCGTTCAACTATAAAAAGAGAGGTAAATTGAATAATGGGGGAAGGTAAAGGGTTTTGTGGATTGTGAAATTTGGACTTGGGAGAAACTCTTTTCATTAATATATTTATGATTTTCTGCCTTATTTGTGGCTGTAATTTTATTTGTAATATGGCCAGCAACTCCGGACATACTTCTTGTGGGGAGAGGCCAGAGGGGTTAGGATCTGCATCCCACACTACTACTACCAATTCTATTGGTACTGCCTTGTAACCTTCATCTTGAAATTAAAAACAAATTACAAAAGTCTAATCCTTCCATTAGAGCACTCACCCTAACAAGATACAAAGCCATATTGTTAGAAAAACACATGGATCCTCCAAATATCATCACCAATAAAACTGTTAAAAATGTAAAATCTGGAGGAGGGAGCCTAAGAAGAATAAAAAAGTATAGAAAACCTCATAGGTACCTAGGCGATCATAACACATATTGGTAACTTACAAGTTTGATGTGTCTCCATCCCTAACGAAATCGGTCCAAGCTAAATTAGTTTATCATATTAGATACCATAGTTGTTCCTTCAAATATTTCATTGTACAAATTCATTTCACCTAATAATACAGGGTTTCTATTACCTTTTGCACATGAATTTTGATAACCTCTAAATGACACTCAATCTAAAACTTTGCAAAGGAGGAAATGGAAACAACGTTCTCTTGTGATGTAGGACAAAGAAGATAAGAGTTAGTAATGTGGATGATCAGCCTCTTATACATTAGTCTCCCTCTCAATAATACATTTAAAGATAACAACTCATGAGAACAAATGCATTGAATAGTTTCTCCTGAGAATTATTACAATCCTAATTATTTTTTTCCTGCGTTATGGTAAATTAAAGTTTGACGACAACTATGTTGAAAACCAATATGATTTAGGAGGAGTTGTGTGAATTTCCATCGAGTTAGTGTCTATTTTGTTTTTTTCATTTTCCACGTTGCCACGGTAATTGGTCCCTTTTAACATCGAATTTCAGTCCAAAAATAAAAATATATGCATTCTTAAATATTTTGGGTGTTGGTATCATCATCGGTATCAATATTATGTATATATAGCAATATCAATAGCAGTAATCAAAGCAATGCACAAATCATCACACATAATAGAGGCACCAATTTTACGTGAATCACCCAATGTGGGCTATTCCACAGAGAAAATATTTTACTAAAATTTTCTCAATCAATATCTTGGGAATCATTTCCTTATTACAATGTTTATGGACCTCTTTCCAAAGGAGATACCAATCCCCTAATCAATTTCATTGATCTCTATCCACAGGAGAACTCCTTTCTCCTCTTGCTTTGGCTGGTGATCTTCTAAAAAATTGTTGCTCCCATTGCACTAGCTAAGGGATCTCTATCCACTAAAGACACCTATTCTCATTACCCTAGCTAATGGATATCTATCCACTGGATACTATCATCCTCTATACTCTGTCACCTGCATAGCTCTGTCCCAAATAAATACTAAACACAATCCTTTGATCTAGCACAAATATGCTTAATATTTGTCTCTGGTCTGCCACAAACCTATACTCAAATCTGCACCAAACTCTATCCTCAAATATATACTAAACATAGTTTTTTAGTCTAGCACAATCAATCCTCAATTCCTATCCTCTGATATTCACTAAACATAGTCCTTCGCTCTAG
This sequence comes from Wollemia nobilis, assembly GCA_028583015.1. Taxonomy (NCBI): domain Eukaryota; kingdom Viridiplantae; phylum Streptophyta; class Pinopsida; order Araucariales; family Araucariaceae; genus Wollemia; species Wollemia nobilis. The sequence goes on along the minus strand of JAQPPZ010001176.1, from coordinate 18,026 downwards.
CACAAATCTGTCCTCAATAGCTGTCCTCTAATTTGTACTTAACATAGTTCTTCGGTCTAGCACAAATCTATCCTCAATCTCTGTCCTCTGATTTTTACTAAACACTGTAGACACCAAAACAACACCAATCTGATTGTGTGACTGCAAACACTGATCGCTTTGACAAACACAGCCCCAGGGCAGCCCTCAGAGGTAAAACAGTGGTCCTAACCACTTTCATAGCAATTTTGTAAGGTCAAGAGGCAATTTGGTACATTTAGACACTTTGCTCCATATTCGTATCACCCAGGGACGAATTCTGAAATCGTCTCACCCAAGGACGAATTCCAAGTTTAACGAGGAAAAAGAAGAATGGCGCCAAGTGGCAGCCCAGGACAGTCAGTTGATGACTCCTGCCTTGCACGCATGTGTGGGTGGACAGATAGGCCGTTAGAGGACTGTCACAAGGGTAGTTATGAAAGCCCAAGTCATGGAGGACTCCCCTCCCTCATGGGAAGACTTGACTGCCACATGGCACCTATGACCAACACATGGCACTTATGCTTCCCTCTCAAAAGAGACCCCATGGGTCTATAAAAGGTGGGACTTTTCTCACCCAAAAAAAATATATTGAAGGAGATTTCAAGCAACGAAGTGCTACCAATTTGAACACCCACTTGCATCCCCTTTGATTCACCTTCTCACATCCACCAATCTATTTTGCAAGGGAAGTTGTTGGGTGGCTTTTGGAAGCTTGAATCTGACCCAAATCCAACATATGGACACCTGAATCAACCAATTTGCAGACATCCCAATCCTAAGAGATTTTGGGCCCATCCCTAGTGGATTGGCGCCAAGATCAAGTGCCACCGGTGGGAGGCCCACTTGGGCACCCCCGCACTTTCCAAGTTTTGTTTCAAAAGCATTCTAGATTATTGTTTTAGGGTGCATATCATGTTATTCTGTTTGGTTAACTCATAGCTTCAATTTCATAACATTCTGATCAGATTTTATCATGCTTTGTGTCGCTTTGTTGTTTCACTAACTTGCAGGTGGCGATATCGAATTCCCGAGGATAGAGTCCAAATTGGGAGAATCCGACCATTTGGGTCGTACCAAAATGGCCCCAACTACATAACCCCCCTATTTGCAGGCATTTTGTAGGTCCCGAGATTCGACATTGGAGCAGCAGCAGGTCGACTTTTCCAACACAGCAAAATTCGTCCCACCCAGGGACGAATAGCAGTCAGAATTCGTCCTGCCCAGGGACGAATTCCAGTTGAAGGTAGATTGGCCAATTGTTTCAATGGTAGTGGCCCTCTGGTGATGTCTTCTATCCTCTATCAGATTTTTAGGTCATTTAGAGTCAATTTTCTATCGATTTGGCTAATTATTTACATGCATATTTTGGCGATTTTAGAGAACAAACACTTACTATTTGCAACAGGTGCTACTGACATCTTTGTTGTTTCTTTGTTCATAGGAGGAGCAGCAGAGGTTAAGGACTCATCAAAATCAGTGGCGACATCATCTTGGCCCACCCATTTCAAGTGTGGGCACGCGGAAAGAGGAACCTTAAGTCTCGATTGTAGTCAAATTCTTTTAATGCTCCTAGCCCCTGAAAAGGGAGGAGGCGTATTTGTAATAGAGATCAAGAAAGTTTAATGAAAAGGGCTATGTTTTCTCCATTTGCTTGTGTCTCTTCCAATGCATTTCTTTCGTTTCATGCAATTTACATTTCTAGGACTTAAGCGTATTTGATTTTGAATGCATTGAAATTAGTGTTTCCTTCGCCCAGAATCTCGTGCTTTCAGTGGCGATCACGATGGGACCCTGTATCACAAAAACTGATCAAATTTTTGTGTTTTGTGTTTGACAGGTACATTTTTGGTTTTTGACTATTATTCGTCCTTGGCTGTGGCGATTGCTTTACTGAAATTCGTCTGACCCTGAGACGAATTCAAATTCGTCTCTCGGGGGACGGACTGTTCTATAATTCGTCTCACCGAGGGACGAATTTATGTCCGCAACTTTTCAGAGCAGAAATTCAGAAGCAACCGGTCCGAGCGAGAGAAGAGGTAGGGATTTTCATGATCTCTCGTTAAATTTTTTGTTTCTGTTTCTGTTTCTTTTATTGTTTTCATTTAATCCTGCATTGCATTAGGAAAAGTCATTTATGCTTATTTCATTTTCGCTAAATAAAATGAATCCCACACACTTCACGCAATAATTTTAAACCAAGGAGCTGGTCGTAAGACCCCATCCCTTGAGCAAGACCAATGGTGGGTTCATCACCACCTTGGATTAGCTTTGCATCCATTTCCCGATTGTCAATTGTTGTTAGGCGTAAATCCTGACGAAAGCTGACCGAGTGTCGCTGGGGTGATTCCCATGCACGCGAGGATAAGTATTCTATGGTAGGTGCCATTAACAGGACAATCCCCCTTTCGTACCGCCTACGTACCACGTACCTTCTGCTCTCACGTACCTATAGTCTCCCTCTCATAAGGGTGGGTATATAGAGAGGTTGGTATATCAGCCTGGTTGGTATATTGAAGGGGCTACCATTTTGGGAGTTATATGAGCCGTCATAATGCATTTAAACGTTCTTCAAAACCTACAAAAATAAAACAAAACATCAAAATGCACTAAACTAGTTTAGGGCACACCAATAATCCTTAAAAGAGATAATCACGGTTTGTGCATGTGTGTGTTTATTTCTGCTTAGTGTAGACAAAAAGAAAAATCATCATAAACGAGATAAAAATCTACTTAGATAGTATAGAAGCAACGCAATAGTGTACACCCGTAGCCAAGCCCAATCAAGGGCAGAATCTTCGGAAGGTACACAAGAAGCAGGCACAAGTCACCTTCGCTTTAGTCCTGAGGACTTGGTCATACCGCCTTATCGGTCTGGCCTATAAAAGAATCCATTTCAGAATCCTCTGTGGGCTATGCCCATTCAAAGCAGCCCCTTTCGGGAAGACGCCCTACATGTAGACCTTGATGTAAACAGAGAGTCACCTTCTGAGGTTAGACATGAGTGGCCACAGCATGATGGAGCGCTAGAGAGGCACACTATCCATTTGGAGGGACAACGTGGATATGGCATCCCTTCTTTACCTCCCATCAGGACGGAAAGACAAAATCTAGAGTGCAGGGCTCCTTACACAGGGCGAACTAACTCTGCCCGCCCTGTCCAAACCCATGAAAGAGAATACGAGGAAAGCCATCGCATTCCTCAAGGACAACAAACAGTGCGGGAACCTTGCATTTCAACACTTGCTAGGTATCATGATCATTCATCAAGGCCAGAGCCTCGAGTACATGTCACCCACCTCCACAGAGGGAAGCAACCCATTAAAACTTTAGATTAGCAAACTCGAGGCAAACACATAGGAGAAACATTCAAACCTCCTGAGCAAAATAGGGTAGACCAAATTGACCCGATAGTTTCTAGACAGGCCACCCGTCAAGCCCAAATCACGCGGCTTAAACAAAGTCATCAGGAGATAGAGTACCGACACCGCTTGGATAGAGAGAGCATGCAACGCGAAGCGGATGAGTTACGCTATGAACTACCTAAGAGGGAGCCAACCCCTCACATCCAAAGGGCCAAACAATATGAGAGGCACAATTCGTTGGTGCAGGACAGGTCTCCACGACCTCGTCAAGATTTGCCTCCGAGATCTTACAGACCTGAGAGGGAGGCCACTCCCTGAAACAATGATGGGTACCTTCAGCGAGGACTCAATCAAGGTCATAGGTCTCGCCCAGAGACTCCTCAAGAACTTTATGAGGAGTACGAACCAGAAATAGAATATTCTGAAACTCCCCATCAAGGCAGGAGGATTGCCATTCGGCCACCCCTCCATAGGCCCCCAGTTTACCATAACTTACAACGGGAGCGAACAAGAGAGGAAGAGATAAAATCTTTCGATGCATACCAAGCGCTACTAGAGCGTTTGGAGTCTGTGGAGACAAAAGCTGCTAGGCATAAAAAACCCACATTATGTCAACTCTGTAGTAATCTGATGCATCCCTCAGTGCCTACACCTCTTTACCCTGAGCACTTCAAGTTGCCTCAATTGGCAATCTTAAAAGGTGAAGAGGACGCACAAGAACACATTACAAGATTTCTAAGCCAATGCTTCGACATGCAAGATAATGACGCATTGTTGCTTAGAACGTTCATAACCACATTCACAGGCCCTGCCTCGGATTGGTTCACACAACTACCTAAACATAGCATAAGCAACTTAGATCAATTAGTAGATGCGTTTCTTGAACGCTTTGCCTTCAACACAAGGAAGAAGGCATCACTGAGTGATCTGGCGAGCCTCAGGCAATTTGAGGAGGAAACAATGGTAGCATACGGGAATCGATGGAGAGCTTTGCTTTCTAAGTTACCCTACCGTCCCCCTATGTCTGATCTCACACATATGTTTGCAAAAAGTTGCTTAAAATCAATCTCTGGTCTATTGTTGTTGCGACAATACGACAGCTTAGAAGAAGCTTTGGCGCAATCCAGAGTTATAGAAGAGATTAAAATAGGCGAAGGCACAATCGCCAAGCCTAAAAAGAAAGAGTGGAATAAAACCACCAAAATCGGGACAACGCAACCACAACATGCTGCGGTTAACCAAGTTGCGATAAATGTTCCCGCGCCTGTGCAAGAAATGCAGCCCCAAAAGGCTAATTACCAGGCAGTGCCTCCTGCTTATGAAAAATATAATAGAATACAGGAGCAAAATTAGCAGCGTCACCCTAGGCGACAATTCACCCCTTACAAGGAGTCCAGGGACTCCCTATTTGACCGCTTGTCAATGGTAAATTTAGTCACTCTGCCAGAAATTCAAAATATAGACCCTAATGCTCCTAAGCTTAGGGGATACAGAGAGGAATTGTATTGTAGATTCCATAGGCACAGAGGACACGACTTAAATGGATGCTGGAAGTTCAAAGAACTAATCCAGGATTTGATAGAAAATAGAAAATTGGCCATGGACAACCCCATAGTGCCAAACAACCAACAAATGGGGGTATTCAAGGACCCTTTGCCTGCCCACGAGGCATAGGCAAAACCACTCCAGATTAACGAGGTGCAATAGAATCTTCCCATGCAAGGATTTATGGGAATGATTAGCATAGTGACAAGGAACAGAAGGTACCCAACAATTTCCCCCAAGGTATCTATGAGGGAAGTTACGACAACATCGTAGCCTCAACAACGCCCAACGTAGTTGCCTTCGCCTAGACCCGAAATCATGATACGGACCAAACTCACGCAGAGTTTGTAGACCACATCGACTAGGCTGTCCAATTACGATCTTATTCAACAGTCAGCACCCCATAGGGAAGCTCTTATGGACATTTTAAAAGCCATCGAATTACAACCTCACGAAGCAAATTATTTCAACAACTTCGTGGGACATGTGAAACAATGTACGGAGCCGGTCATCACATTCAGAGAACACGAGGTAAAAATGATATCGAATGACATGGCAGATACACCCCTGCACGTTATCACGCGGGTCAACGGGATCCCGTACAAGAGAGTGTTGGTAGATACTGGCTCGTCCAGTAACATCATTACCACTACAGCCTTAAAACATTTGAAGCCGCCAACCTCTCACATCACAACCTCCACGTACACATTGCGAGCTTTCAACGATGCAATATGCTCGACGATCGGCATAGTTGTTCTCGCCTATCCGGGTAGGACAAAAATCAATACCTACACCGTGCCATGTGTTAGAAGGCGAGATGGCTTATAATATACTGCTAGGGCGGCCTTGGATCAGGGACATGAAGTGTGTCCCTTCAATCGCCCACCAGTGCTTAAAGTATGCTTATGAAGGAGAAATACATGTAGTCCCAATGGACTTAGAGCCCTTTAAGTATTGCAATGTGGTACAATTCATGCCTCAATCGACCCTCCCTTCAATACATTTGGATTTCCAGTTAAATCCATCTAAACAGGGTCCAATACCACAGGCACCACTGGTGACCAACAAGGCAAAATCCTAGCCAGGTGAGACTTCATCACTTGCTCCTTCATCATCAATGCCACCTATCATGGCCCAAAAGAAGGACAAGGGAAAACAGATCATGGAAGAGGTTAAACCCTTAGAAGAAATGTTGCCCACAATCTCAATGGTATCAATGGAGGAAACACCAAGCACAACAGAAACTAAGACTCCTGAACCACCAAACATGGAATGGACTTAGGAAGGACTACCGTTTCCTTCCACCCAATCATCAACAATCACTATTGAAATGGCTAGTACGGGCCTGGGGGAATATTTAGTGCAAAATGTTGTGGCGACGCTAGCATTGGAGTCAGTACAAGACATGGGAAAACCTCGCCTTCTGATAGGGACAGTTGTTCCTTTAGGCTACCCTCCAAACTAAACGAATTTCGTGTATGGGGGCCTTGATCATGGTCTTGAACCATGCCAACAAAAGGAAGCAGACGAAGAGCCTTTTGTTGAAAACATCAACTATCTGTCAAACCCAGATTTTGCCCTAAAATATCTCGGCCAATGCAATTGGCATGGATACGGGCTAGGCAGATATGAGCAAGGGATGCGGGTCCTTTGCCAATCAAGATATCATATGCCATATGAAAAGTCAGGAGTAGGGTTCAACCACCCCATGCCCTTAGACATCTTGGTTGAAAATATGCAAGGCCTAGAAATAGGCAACAAGGGGGGATTGGCACAAGATCCGTATGCCAATCCAAATACAGAATACACATTGGGAGACTACCTCCCATGGTCAACAAACACCCCTGGAAACAGTAGTAATCCCTCTCCTTTGCTAGAGAGAGGCGAAAGTTCAGAGATTAATCCTCAAAGAGAACATCAACGACTTCCGGACATATTTATGAAGTTGTTCCCCTTAGAGGTTCCAGATGAAACAATACAGTGTCAAGGGAATCAGGTCCCTCCACCAAGAGTGGAACAACCACATTGGGACCAGATTAACTTACTGGAACAAGGAGGGTCCTCAACATCGCAAGCAACAGTTACTGAAGAGAATGAACATTTTTGGGTCTTCGAAAGTGATTCAGAAGATGAGACTGAGATGGACTATCTCAGACATGCGCAACGACATCATCGCCTTTTAACTCATGAAGATCTAATGGGACATATGGGCATACGGTTAGGGCATGAATGGTGGGTAGACCCTGCAAGGTGGGACCAAGTATTGGATCCATGGCTCCAAATTCAAGATGAGCATCGTCCACATCGAGATCCCATCATGACATCAGTGCCGAGGGAAGACCCCGCCCTCCTTTTTGCAAATAGGGACGAATTCGCACCAAGGGAAGATCCATTCGTGCCCATTACTGTAGAGCCAGATCTAGAGTATAGGGAGCATCTAAAAGAATCGAGTTATCACACACGCAATTTTGGAGACCAAATTCATTCCATCAACATGATCTCCATTGATTTGACTGCACCCATTCGCAATCCGGCCGATCCATCACAATCATTGCACCTAGACATAGATGCCATCAACTGGGATCACGTCAATTCACCTTTATCACCATCAGAGTACTGGCCTTTCGCTGAAATGCTTCATGCCACCCCAAGGACAACTCAAGATATTTTTTAGGCTGAAGAGGGACCCGAGGTTCCAAACACAGATCTAAACTCAGCTAATGATATCCATTTGATCCCGACTCCACATCAGTTGGACGACGGATCCCACATGTCAGTCGAGGAAACGACTGACGTAGACATCGGCTTAGACCCAACTAATCCACAGATAATCAAGCTGGGGGTAAGCTTATCCCCTGAAGAGCAAGCCGACTACATTACCCTTCTCAAAGCGAAGAAGGATGTTTTTGCATGGTCATACAGAGACATGCTAGGACTAGACCCACAGCTAGTCACGCATAATTTAACGCTTGATCCGACAATCAAGCCCGTAAAGCAAAAACTAAGAAAGATGCACCCAACAGTGGCCTTGATGGTCAAAGATGAATTGCAAAAGCTGTTGGATGCATAGTTTGTCATCTGCATGGATTATCTGCCATGGCTGTCCAACATGGTTCCCGTCAAGAAGCCCGACGGGAGGATTCGCATATGCACTGATTTTCAATACCTAAACAAAGCGAGTCCTAAGGATGATTTCCCCTTGCCAAGCATCGACGAGCTAGTAGACGCTACAGCAGGTCATGAAATGCTCTCCCTAATGGATGGCTTCTCGGGATACAACCAAATTCGTATCAATCCCGAAGACCAACTTAAAACAACGTTCACAACGCCTTGGGGGACATTTTGTTATAAGGTCATGCCTTTTGGCCTTAAAAATGTCGGCGCTACCTACCAACGTGCCATGACATATATCTTCCATGATTACATGCACAAAACTATGGAAGATTAAATGGATGATTTGTTAGCCAAGTCTCTTTTGCGCTCAGATCATCTCTGTGACTTAAGCAAGATCCTCGATCGCCTCATAGAGCATAAGGTCAATTGAATCCCAAGAAGTGCGTATTTGGCGTCACATCTGGAAAACTCTTGGGTTTTATAGTCTCAAAATGAGGCATCGAAGTGGACCCAAAGAAAGTCAAGGCAATCCTTGAAATGGCTCCCCAAACTACCATCAAGCAGCTCAGAAGTTTGCAAGGAAATGTCGGGTCGATTAAACGCTTCATAGCGCAACTATCTGACAAATGCCGACCCATGAACAAATTATTGCACAAGGGAGTTACATTTCACTGGGATGACGAGTGCCAGTCGACCTTTGATGAAATCAAACAATACTTGGCTTCGTCGCTAGTATTGGCACCACCCATACCAGGAGTGCCGTTCTACTTATACATCTCAGCTCATCGAGGTGGCACTGGGCGCCATGCTAGCCCAGAAAAATGAACTTCACAAAGAACAGGCTACTTACTATCTTAGCCGCACCCTGGTCAGTTATGAACTTAACTATTCATACGTTGATAAAATCTGCTTGGCAGTGGTGTTTGCTACAAAAAAACTATGCCACTACATGCTAAGAAACACTACGTATGTTGTGTATAAGGAGAATCCATTGCAATACATGATGAGTCATACTTATCATAGTAGTCGCACGGTGAAATGGATCATGTTGTTGATGAAATTTGACATTGAGTTCATTGGGCAAAAATCTATCAAAGGACAAGTCATAGCCGATCAACTAGCAGAGGCTCCTCTTGAAGACGATCAGCCTCTGGTCATAGAACTACCCGATGATGGGGTCTTCCATGTCTCAAAATCACCAGATTCTGATGAGCCTGAGTCACAGGCCGACATAACCCTATTTTTTGATGGTTCTAAATACGAGCAAGGTGGTGGCGCGGGAATTGTATTCTTCACACCGCAGGGTGCTCCAATGCCCCTGTAATTTAAATTAAACTTCCAGTGCACCAACAATAATGCAGAATATGAAGCCTTGCTCCTAAGTCTTCAGACAACAATCGCCATGAACATCAAACGATTGAATATCTTTGGTGATCCGCTGTTAATAGTCAATCAAGTCAAAGGGGTATATCAATGCAAATGCCTAGTTCTGAAGGCCTATAAAGCCCTCATGGAAAAATTCTTGGCAAAACTTGAATGGTATGACATCGAGGCACTCCCTTGATCATCGAATCATTTTGCAGACACAATGGCCTCCTTGGGGTCATTAATCCTGCAAGACCTTTCTGGTGATATGACAACCATTCAAGTCAAAACCTTATCGCAATCCGTAATAGAGCGCGCAAGTTCAGACTTGACACTAGGAATCCACATGATCCAGATTGAACCATCATCGGATAAGTTCTTTCGAATTTGAGATCGTCTAAAACGTGCCAACTGGGGGTCCTTGTTTTCCCCCACTCCCACTAATAGCAACACAACGCTATTCTTACATGTTCTATCCCATTCAGCATTTGTTAGGGAAGAACTTCAAAAGGGATTGGCTGTTCATACTGTCAAGGTTTCTAATCAACAGGACTGGTATTTACCCATAAGAGACTACCTCAAGTTAGGTAATCTTCCCTTTGGATTGACGCACGCCGCAAAATGAACATTCAAGCAGAAACTCTGCTTGGTAGTGGTGTTTGCTACAAAAAAACTATGCCACTACATGCTGAGCAACACTACGTATGTTGTGTATAAGGAGAATCCATTGCGATACATGATGAGTCATACTTATCATAGTAGTCGCACGGTGAAATGGATCATGTTGTTGATGAAATTTGACATTGAGTTCATTGGGCAAAAATCTATCAAAGGACAAGTCATAGCCGATTAACTAGCAGAGGCTCCTCTTGAAGACGATCAGCCTCTAGTCATAGAACTATCCGATGATGGGGTCTTCCATGTCTCAAAATCACCAGATTCTGATGAGCCTGAGTCACAGGCCGACATAACCCTATTTTTTGATGGTTCTAAATACGAGCAAGGTGGTGGCACGGGAATTGTATTCTTCACATCGTAGGGTGCTCCAATGCCCCTGTAATTTAAATTAAACTTCCAGTGCACCAACAATAATGCAGAATATGAAGCCTTGCTCCTAAGTCTTCAGACAGCAATCGCCATGAACATCAAACGATTGAATATCTTTGGTGATCCGCTGTTAATAGTCAATCAAGTCAAAGGGGTATATCAATGCAAATGCCTAGTTCTGAAGGCCTATAAAGCCCTCATGGACAAATTCCTGGCAAAACTTGAATGGTATGACATCGAGGCACTCCCTTGATCATCGAATCATTTTGTGGACACAATGGCCTCCTTGGGGTCATTAATCCCGCAAGACCTTTCTGGTGATATGACAACCATTCAAGTCAAAACCTTATCGCAATCCGCGATAGAGCGCGCAAGTTCAGACTTGACACTAGGAATCCACATGATCTAGATTGAACCATCATCGGATAAGTTCTTTCGAATTTGAGATCGTCTAAAACGTGCCAACTGGGGGTCCTTGTTTTCCCCCACTCCCACTAATAGCAACACAACGCTATTCTTACAAGTTCTATCCCATTCAGCATTTGTTAGGGAAGAACTTCGAAAGGGATTGGCTTTTCATACTGTCAAGGTTTCTAATCAACAGGACTGGTATTTACCCATAAGAGACTACCTCAAGTTAGGTAATCTTCCCTTTGGATTGACGCACGCCGCAAAACAAACATTCAAGAAGAAACTCTACTTGGCAGTGGTGTTTGCTACAAAAAAACTATGCCACTACATGCTGAGCAACACTACGTATGTTGTGTATAAGGAGAATCCATTGCGATACATGATGAGTCATACTTATCATAGTAGTCGCACGGTGAAATGGATCATGTTGTTGATGAAATTTGACATTGAGTTCATTGGGCAAAAATCTATCAAAGGACAAGTCATAGCCGATCAACTAGCAGAGGCTCCTCTTGAAGACGATCAGCCTCTAGTCATAGAATTACCCGATGATGGGGTCTTCCATGTCTCAAAATCACCAGATTCTGATGAGCCTGAGTCACAGGCCGACATAACCCTATTTTTTGATGGTTCTAAATACGAGCAAGGTGGTGGCGCGAGAATTGTATTCTTCACACCGCAGGGTGCTCCAATGCCCCTATAATTTAAATTAAACTTCCAGTGCACCAACAATAATGCAGAATATGAAGCCTTGCTCCTAAGTCTTCAGACAACAATCGCCATGAACATCAAACGATTGAATATCTTTGGTGATCCGCTGTTAATAGTCAATCAAGTCAAAGGGGTATATCAATGCAAATGCCTAGTTCTGAAGGCCTATAAAGCCCTCATGGACAAATTCCTGGTAAAACTTGAATGGTATGACATCGAGGCACTCCCTTGATCATCGAATCATTTTGTGGACACAATGGCCTCCTTGGGGTCATTAATCCTGCAAGACCTTTCTGGTGATATGACAACCATTCAAGTCAAAACCTTCTCGCAATCCGTGATAGAGCGCGCAAGTTCAGACTTGACACTAGGAATCCACATGATCCATATTGAACCATCATCGGATAAGTTCTTTCGAATTCGATATCGTCTAAAACGTGCCAACTGGGGGTCCTTGTTTTCCCCCACTCCCACTAATAGCAACACAACGCTATTCTTACAAGTTCTATCCCATTCAGCATTTGTTAGGGAAGAACTTCGAAAGGGATTGGCTGTTCATACTGTCAAGGTTTCTAATCAACAGGACTGGTATTTACCCATAAGAGACTACCTCAAGTTAGGTAATCTTCCCTTTGGATTGACGCACGCCGCAAAACGAACATTCAAGTAGAAAGCGGCTAAGTATGTCTTGATAGGAGACGTTTTGTATCGTCGCAGTTATGACGGAATTCTTCTTCGTTGTTTGGACCAGCAAGAGTCCACTTGGGTAGTCGCCCAAGTGCATGACGGTACATGTGGTGGTCACTTTAGTGGTATGGCCATCGCAAAGCGCATTCTCTGCATGGGCTATTATTGGCCATATTTAGAGCGAGATTATTGCGAATATGTCAAGAAGTGCATGAAATGTCAACATCATGCCAATTTGATGCATGTACCTTCCCAGGCCCTACAGACAGTCCAGTCTGCTTGGCCATTTTCGTAGTGGGGCCTCGATATAATTGGAAAGATCTCACCTGCATCATCAAGCCATCACACGTTTATCATAATGGCCATAGAGTATTTTACCAAATGGGTGGAAGCAATTTCGTTAACCTCAACGAAAGGACCCCGCATTGTGGAGTTCATATTGCATAACATCATATGTCGTTTTGGTATTCCATCCAAAATAATATCGGATAATGGGCCATCATTCAAGAACAAAGACGTGCGTGCTTTGACCAAAAAGTACAAAATTCAACACAACTTTTCAATGCCCTATTATCCGCAAGCAAACGGGCAAGCAGAGGCATCAAACAAAACACTAGTGGCCATCCTTAAAAATACAGTCGTAGATAGTCATAAGGATTGGCACATACAAATCCCACTTGCCCTTTGGGCTTATCGCACTAGCGTTCGGATGCCAACTAGGGCAACTCCGTTTTCACTCGTGTATGGCTTAGAAGCAGTAATGTCTCTCGAGTTGGAAATTCCTTCCCTTCACATATCAATGCAGGAGTTCATCCATGATGACACTGCGCGGCAGGCCCGGTTAGACCAACTTACGTTGCTTGACGAACGATGCGTGAATGATCTCGAGCACTTACGTATCTATCAAGAGCGGCTTAAGAAAGCTTACAACATAAAAGTTCACCTAAGGGACTTTCGGGTTGGTGATTTTGTTTTGAAGGAAAACCAACAGAACTCTAATTTGTCGTCGCACCTAAGGGACAAGTTCGCAGAAAATTGGTTAGGTCCATATGTCATTGATAGCAAAATAGGACCTGGGACGTACCGGCTAGCTTCTCTTGACGGTATCAAGGAAACAGAACCCTTGAATATCAGTCATTTGTGACCATTTTATATCTAAGAGAGCCATATCCCAAAAATGCTCCAAGGATTATCACAATCACTTGGTCAAACCAAAAAGCTCCAAGGATTATCGCAATCACTTGGTCAAACCAAAAAGCTCCAAGGATTATCGCAATCACTTGGTCACCCCAAAAAGCTCCAAGGATTATTGCAATCACTTGGTCAAACCAAAAAGCTCCAAGGATTATCACAATCACTTGGTCACCCCAAAAGCTCCAAGGATCATCGCAATCACTTGGTCAAACCAAAAAGCTCCAAGGATTATCGCAATCACTTGGTCAAACCCAAAAAGCTCCAAGGATTATCGCAATCACTTGGTCACCCAAAAAAAGCTCCAAGGATTATCGCAATCACTTGGTCACCCCAAAAGCTCCAAGGATTATCGCAATCACTTGGTCACCCAAAAAAGCTCCAAGGATTATCGTAATCACTTGGTCACCCAAAAAGCCCCAAGGATTATCGCAATCACTTGGTCACCAAAATGCTCCAAGGATGTCCACAATCACTTGGTCAAAAAAATCAAAAATAATCAAAAACAACAAAAATTTGCATCTCATATCTAGGCATACTCAAATTCATCAATCGAGAGCTCTTCTCGCACCTCATATTCATATTCACAAAAATAAATCCATTAAAAATACAAAAACATGTAGCTGCATTAAGCATTGCATCAATACGTGCATATTTGTGGTTGTATAGGTCAAAGGCACCATAGGCTGTAATTGCTCTGATAGACCATATTATTCCACACTGTTCCATTTTACAAAAACAACAAAAACACCAGCATTACTTTTACCACACTAGAGTCAGTGGTCTTCTAATGTATCAAAAGTTTTCGTAATTCAGTCATCATTTTGCTCTTTAGCTTTGTAATGTACCGAGTCAAACAGATTTTACGAAGGTAGAGTCATACTTGAAATACACCTTGTTACGTAACATCCCAACACACATAAAAACACATAAAACAATTCCTAAGTTGTGTGAACGAAAGATGAAACCTGCACAGTAATCCAGGTCACCAAAAGCGAAACGGTTATCTTGCTCATCCCCCTATGCGAATGACCCCAAGAATGCTGAGAGTTGGCAAAAGGACAAGCATCCTCCCTACCCAATTCCCTAAGAATCCCTAGTTCTCAATAGTTGCAAAATAATTTGCAAAACGTCAAAAATCAAATATTTGACATCATACAGTGCACACATCAAACGACACAAACGATAGTGATTTTCATCACTCCATCTCCCCAATCCCTTGCTCAAAAGAAAAACAAATCAAAATAAACAGTGATCTTATCACTACAAACGAGCAAGTATCCCAATACAATTGAAGAAAAGAAGGGAGTGAACTTGAATCCTTGGAACTCTCAGCATTCTAACAGGTCATGAGGTAAGCCTCAGTACCGGTTTGGTTGATAGCCTATCGATAACTGGCGGTAAACTTCTCGCATGACGATATATCTGTCACATTAACTTGCGTACAGATCAATGTTTGCATGTGGATGAGCTAGCTTATGGCATCCTGGATAACACCGTAGATTAATCTAACTAAATACAACAAAGGAGTTAGTGGAGCTAATTAGGTGATCCTCAGTACAAGTTCGATTGAAAGCCCATCTGGCACTGGAGGTATCCTGATAAATACCACAATAATGAACTCAATCGCACACACGGGGATGTGAAATAGCTGGGTCAAAAACAAGTCTGATTCATACCTTGTTTAAAAGTCTTGTAAGATAAAGTACAGTCATGGCTAGTGAGTTAAAACTGTCTGATGAGTGCTCGTCCCAGTCAAGGATGAATTCTCCAGCTGGAATTCGTCCCACCCAGGGACGAATTCAGGACAGAACTTCAAAAACATCAAAAAATGAGCAAAAATGAACTCAAAATAGACAATAAACTTGCTCGATAGGAGTGCTACTGCACCTGACATCTGGCGCATAAAAAAAAGAATTTGGGGTCACAAAATTATCGCAATCCTACTCCCTAAGAAGGCTACCATAGCCGAACTGCTCCACGGGAAGACGGATTTTCGATAATTTGATCCCCAAATGGTGTCACAAAAAAACAACAAAAACAACAAATAAACGCAACACAAAAACATAGCAATAAGCATTGTCGGACACAAGTGCTCTCGCACTTAACCTCTTGGCATAGAAAATCAATGTCGGGATTCAAATTTTCACTCTCCTACTTCCCCAAGAAGGCTATCATAGCCGGACCGCTCCACGGGAAGATGGGTTGGCGACGATTTCACCCCATTATGGCATCACAAAAAGGGTTAACACCCACAAAAAATAGGTCCAGATGTTGGAAAAATTGCCAATGCTTAACGATAAACCATCTAAAGGCACCCTTGCACAAGTCATCTTGGGTCAAGCGACTTGTCGCTTTTCTCATGAAGGTCATTCCCTCATCGATTCGTCGCTTGAGGGGGTAGTCACACTTAGTCACAAATCAAAAATCACACACCCAATTAAGGAAAACGACATGCATTCAAAGAATCATTGACAAAGACAATTACGCTCCTGCTTGGGGCAATAAACAAGCAACAATCAAATCAATAAAACACTTGGCATTTCATGAATCATGAACACAAGGTTCCCCCGAGGATAAAAGGTTGTACCCTTTGCCTAATCATGACTGATCAATGTCCAAGCTCAAGTCACACCTCACCAAAATAGGTTAACACTTGAAATCAAACTCCTTAGCTCGTCAGAAGCAAGGATTCAAGAATGCATGCCCTTTCCATGCTTGGGGCATCAAAAGTTGGTTAGGTTACCAAGAAACCCTAATCATTAGTGCTTTGGTTATCTATTTTTTCTCGACGCTGCGCTATGCACAACGCATCCCAAAAAGGGGCATCTGTAGACACCAAAACAACACCAATTCGATTGTGTGACTGCAAACACTGATCGTTTTGACAAACACAGCCCCCAGGGCAGCCCTCAGAGGTCAAACAGTGGTCCTAACCACTTTCATAGCAATTTTGTAAGGTCAAGAGGCAATTTGGTACATTTAGACACTTTACTCCGTATTCGTCTCACCCAGGGACGAATACTAACTGGGATTCATCTCACCCAGGGACGAATTATGAAATCGTCTCACCCAAGGATGAATTCCAAGTTTAACGGGCAAAAAGAAGAATGGCGCCAAGTGGCAGCCCAGGACAGTGAGTTGATGACTCCTGCCTCGCACGCATGTGTGGGTGGACAGATAGGCTGTTAGAGGACTATCACAAGGGTAGTTATGAAAGCCCAAGTCATGGAGGACTCCCCTCCCTCATGGGAAGACTTGACTACCACATGGCACCTATGACCAACACATGGCACTTATGCTTCCCTCTCAAAAGAGACCCCATGGGTCTATAAAAGGTGGGACTTTTCTCACCCAAAAAAATAGATTGAAGGAGATTTCAAGCAACGAAGTGCTGTCGAGTTGAACACCCACTTGCATCCCCTTTGATTCACCTTCTCACATCAACTAATCTCTTTTGCAAGGGAGGTTTTTGGGTGGCTTTTGGAAGCTTGAATCTGACCCAAATCCAACATATGGACACCTGAATCAACCAATTTGCAGACATCCCAATCCTAAGAGGTTTTGGGCCCATCCCTAGTGGATTGGCGCCAAGATCAAGTGCCATCGGTGGGAGGCCCACTTGGGCACCCCCGCACTTTCCAAGTTTTGTTTCAAAAGCATTCTAGATTATTGTTTCAGGGTGCATATCATGTTATTCTATTTGGTTAACTCATAGCTTCAATTTCATAACATTCTGATCAGATTTTATCATGCTTTGTGTCGCTTTGTTGTTTCACTAACTTGCAGGTGGTGATATCGAATTCCCGAGGATAGAGGACAAATTGGGAGAATCTAACCATCTGGGTCGTCTCAAAATGGCCCTAACTACATAACCCCCCTGTTTGCAGGTGTTTTGCAGGTCCCGAGATTCAACATTGGAGCAACAGCAGGTCGGCTTTTCCAACACAGCAGAATTCATCCCACCCAGGGACGAATAGCAGTCATAATTCGTCCTGCCCAGGGATGAATTCTAGTTGAATGCAGATTGGCCAACTGTTTCAATGGTAGTGGCCCTCTGGTGATGTCTTCTATCCTCTGTCAGATTTTCAGGTCATTTAGAGTCAGTTTGTCTATCGATTTGGCTAATTATTTACATGCATCTTTTGGCAATTTTAGAGAACAAACACTTACTATTTGCAACAGGTGCTACTGACATCTTTGTTGTTTCTTTGTTTTTAGGAGGAGCAGCAGAGGTTAAGGACTCATCAACATCAGCGGCGGCATCATCTTGGCCCGCCCATTTCAAGTGTGGGCATGTGGAAAGAGGAACCTTAAGTCTCGATTGTAGTCAAATTCTTTTAATGCTCCTAGCACCTAAAAAGGGAGGAGGCGTATTTGTAACAGAGATCAAGAAATTTTAATGAAATGGATGTGTTTTCGCCATTTGCTTGTGTCTCTTCCAATGTGTTTCTTTCGTTTCATGCAATTTACATTTCTAGGACTTAAGTGTATTTGATTTTGAATGTATCGCAATTAGTGTTTCCTTCGCCCAGAATCTCATGCTTTCAAACACAATCCTTTGGTCTAGCA